>OZ007496.1:268483984-269043984 GCA_963931805.1 Microdon myrmicae | reverse complement strand
TGATTGGAAATGAATTATGCTCACTAAATCATATAGTGGTAAATGTAACTAACATCAGAAAAAAACGTCAATTCGAATGTCAGAGCAAAAGTCTTCAAAACATTCTCATTGGTTTATGTTGATATAGATAATAAAAAAAAAAAACAAATCAGTTTATGAAATCGTAGAAAGCAAAGCATCGATTGATCCACCCAAAAAGGTCAGATCGATACATTAATGTAATTATTGCCAATAGCTTGGTTATACCAAAAATGTCTACAATTATAATTCAAGATGACTTAGGTGTGCTGCACCTCACCACATAACACAACGCTCAAAACAACGCGACAGCGTAGCAACATGTGTGCTTCGTCATGAGAAAGGCCATCTAGCCTGTTACAAGGGTTGTTCCAACGAAAAAGTAAGAAACATCTAGATTCGTAATCACAGGACTTCCACCTTCAATGTGCATTGATATGATTGGAAATGAATTATGCTCACTAAATCATATAGTGGTAAATGTAACTAACATCAGAAAAAAACGTCAATTCGAATGTCAGAGCAAAAGTCTTCAAAACATTCTCATTGGTTTATGTTGATATAGATAATAAAAAAAATAACAAATCAGTTTATGAAATCGTAGAATTATTACGGAGCAAAGCATCGCTTGAACCACCCAAAAAGGTCAGATCGATACATCAATGTAATTATTACCAATAGCTTGGTTATACCAAAAATGTCTACAATTATAATTCAAGACGAATTGGGTGTGCTGCACCTCACCACATAACACAACGCTCAAAACAACGCGACAGCGTAGCAACATGTGTGCTTCGCCATGAGAAAGGCCATCTAGCCTGTTACAAGGGTTGTTCCAACAAAAAAGTAAGAAACATCTAGATTCGTAATCACAGGACTTCCACCTTCAATGTGCATAGATATGATTGGAAATGAATTCTGCTCACTAAATCATATAGTGGTAAATGTAACTAACATCAGAAAAAAACGTCAATTCGAATGTCAGAGCAAAAGTCTTCAAAACATTCTCATTGGTTTATGTTGATATAGATAATAAAAAAAAAAAACAAATCAGTTTATGAAATCGTAGAAAGCAAAGCATCGATTGATCCACCCAAAAAGGTCAGATCGATACATTAATGTAATTATTGCCAATAGCTTGGTTATACCAAAAATGTCTACAATTATAATTCAAGATGACTTAGGTGTGCTGCACCTCACCACATAACACAACGCTCAAAACAACGCGACAGCGTAGCAACATGTGTGCTTCGCCATGAGTAAGGCCATCTAGCTTGTTACAAGGGATGTTCAAAAAAAAGTTAAAAGCACAGTATGCAAAGAAAACTACAGCCGCGCAAAAACTGTGTTTAAATACAAATGGGGTACACACTCGCTTACCTGAACTGAACTGAACGAGACAGTTTTGTGTAATCCTGACAATTGTTCCATTTTTCTTTCACTTTGCCTTTACAATAACAGTCATAATAACAATCACTGGACAATCACTGTTGTTGATCGATCGTACAATACTGTTGTAAAAGTATACACGTCTTCCTCCTCAGTCTCTCTCTGCTTATTATCGTGTCCATTCACCACACCGAGTTCCAATTACAAGCCAAGCACCAAATCTCACCAACACCCACTTTATCACAACGAATCACAAAACCATGAGAACCGATAAAAAACGACAATAAAACGAATGTGCGCCACGAAGGATCGTCCTAGCCGGCAGGGTATTAACCGTTATGTGGCCGATCACCGCCAAGACTTTTAAGATAATGAGCTAACTGGTGGCCCCAGTTGTGAATGTTTATGCCACCCCAGTTGTCCTTTTCTAAGAGACAAATACGTACATGTCAGATGCGTGTTATGTCGTAGGACGATATTTCCGAAGTTGTGGGATGCTAATGTGGAAAATGTTAACAACGGAGAGAAAATGACACCAGGTAATTAAGAACATCCGGTTGGACTCTTCTACTAGAATAAATTATAGCGGTGACTTACCGATACTTCTGAGTACAGGAGTAGATCCGGAATCCATAGGTTGCTGGTTCAATCCGGCTCGAAGGACCGAAAGCGTTTGGATAAACTGCTGGCTGTATCGCACAGGGCCTGGTTTAGAAAGCGCGTACGTACAGGAGAGATAATGAAACCAGGTAGTTAAGAACATTCGGTTGGACGCTTCTACTAGAATAAATTATAGCGGTGACTTACCGATACTTCTGAGCAGAGGAGTAGATCTGGAATCCATAGGTCACTGGTTCAATCCGGCTCTAAGAACCAAAAGCTTTTGGATAAACTGCTGGCTGTGTGGCACAGGATCTGCGTTAGAAAGCGCGTATGCGCATGTTATCCGAAAAAACGACTGAACGATGTTATTTTGCATTTCTGAAGGACTTAAAGCGAATGTTTGCTGTTGCTACGATCACCATCGGTGGCAATAAGGGGTCGTCACAGTTTGATCGTCAGTTGGTGGTAGTGGAGTTGTTACTTTAAATTCCGCAGGTGTACTAGTGTCCGAGTAGTAGTCTTCCGGGGTTAACACTAACCTTGTAATAAAACAAATGCAAAATATAGAAGCGATTGAAGAATTGAAATACCATCAACAACATTCACCTTCATTTTTATAATTACGGCGAGGTTATATCAGCCATGTCTGCCACCCAGTAACCGTTAATTCGGGCACATGAAAAGTTCATAAAAAATCCAAGTTTAAATCGATGAGCTTTCAAAACGGAGGCACTTCCGGCGGATGTTTGCTGTCGCTCTGATCTTGTTCGCTGGCAATAAGATATCATCACAGTTTGGTCGAGGATTTTCAATCGAGTGAGAAACTCAACGTGCAATCGTGTGAATTAAATATCAACCAACCAAATTTATCACCACACGATACTACTGGAATAGAGCACTTAGAAAGGTGCTCATATATAATGAATTGTGTAGACAATGTGACGGGATGTCAATATTTATCGAATACCCTTGATATATTCTGTTGTTGCTGAATGGATTACATCTCTACAAACGTACTCTGTTATCAGAGAATGCGTACTAGTTCAAGTCAAAATTAACATCAGTTATATCGATAAACTGAATGGATCATTGTGCAGCCGAACCACATACGCATGTTCTATCTGCGTATATGTTTACCTCATCCTTACAGCCTCAAGGCATTCAAGATCAACGCACTTGACATCTCTTTTCCCCTCTAAAACTCCCTTCCCCTGCACTAATATTCAACGCAATCATAACATTTCGTTTGTATGCTTATATTACAAAACGAAAACACAACAATACTAGAAACATAAAATGTTATAAAACCACCTAAAATGTAATAATAAAGTATACCAAATTAAGATTTGCCATGGTTAACGTAGACTTAGCTTTTAGTTAAAAAATACTTTATTAAATAAATGCGTTTTCAAACAAAATACACATGAGTATCAAAAAGTTTTCTTTGTAGATATGAGTACAATAAAAATAATAATAATACAGATATTGGGAACAAATTTCAACCAATAGAAAATAAACTTTGACGCACGTTTTTCTCAGTAGTGCTGACTGAATAGTGTAAAACACATAATAATAATAATGGACTCTTAATACACAATCAACAAACATGAAAATGCATACAGAGTAGTCATAGAGAAATTACAATTCCTTAAGACGGATGTAAGAACTCAAGAGTTAGAATATCATGCTTATCAACTAAAAAGTAAGAAACATCTAGATTCGTAATCACAGGACTTCCACCTTCAATGTGCATAGATATGATTGGAAATGAATTATGCTCACTAAATCATATAGTGGTAAATGTAACTAACATCAGAAAAAAACGTCAATTCGAATGTCAGAGCAAAAGTCTTCAAAACATTCTCATTGGTTTATGTTGATATAGATAAAAAAAAAATAACAAATCAGTTTATGAAATCGTAGAATTATTATGGTGCAAAGCATCGATTGAACCGCCCAAGAAGGTCAGATCGATACATTAATGTAATTATTACCAATAGCATGGTTATACCAAAAATGTCTACAATTATAATTCAAGACGAATTAGGTGTGCTGCACCTCACCACATAACCAGACGCTCAAAACAACGCGACAGCGTAGCAACATGTGTGCTTCGCCATGAGAAAGGCCATCTAGCCTGTTACAAGGGTTGTTCCAACGAAAAAGTAAGAAACATCTAGATTCGTAATCACAGGACTTCCACCTTCAATGTGCATAGATATGATTGGAAATGAATTATGCTCACTAAATCATATAGTGGTAAATGTAACTAACATCAGAAAAAAACGTCAATTCGAATGTCAGAGCAAAAGTCTTCAAAACATTCTCATTGGTTTATGTTGATATAGATAATAAAAAAAAAATAACAAATCAGTTTATGAAATGGTAGAATTATTATGGTGCAAAGGATCGATTGAACCACCCAAAAAGGTCAGATCGATACATCAATGTAATTATTACCAATAGCTTTGTTATACCAAAAATGTCTACAATTATAATTCAAGATGAATTAGGTGTGCTGCACCTCACCACATAACACAACGCTCAAAACAACGCGACAGCCTAGCAACATGTGTGCTTCGCCATGAGAAAGGCCATCTAGCCTGTTACAAGGGTTGTTCCAACAAAAAAGTAAGAAACATCTAGATTCGTAATCACAGGACTTCCACCTTCAATGTGCATAGATATGATTGGAAATGAATTATGCTCACTAAATCATATAGTGGTAAATGTAACTAACATCTGAAAAAAACGTCAATTCGAATGTCAGAGCAAAAGTCTTCAAAACATTCTCATTGGTTTATGTTGATATAGATAATCAAAAAAAATAAAAAATCAGTTTATGAAATCGTAGAATTATTATGGTGCAAAGGATCGATTGAACCACCCAAAAAGGTCAGATCGATACATTAATGTAATTATTGCCAATAGCTTGGTTATACCAAAAATGTCTACAATTATAATTCAAGATGAGTTAGGTGTGCTGCACCTCACCACATAACACAACGCTCAAAACAACGCGACAGCGTAGCAACATGTGTGCTTCGCCATGAGAAAGGCCATCTAGCCTGTTACAAGGGTTGTTCCAACGAAAAAGTAAGAAACATCTAGATTCGTAATCACAGGACTTCCACCTTCAATATGCATAGATATGATTGGAAATGAATTATGCTCACTAAATCATATAGTGGTAAATGTAACTAACATCTGAAAAAAACGTCAATTCGAATGTCAGTGCAAAAGTCTTCAAAACATTCTCATTGGTTTATGTTGATATAGATAAAAAAAAAATAACAAATCAGTATATGAAATCGTAGAATTTTATATAAAAAAAAATTCAATATTATTTAGAAATATTAATATCTTATATAAATATAGTAAAATATTATATATTTCTCAGAAATCAAGTAAGCACATATATAATATTAGTTTCTACCATCAATTCTATTAAGAATGTCGATATATACACAAATATATCCAACTTCTTATTAATTCTGTATGTCAACACGGTCAGAACACATTTACTCATACATATAGAAAAATAACTACTTTATTAAGAAATTAATATAATAATATGAATTTTTTTTATATAAAAAAAAATTCAATATTATTTAGAAATATTAATATCTTATATAAATATAGTAAAATATTTCGAATCGAATCATCAAGCAAAGGATGAGCTTCAGTGGATCGCAGTATGGCAGCTGCTCTACCATTTACAACACCTTGCCTTTACCAAAGTCGTTTACAATTGATTCTAGGCATTGTCATCGTATTTAATAATGTTTTACTATATAATTAGCTTGTCGTAAAGACGATATTTAATCCACCCAATACTTGCTATATTATATATAGAACATTGGCATTATATCCATATATTATCGTTTATAATATATAAAATTATAAACTTTAAATGGTTTAATTGCCATACAATACAATTGCCCCATTTTTATTATTACAGTCCAGCACGGATACGACCTTAGAGGCGTTCAGGCATAATCCAACGGACGTAGCGTCATACCACTGTTCGCTCGAACAAGTATTGTGCCATTGGTCCGTACCTGCGGTTCCTCTCGTACTACGCAGGAATGCTGTCGTAATAATAATAGTCATTAAAAGGGTAAAACTAACCTGTCTCACGACGGTCTAAACCCAGCTCACGTTCCCTTGCATGGGTGAACAATCCAACGCTTGGTGAATTTTGCTTCACAATGATAGGAAGAGCCGACATCGAAGGATCAAAAAGCGACGTCGCTATGAACGCTTGGCCGCCACAAGCCAGTTATCCCTGTGGTAACTTTCCTGACACCTCTTGCTAAAAACTCTTTAAACCAAAAGGATCGATAGGCCGAGCTTTTGCTGTCTCTGTGTGTACTGAACACCGAGATCAAGTCAGCATTTGCCCTTTTGCTCTATGTGTGGTTTCTGTCCGCACTGAGCTGGCCTTGGGACACCTCCGTTATTATTTGAGAGATGTACCGCCCCAGTCAAACTCCTCACCTGGCAATGTCCTTGAATTGGATCATACCCGAGTGTTTTGGAGTTATACCAAATTCAACTAATATAATAACATTTAGAAACATTATTATTTCATTGAAATTTGTTTTTTAATTATATAACATACTCTTGGTACTTTGATCAAGAATCTTGCATCAAGACCAAATACCATAAGATATATATAAATATATCCATATAATGGCTAGGAAATTTAAATATCTGGGAACGATACTGACGGCCAGTAACGAAATGTCGAAGGAAATTAACAAGAGACTGCATTCCGGCAACGCGAGTTGGCACGCAGTCAGTAAACTGCTGAAATCCAGACTGCTATCACGTAACATAAAGCTCCGTGTCTATAGAACCATAATCATGCCAATTGTTCTATATGGATGCGAAACATGGGCTCTCACAAAACGGGAAGAAAACAAATTCCGTCTATTCGAGAATAAAGTTTTGAGAGGCATCTTTGGAGGTAAATATGACGAGGAGGCAGGACAATGGAGGAGACTCCATAACCACGAATTGGAAGAACTATATCGCAAACCTACAATAGTGAGAGTAATCAAGTCGCGAAGATTAAGATGGGCCGGACACGTGGCGCGAATGGGGAACGACAGGACCGTGCATAGAATTCTTGACGGTAGACCAACGGGAAAGAGACCGGTAGGACGGCCGCGACGGAGATGGGAGGACAATGTTAGGTTTGACCTTGAGGAGATCGGATCGAATGGTCAAGCGTGGAAGGAGAGTGCCCAGGACAGGGAAGGATGGCGAAGCCGAGTCGGTGAGGTCATGAACTTCCGGGTTCCTACAGGCCAATAAATAATAATAATAATGGCTAGGAAATGGTGCATGCTCCATTTAATCAAGTAAGTAAGGAAACAATAAGAGTAGTGGTATTTCATTGTCGACAAATTAACAATAGAGCACTTAGAAAGGTGCTCATATATAATGAATTGTGTAGACAATGTGACGGGATGTCAATATTTATCGAATACCCTTGATATATTCTGTTGTTGCTGAATGGATTACATCTCTACAAACGTACTCTGTTATCAGAGAATGCGTACTAGTTCAAGTCAAAATTAACATCAGTTATATCGATAAACTGAATGGATCATTGTGCAGCCGAACCACATACGCATGTTCTATCTGCGTATATGTTTACCTCATCCTTACAGCCTCAAGGCATTCAAGATCAACGCACTTGACATCTCTTTTCCCCTCTAAAAATCCCCTGCACTAATATTCAACGCAATCATAAAATTTCGTTTGTATGCTTATATTACAAAACGAAAACACAACAATACTAGAACCATAAAATGTTATAAAACCACGTAAAATGGAATAATAAAGTATACCAAATTAAGATTTGCCATGGTTAAAGTAGACTTAGCTTTTAGTTAAAAAATACTTTATTAAATAAATGCGTTTTCAAACAAAATACACATGAGTATCAAAAAGTTTTCTTTGTAGATATGAGTACAATAAAAATAATAATAATACAGATATTGGGAACAAATTTCAACCAATAGAAAATAAACTTTGACGCACGTTTTTCTCAGTAGTGCTGACTGAATAGTGTAAAACACATAATAATAATAATGGACTCTTAATACACAATCAACAAACATGAAAATGCATACAGAGTAGTCAAAGAGAAATTACAATTCCTTAAGACGGATGTAAGAACTCAAGAGTTAGAATATCATGCTTATCAACTAAAAAGTAAGAAACATCTAGATTCGTAATCACAGGACTTCCACCTTCAATGTGCATAGATATGATTGGAAATGAATTATGCTCACTAAATCATATAGTGGTAAATGTAACTAACATCAGAAAAAAACGTCAATTCGAATGTCAGAGCAAAAGTCTTCAAAACATTCTCATTGGTTTATGTTGATATAGATAAAAAAAAAATAACAAATCAGTTTATGAAATCGTAGAATTATTATGGTGCAAAGCATCGATTGAACCGCCCAAGAAGGTCAGATCGATACATTAATGTAATTATTACCAATAGCATGGTTATACCAAAAATGTCTACAATTATAATTCAAGACGAATTAGGTGTGCTGCACCTCACCACATAACCAGACGCTCAAAACAACGCGACAGCGTAGCAACATGTGTGCTTCGCCATGAGAAAGGCCATCTAGCCTGTTACAAGGGTTGTTCCAACGAAAAAGTAAGAAACATCTAGATTCGTAATCACAGGACTTCCACCTTCAATGTGCATAGATATGATTGGAAATGAATTATGCTCACTAAATCATATAGTGGTAAATGTAACTAACATCAGAAAAAAACGTCAATTCGAATGTCAGAGCAAAAGTCTTCAAAACATTCTCATTGGTTTATGTTGATATAGATAATAAAAAAAAAATAACAAATCAGTTTATGAAATGGTAGAATTATTATGGTGCAAAGGATCGATTGAACCACCCAAAAAGGTCAGATCGATACATCAATGTAATTATTACCAATAGCTTTGTTATACCAAAAATGTCTACAATTATAATTCAAGATGAATTAGGTGTGCTGCACCTCACCACATAACACAACGCTCAAAACAACGCGACAGCCTAGCAACATGTGTGCTTCGCCATGAGAAAGGCCATCTAGCCTGTTACAAGGGTTGTTCCAACAAAAAAGTAAGAAACATCTAGATTCGTAATCACAGGACTTCCACCTTCAATGTGCATAGATATGATTGGAAATGAATTATGCTCACTAAATCATATAGTGGTAAATGTAACTAACATCTGAAAAAAACGTCAATTCGAATGTCAGAGCAAAAGTCTTCAAAACATTCTCATTGGTTTATGTTGATATAGATAATCAAAAAAAATAAAAAATCAGTTTATGAAATCGTAGAATTATTATGGTGCAAAGGATCGATTGAACCACCCAAAAAGGTCAGATCGATACATTAATGTAATTATTGCCAATAGCTTGGTTATACCAAAAATGTCTACAATTATAATTCAAGATGAGTTAGGTGTGCTGCACCTCACCACATAACACAACGCTCAAAACAACGCGACAGCGTAGCAACATGTGTGCTTCGCCATGAGAAAGGCCATCTAGCCTGTTACAAGGGTTGTTCCAACGAAAAAGTAAGAAACATCTAGATTCGTAATCACAGGACTTCCACCTTCAATATGCATAGATATGATTGGAAATGAATTATGCTCACTAAATCATATAGTGGTAAATGTAACTAACATCTGAAAAAAACGTCAATTCGAATGTCAGTGCAAAAGTCTTCAAAACATTCTCATTGGTTTATGTTGATATAGATAAAAAAAAAATAACAAATCAGTTTATGAAATCGTAGAATTTTATATAAAAAAAAATTCAATATTATTTAGAAATATTAATATCTTATATAAATATAGTAAAATATTATATATTTCTCAGAAATCAAGTAAGCACATATATAATATTAGTTTCTACCATCAATTCTATTAAGAATGTCGATATATACACAAATATATCCAACTTCTTATTAATTCTGTATGTCAACACGGTCAGAACACATTTACTCATACATATAGAAAAATAACTACTTTATTAAGAAATTAATATAATAATATGAATTTTTTTTATATAAAAAAAAATTCAATATTATTTAGAAATATTAATATCTTATATAAATATAGTAAAATATTTCGAATCGAATCATCAAGCAAAGGATGAGCTTCAGTGGATCGCAGTATGGCAGCTGCTCTACCATTTACAACACCTTGCCTTTACCAAAGTCGTTTACAATTGATTCTAGGCATTGTCATCGTATTTAATAATGTTTTACTATATAATTAGCTTGTCGTAAAGACGATATTTAATCCACCCAATACTTGCTATATTATATATAGAACATTGGCATTATATCCATATATTATCGTTTATAATATATAAAATTATAAACTTTAAATGGTTTAATTGCCATACAATACAATTGCCCCATTTTTATTATTACAGTCCAGCACGGATACGACCTTAGAGGCGTTCAGGCATAATCCAACGGACGTAGCGTCATACCACTGTTCGCTCGAACAAGTATTGTGCCATTGGTCCGTACCTGCGGTTCCTCTCGTACTACGCAGGAATGCTGTCGTAATAATAATAGTCATTAAAAGGGTAAAACTAACCTGTCTCACGACGGTCTAAACCCAGCTCACGTTCCCTTGCATGGGTGAACAATCCAACGCTTGGTGAATTTTGCTTCACAATGATAGGAAGAGCCGACATCGAAGGATCAAAAAGCGACGTCGCTATGAACGCTTGGCCGCCACAAGCCAGTTATCCCTGTGGTAACTTTCCTGACACCTCTTGCTAAAAACTCTTTAAACCAAAAGGATCGATAGGCCGAGCTTTTGCTGTCTCTGTGCGTACTGAACACCGAGATCAAGTCAGCATTTGCCCTTTTGCTCTATGTGTGGTTTCTGTCCGCACTGAGCTGGCCTTGGGACACCTCCGTTATTATTTGAGAGATGTACCGCCCCAGTCAAACTCCCCACCTGGCAATGTCCTTGAATTGGATCATACCTGAGTGTTTTGGAGTTATACCAAATTCAACTAATATAATAACATTTAGAAACATTATTATTTCATTGAAATTTGTTTTTTAATTATATAACATACTCTTGGTACTTTGATCAAGAATCTTGCATCAAGACCAAATACCATAAGATATATATAAATATATCCATATAATGGCTAGGAAATGGTGCATGCTCCATTTAATCAAGTAAGTAAGGAAACAATAAGAGTAGTGGTATTTCATTGTCGACAAATTAACAATAGAGCACTTAGAAAGGTGCTCATATATAATGAATTGTGTAGACAATGTGACGGGATGTCAATATTTATCGAATACCCTTGATATATTCTGTTGTTGCTGAATGGATTACATCTCTACAAACGTACTCTGTTATCAGAGAATGCGTACTAGTTCAAGTCAAAATTAACATCAGTTATATCGATAAACTGAATGGATCATTGTGCAGCCGAACCACATACGCATGTTCTATCTGCGTATATGTTTACCTCATCCTTACAGCCTCAAGGCATTCAAGATCAACGCACTTGACATCTCTTTTCCCCTCTAAAAATCCCCTGCACTAATATTCAACGCAATCATAAAATTTCGTTTGTATGCTTATATTACAAAACGAAAACACAACAATACTAGAACCATAAAATGTTATAAAACCACGTAAAATGGAATAATAAAGTATACCAAATTAAGATTTGCCATGGTTAAAGTAGACTTAGCTTTTAGTTAAAAAATACTTTATTAAATAAATGCGTTTTCAAACAAAATACACATGAGTATCAAAAAGTTTTCTTTGTAGATATGAGTACAATAAAAATAATAATAATACAGATATTGGGAACAAATTTCAACCAATAGAAAATAAACTTTGACGCACGTTTTTCTCAGTAGTGCTGACTGAATAGTGTAAAACACATAATAATAATAATGGACTCTTAATACACAATCAACAAACATGAAAATGCATACAGAGTAGTCAAAGAGAAATTACAATTCCTTAAGACGGATGTAAGAACTCAAGAGTTAGAATATCATGCTTATCAACTAAAAAGTAAGAAACATCTAGATTCGTAATCACAGGACTTCCACCTTCAATGTGCATAGATATGATTGGAAATGAATTCTGCTCACTAAATCATATAGTGGTAAATGTAACTAACATCAGAAAAAAACGTCAATTCGAATGTCAGAGCAAAGGTCTTCAAAACATTCTCATTGGTTTATGTTTATATAGATAAAAAAAAAATAACAAATCAGTTTATGAAATCGTAGAATTATTATGGTGCAAAGCATCGATTGAACCGCCCAAAAAGGTCAGATCGATACATTAATGTAATTATTACCAATAGCTTGGTTATACCAAAAATGTCTACAATTATAATTCAAGACGAATTAGGTGTGCTGCACCTCACCACATAACCAGACGCTCAAAACAACGCGACAGCGTAGCAACATGTGTGCTTCGTCATGAGAAAGGCCATCTAGCCTGTTACAAGGGTTGTTCCAACGAAAAAGTAAGAAACATCTAGATTCGTAATCACAGGACTTCCACCTTCAATGTGCATTGATATGATTGGAAATGAATTATGCTCACTAAATCATATAGTGGTAAATGTAACTAACATCAGAAAAAAACGTCAATTCGAATGTCAGAGCAAAAGTCTTCAAAACATTCTCATTGGTTTATGTTGATATAGATAATAAAAAAAAAATAACAAATCAGTTTATGAAATGGTAGAATTATTATGGTGCAAAGGATCGATTGAACCACCCAAAAAGGTCAGATCGATACATCAATGTAATTATTACCAATAGCTTTGTTATACCAAAAATGTCTACAATTATAATTCAAGATGAATTAGGTGTGCTGCACCTAACCACATAACACAACGCTCAAAACAACGCGACAGCCTAGCAACATGTGTGCTTCGCCATGAGAAAGGCCATCTAGCCTGTTACAAGGGTTGTTCCAACAAAAAAGTAAGAAACATCTAGATTCGTAATCACAGGACTTCCACCTTCAATGTGCATAGATATGATTGGAAATGAATTATGCTCACTAAATCATATAGTGGTAAATGTAACTAACATCTGAAAAAAACGTCAATTCGAATGTCAGAGCAAAAGTCTTCAAAACATTCTCATTGGTTTATGTTGATATAGATAATCAAAAAAAATAAAAAATCAGTTTATGAAATCGTAGAATTATTATGGTGCAAAGGATCGATTGAACCACCCAAAAAGGTCAGATCGATACATTAATGTAATTATTACCAATAGCTTGGTTATACCAAAAATGTCTACAATTATAATTCAAGATGAATTAGGTGTGCTGCACCTCACCACATAACACAACGCTCAAAACAACGCGACAGCGTAGCAACATGTGTGCTTCGCCATGAGAAAGGCCATCTAGCCTGTTACAAGGGTTGTTCCAACGAAAAAGTAAGAAACATCTAGATTCGTAATCACAGGACTTCCACCTTCAATATGCATAGATATGATTGGAAATGAATTATGCTCACTAAATCATATAGTGGTAAATGTAACTAACATGAGAAAAAAACGTCAATTCGAATGTCAGTGCAAAAGTCTTCAAAACATTCTCATTGGTTTATGTTGATATAGATAAAAAAAATATAACAAATCAGTTTATGAAATCGTAGAATTATTATGGTGCAAAGCATCGATTGAACCGCCCAAGAAGGTCAGATCGATACATTAATGTAATTATTACCAATAGCATGGTTATACCAAAAATGTCTACAATTATAATTCAAGATGAATTAGGTGTGCTGCACCTCACCACATAACACAACGCTCAAAACAACGCGACAGCCTAGCAACATGTGTGCTTCGCCATGAGAAAGGCCATCTAGCCTGTTACAAGGGTTGTTCCAACAAAAAAGTAAGAAACATCTAGATTCGTAATCACAGGACTTCCACCTTCAATGTGCATAGATATGATTGGAAATGAATTCTGCTCACTAAATCATATAGTGGTAAATGTAACTAACATCAGAAAAAAACGTCAATTCGAATGTCAGAGCAAAGGTCTTCAAAACATTCTCATTGGTTTATGTTTATATAGATAAAAAAAAAATAACAAATCAGTTTATGAAATCGTAGAATTATTATGGTGCAAAGCATCGATTGAACCGCCCAAAAAGGTCAGATCGATACATTAATGTAATTATTACCAATAGCTTGGTTATACCAAAAATGTCTACAATTATAATTCAAGACGAATTAGGTGTGCTGCACCTCACCACATAACCAGACGCTCAAAACAACGCGACAGCGTAGCAACATGTGTGCTTCGTCATGAGAAAGGCCATCTAGCCTGTTACAAGGGTTGTTCCAACGAAAAAGTAAGAAACATCTAGATTCGTAATCACAGGACTTCCACCTTCAATGTGCATTGATATGATTGGAAATGAATTATGCTCACTAAATCATATAGTGGTAAATGTAACTAACATCAGAAAAAAACGTCAATTCGAATGTCAGAGCAAAAGTCTTCAAAACATTCTCATTGGTTTATGTTGATATAGATAATAAAAAAAAAATAACAAATCAGTTTATGAAATGGTAGAATTATTATGGTGCAAAGGATCGATTGAACCACCCAAAAAGGTCAGATCGATACATCAATGTAATTATTACCAATAGCTTTGTTATACCAAAAATGTCTACAATTATAATTCAAGATGAATTAGGTGTGCTGCACCTAACCACATAACACAACGCTCAAAACAACGCGACAGCCTAGCAACATGTGTGCTTCGCCATGAGAAAGGCCATCTAGCCTGTTACAAGGGTTGTTCCAACAAAAAAGTAAGAAACATCTAGATTCGTAATCACAGGACTTCCACCTTCAATGTGCATAGATATGATTGGAAATGAATTATGCTCACTAAATCATATAGTGGTAAATGTAACTAACATCTGAAAAAAACGTCAATTCGAATGTCAGAGCAAAAGTCTTCAAAACATTCTCATTGGTTTATGTTGATATAGATAATCAAAAAAAATAAAAAATCAGTTTATGAAATCGTAGAATTATTATGGTGCAAAGGATCGATTGAACCACCCAAAAAGGTCAGATCGATACATTAATGTAATTATTACCAATAGCTTGGTTATACCAAAAATGTCTACAATTATAATTCAAGATGAATTAGGTGTGCTGCACCTCACCACATAACACAACGCTCAAAACAACGCGACAGCGTAGCAACATGTGTGCTTCGCCATGAGAAAGGCCATCTAGCCTGTTACAAGGGTTGTTCCAACGAAAAAGTAAGAAACATCTAGATTCGTAATCACAGGACTTCCACCTTCAATATGCATAGATATGATTGGAAATGAATTATGCTCACTAAATCATATAGTGGTAAATGTAACTAACATGAGAAAAAAACGTCAATTCGAATGTCAGTGCAAAAGTCTTCAAAACATTCTCATTGGTTTATGTTGATATAGATAAAAAAAATATAACAAATCAGTTTATGAAATCGTAGAATTATTATGGTGCAAAGCATCGATTGAACCGCCCAAGAAGGTCAGATCGATACATTAATGTAATTATTACCAATAGCATGGTTATACCAAAAATGTCTACAATTATAATTCAAGATGAATTAGGTGTGCTGCACCTCACCACATAACACAACGCTCAAAACAACGCGACAGCCTAGCAACATGTGTGCTTCGCCATGAGAAAGGCCATCTAGCCTGTTACAAGGGTTGTTCCAACAAAAAAGTAAGAAACATCTAGATTCGTAATCACAGGACTTCCACCTTCAATGTGCATAGATATGATTGGAAATGAATTATGCTCACTAAATCATATAGTGGTAAATGTAACTAACATCTGAAAAAAACGTCAATTCGAATGTCAGAGCAAAAGTCTTCAAAACATTCTCATTGGTTTATGTTGATATAGATAATCAAAAAAAATAAAAAATCAGTTTATGAAATCGTAGAATTATTATGGTGCAAAGGATCGATTGAACCACCCAAAAAGGTCAGATCGATACATTAATGTAATTATTGCCAATAGCTTGGTTATACCAAAAATGTCTACAATTATAATTCAAGATGACTTAGGTGTGCTGCACCTCACCACATAACACAACGCTCAAAACAACGCGACAGGTTAGCAACATGTGTGCTTCGCCATGAGTAAGGCCATCTAGCTTGTTACAAGGGATGTTCAAAAAAAAGTTAAAAGCACAGCATGCAAAGAAAACTACAGTCGCGCAAAGACTGTGTTTAAATACAAATGGGGTACACACTCGCTTACCTGAACTGAACTGAACGAGACAGTTTTGTGTAATCCTGACAATTGTTCCATTTTTCTTTCACTTTGCCTTTACAATAACAGTCATAATAACAATCACTGGACAATCACTGTTGTTGATCGATCGTACAATACTGTTGTAAAAGTATACACGTCTTCCTCCTCAGTCTCTCTCTGCTTATTATCGTGTCCATTCACCACACCGAGTTCCAATTACAAGCCAAGCACCAAATCTCACCAACACCCACTTTATCACAACGAATCACAAAACCATGAGAACCGATAAAAAACGACAATAAAACGAATGTGCGCCACGAAGGATCGTCCTAGCCGGCAGGGTATTAACCGTTATGTGGCCGATCACCGCCAAGACTTTTAAGATAATGAGCTAACTGGTGGCCCCAGTTGTGAATGTTTATGCCACCCCAGTTGTCCTTTTCTAAGAGACAAATACGTACATGTCAGATGCGTGTTATGTCGTAGGACGATATTTCCGAAGTTGTGGGATGCTAATGTGGAAAATGTTAACAACGGAGAGAAAATGACACCAGGTAATTAAGAACATCCGGTTGGACTCTTCTACTAGAATAAATTATAGCGGTGACTTACCGATACTTCTGAGTAGAGGAGTAGATCCGGAATCCATAGGTTGCTGGTTCAATCCGGCTCGAAGGACCGAAAGCGTTTGGATAAACTGCTGGCTGTATCGCACAGGGCCTGGTTTAGAAAGCGCGTACGTACAGGAGAGATAATGAAACCAGGTAGTTAAGAACATTCGGTTGGACGCTTCTACTAGAATAAATTATAGCGGTGACTTACCGATACTTCTGAGCAGAGGAGTAGATCTGGAATCCATAGGTCACTGGTTCAATCCGGCTCTAAGAACCAAAAGCTTTTGGATAAACTGCTGGCTGTGTGGCACAGGATCTGCGTTAGAAAGCGCGTATGCGCATGTTATCCGAAAAAACGACTGAACGATGTTATTTTGCATTTCTGAAGGACTTAAAGCGAATGTTTGCTGTTGCTACGATCACCATCGGTGGCAATAAGGGGTCGTCACAGTTTGATCGTCAGTTGGTGGTAGTGGAGTTGTTACTTTAAATTCCGCAGGTGTACTAGTGTCCGAGTAGTAGTCTTCCGGGGTTAACACTAACCTTGTAATAAAACAAATGCAAAATATAGAAGCGATTGAAGAATTGAAATACCATCAACAACATTCACCTTCATTTTTATAATTACGGCGAGGTTATATCAGCCATGTCTGCCACCCAGTAACCGTTAATTCGGGCACATGAAAAGTTCATAAAAAATCCAAGTTGAAATCGATGAGCTTTCAAAACGGAGGCACTTCCGGCGGATGTTTGCTGTCGCTCTGATCTTGTTCGCTGGCAATAAGATATCATCACAGTTTGGTCGAGGATTTTCAATCGAGTGAGAAACTCAACGTGCAATCGTGTGAATTAAATATCAACCAACCAAATTTATCACCACACGATACTACTGGAATAGAGCACTTAGAAAGGTGCTCATATATAATGAATTGTGTAGACAATGTGACGGGATGTCAATATTTATCGAATACCCTTGATATATTCTGTTGTTGCTGAATGGATTACATCTCTACAACGTACTCTGTTATCAGAGAATGCGTACTAGTTCAAGTCAAAATTAACATCAGTTATATCGATAAACTGAATGGATCATTGTGTAGCCGAACCACATACGCATGTTCTACCTGCGTATATGTTTACCTCATCCTTACAGCCTCAAGGCATTCAAGATCAACGCACTTGACATCTCTTTTCCCCTCTAAAAATCCCCTGCACTAATATTCAACGCAATCATAAAATTTCGTTTACTACAAAACGAAAACACAACAATACTAGAACCATAAAATGTTATAAAACCACGTAAAATGGAATAATAAAGTATACCAAACTAAGATTTGCAATGGTTAAAGTAGACTTAGCTTTTAGTTAAAAAATACTTTATTAAATAAATGCGTTTTCAAACAAAATATACATGAGTATCAAAAAGTTTTCTTTGTAGATATGAGTACAATAAAAATAATAATAATACAGATATTGGGAACAAATTTCAACCAATAGAAAATAAACTTTGACGCACGTTTTTCTCAGTAGTGCTGACTGAATAGTGTAAAACACATAATAATAATAATGGACTCTTAATACACAATCAACAAACATGAAAATGCATACAGAGTAGTCAAAGAGAAATTACAATTCCTTAAGACGGATGTAAGAACTCAAGAGTTAGAATATCATGCTTATCAACTAAAAAGTAAGAAGCATCTAGATTCGTAATCACAGGACTTCCACCTTCAATGTGCATAGATATGATTGGAAATGAATTCTGCTCACTAAATCATATAGTGGTAAATGTAACTAACATCAGAAAAAAACGTCAATTCGAATGTCAGAGCAAAGGTCTTCAAAACATTCTCATTGGTTTATGTTTATATAGATAAAAAAAAAATAACAAATCAGTTTATGAAATCGTAGAATTATTATGGTGCAAAGCATCGATTGAACCGCCCAAAAAGGTCAGATCGATACATTAATGTAATTATTACCAATAGCTTGGTTATACCAAAAATGTCTACAATTATAATTCAAGACGAATTAGGTGTGCTGCACCTCACCACATAACCAGACGCTCAAAACAACGCGACAGCGTAGCAACATGTGTGCTTCGTCATGAGAAAGGCCATCTAGCCTGTTACAAGGGTTGTTCCAACGAAAAAGTAAGAAACATCTAGATTCGTAATCACAGGACTTCCACCTTCAATGTGCATTGATATGATTGGAAATGAATTATGCTCACTAAATCATATAGTGGTAAATGTAACTCACATCAGAAAAAAACGTCAATTCGAATGTCAGAGCAAAAGTCTTCAAAACATTCTCATTGGTTTATGTTGATATAGATAATAAAAAAAAAATAACAAATCAGTTTATGAAATGGTAGAATTATTATGGTGCAAAGGATCGATTGAACCACCCAAAAAGGTCAGATCGATACATCAATGTAATTATTACCAATAGCTTTGTTATACCAAAAATGTCTACAATTATAATTCAAGATGAATTAGGTGTGCTGCACCTAACCACATAACACAACGCTCAAAACAACGCGACAGCCTAGCAACATGTGTGCTTCGCCATGAGAAAGGCCATCTAGCCTGTTACAAGGGTTGTTCCAACAAAAAAGTAAGAAACATCTAGATTCGTAATCACAGGACTTCCACCTTCAATGTGCATAGATATGATTGGAAATGAATTATGCTCACTAAATCATATAGTGGTAAATGTAACTAACATCTGAAAAAAACGTCAATTCGAATGTCAGAGCAAAAGTCTTCAAAACATTCTCATTGGTTTATGTTGATATAGATAATCAAAAAAAATAAAAAATCAGTTTATGAAATCGTAGAATTATTATGGTGCAAAGGATCGATTGAACCACCCAAAAAGGTCAGATCGATACATTAATGTAATTATTACCAATAGCTTGGTTATACCAAAAATGTCTACAATTATAATTCAAGATGAATTAGGTGTGCTGCACCTCACCACATAACACAACGCTCAAAACAACGCGACAGCGTAGCAACATGTGTGCTTCGCCATGAGAAAGGCCATCTAGCCTGTTACAAGGGTTGTTCCAACGAAAAAGTAAGAAACATCTAGATTCGTAATCACAGGACTTCCACCTTCAATATGCATAGATATGATTGGAAATGAATTATGCTCACTAAATCATATAGTGGTAAATGTAACTAACATCAGAAAAAAACGTCAATTCGAATGTCAGTGCAAAAGTCTTCAAAACATTCTCATTGGTTTATGTTGATATAGATAAAAAAAAAAATAACAAATCAGTTTATGAAATCGTAGAATTATTATGGTGCAAAGCATCGATTGAACCGCCCAAGAAGGTCAGATCGATACATTAATGTAATTATTACCAATAGCATGGTTATACCAAAAATGTCTACAATTATAATTCAAGATGAATTAGGTGTGCTGCACCTCACCACATAACACAACGCTCAAAACAACGCGACAGCCTAGCAACATGTGTGCTTCGCCATGAGAAAGGCCATCTAGCCTGTTACAAGGGTTGTTCCAACAAAAAAGTAAGAAACATCTAGATTCGTAATCACAGGACTTCCACCTTCAATGTGCATAGATATGATTGGAAATGAATTATGCTCACTAAATCATATAGTGGTAAATGTAACTAACATCAGAAAAAAACGTCAATTCGAATGTCAGAGCAAAAGTCTTCAAAACATTCTCATTGGTTTATGTTGATATAGATAATCAAAAAAAATAAAAAATCAGTTTATGAAATCGTAGAATTATTATGGTGCAAAGGATCGATTGAACCACCCAAAAAGGTCAGATCGATACATTAATGTAATTATTGCCAATAGCTTGGTTATACCAAAAATGTCTACAATTATAATTCAAGATGACTTAGGTGTGCTGCACCTCACCACATAACACAACGCTCAAAACAACGCGACAGGTTAGCAACATGTGTGCTTCGCCATGAGTAAGGCCATCTAGCTTGTTACAAGGGATGTTCAAAAAAAAGTTAAAAGCACAGCATGCAAAGAAAACTACAGTCGCGCAAAGACTGTGTTTAAATACAAATGGGGTACACACTCGCTTACCTGAACTGAACTGAACGAGACAGTTTTGTGTAATCCTGACAATTGTTCCATTTTTCTTTCACTTTGCCTTTACAATAACAGTCATAATAACAATCACTGGACAATCACTGTTGTTGATCGATCGTACAATACTGTTGTAAAAGTATACACGTCTTCCTCCTCAGTCTCTCTCTGCTTATTATCGTGTCCATTCACCACACCGAGTTCCAATTACAAGCCAAGCACCAAATCTCACCAACACCCACTTTATCACAACGAATCACAAAACCATGAGAACCGATAAAAAACGACAATAAAACGAATGTGCGCCACGAAGGATCGTCCTAGCCGGCAGGGTATTAACCGTTATGTGGCCGATCACCGCCAAGACTTTTAAGATAATGAGCTAACTGGTGGCCCCAGTTGTGAATGTTTATGCCACCCCAGTTGTCCTTTTCTAAGAGACAAATACGTACATGTCAGATGCGTGTTATGTCGTAGGACGATATTTCCGAAGTTGTGGGATGCTAATGTGGAAAATGTTAACAACGGAGAGAAAATGACACCAGGTAATTAAGAACATCCGGTTGGACTCTTCTACTAGAATAAATTATAGCGGTGACTTACCGATACTTCTGAGTAGAGGAGTAGATCCGGAATCCATAGGTTGCTGGTTCAATCCGGCTCGAAGGACCGAAAGCGTTTGGATAAACTGCTGGCTGTATCGCACAGGGCCTGGTTTAGAAAGCGCGTACGTACAGGAGAGATAATGAAACCAGGTAGTTAAGAACATTCGGTTGGACGCTTCTACTAGAATAAATTATAGCGGTGACTTACCGATACTTCTGAGCAGAGGAGTAGATCTGGAATCCATAGGTCACTGGTTCAATCCGGCTCTAAGAACCAAAAGCTTTTGGATAAACTGCTGGCTGTGTGGCACAGGATCTGCGTTAGAAAGCGCGTATGCGCATGTTATCCGAAAAAACGACTGAACGATGTTATTTTGCATTTCTGAAGGACTTAAAGCGAATGTTTGCTGTTGCTACGATCACCATCGGTGGCAATAAGGGGTCGTCACAGTTTGATCGTCAGTTGGTGGTAGTGGAGTTGTTACTTTAAATTCCGCAGGTGTACTAGTGTCCGAGTAGTAGTCTTCCGGGGTTAACACTAACCTTGTAATAAAACAAATGCAAAATATAGAAGCGATTGAAGAATTGAAATACCATCAACAACATTCACCTTCATTTTTATAATTACGGCGAGGTTATATCAGCCATGTCTGCCACCCAGTAACCGTTAATTCGGGCACATGAAAAGTTCATAAAAAATCCAAGTTGAAATCGATGAGCTTTTAAAACGGAGGCACTTCCGGCGGATGTTTGCTGTCGCTCTGATCTTGTTCGCTGGCAATAAGATATCATCACAGTTTGGTCGAGGATTTTCAATCGAGTGAGAAACTCAACGTGCAATCGTGTGAATTAAATATCAACCAACCAAATTTATCACCACACGATACTACTGGAATAGAGCACTTAGAAAGGTGCTCATATATAATGAATTGTGTAGACAATGTGACGGGATGTCAATATTTATCGAATACCCTTGATATATTCTGTTGTTGCTGAATGGATTACATCTCTACAACGTACTCTGTTATCAGAGAATGCGTACTAGTTCAAGTCAAAATTAACATCAGTTATATCGATAAACTGAATGGATCATTGTGTAGCCGAACCACATACGCATGTTCTACCTGCGTATATGTTTACCTCATCCTTACAGCCTCAAGGCATTCAAGATCAACGCACTTGACATCTCTTTTCCCCTCTAAAAATCCCCTGCACTAATATTCAACGCAATCATAAAATTTCGTTTACTACAAAACGAAAACACAACAATACTAGAACCATAAAATGTTATAAAACCACGTAAAATGGAATAATAAAGTATACCAAACTAAGATTTGCAATGGTTAAAGTAGACTTAGCTTTTAGTTAAAAAATACTTTATTAAATAAATGCGTTTTCAAACAAAATATACATGAGTATCAAAAAGTTTTCTTTGTAGATATGAGTACAATAAAAATAATAATAATACAGATATTGGGAACAAATTTCAACCAATAGAAAATAAACTTTGACGCACGTTTTTCTCAGTAGTGCGGATTGAATAGTGTAAAACACATAATAATAATAATGGACTCTTAATACACAATCAACAAACATGAAAATGCATACAGAGTAGTCAAAGAGAAATTACAATTCCTTAAGACGGATGTAAGAACTCAAGAGTTAGAATATCATGCTTATCAACTAAAAAGTAAGAAACATCTAGATTCGTAATCACAGGACTTCCACCTTCAATGTGCATATATATGATTGGAAATGAATTATGCTCACTAAATCATATAGTGGTAAATGTAACTAACATCAGAAAAAAACGTCAATTCGAATGTCAGAGCAAAAGTCTTCAAAACATTCTCATTGGTTTATGTTGATATAGATAAAAAAAAAATAACAAATCAGTTTATGAAATCGTAGAATTATTATGGTGCAAAGCATCGATTGAACCGCCCAAGAAGGTCAGATCGATACATTAATGTAATTATTACCAATAGCATGGTTATACCAAAAATGTCTACAATTATAATTCAAGACGAATTAGGTGTGCTGCACCTCACCACATAACCAGACGCTCAAAACAACGCGACAGCGTAGCAACATGTGTGCTTCGCCATGAGAAAGGCCATCTAGCCTGTTACAAGGGTTGTTCCAACGAAAAAGTAAGAAACATCTAGATTCGTAATCACAGGACTTCCACCTTCAATGTGCATAGATATGATTGGAAATGAATTATGCTCACTAAATCATATAGTGGTAAATGTAACTAACATCAGAAAAAAACGTCAATTCGAATGTCAGAGCAAAAGTCTTCAAAACATTCTCATTGGTTTATGTTGATATAGATAATAAAAAAAAAATAACAAATCAGTTTATGAAATCGTAGAATTATTATGGTGCAAAGCATCGATTGAACCGCCCAAGAAGGTCAGATCGATACATTAATGTAATTATTACCAATAGCATGGTTATACCAAAAATGTCTACAATTATAATTCAAGATGAGTTAGGTGTGCTGCACCTCACCACATAACACAACGCTCAAAACAACGCGACAGCGTAGCAACATGTGTGCTTCGCCATGAGAAAGGCCATCTAGCCTGTTACAAGGGTTGTTCCAACGAAAAAGTAAGAAACATCTAGATTCGTAATCACAGGACTTCCACCTTCAATATGCATAGATATGATTGGAAATGAATTATGCTCACTAAATCATATAGTGGTAAATGTAACTAACATCAGAAAAAAACGTCAATTCGAATGTCAGTGCAAAAGTCTTCAAAACATTCTCATTGGTTTATGTTGATATAGATAAAAAAAAAATAACAAATCAGTTTATGAAATCGTAGAATTATTATGGTGCAAAGCATCGATTGAACCGCCCAAGAAGGTCAGATCGATACATTAATGTAATTATTACCAATAGCATGGTTATACCAAAAATGTCTACAATTATAATTCAAGATGAATTAGGTGTGCTGCACCTCACCACATAACACAACGCTCAAAACAACGCGACAGCCTAGCAACATGTGTGCTTCGCCATGAGAAAGGCCATCTAGCCTGTTACAAGGGTTGTTCCAACAAAAAAGTAAGAAACATCTAGATTCGTAATCACAGGACTTCCACCTTCAATGTGCATAGATATGATTGGAAATGAATTATGCTCACTAAATCATATAGTGGTAAATGTAACTAACATCTGAAAAAAACGTCAATTCGAATGTCAGAGCAAAAGTCTTCAAAACATTCTCATTGGTTTATGTTGATATAGATAATCAAAAAAAATAAAAAATCAGTTTATGAAATCGTAGAATTATTATGGTGCAAAGGATCGATTGAACCACCCAAAAAGGTCAGATCGATACATTAATGTAATTATTGCCAATAGCTTGGTTATACCAAAAATGTCTACAATTATAATTCAAGATGACTTAGGTGTGCTGCACCTCACCACATAACACAACGCTCAAAACAACGCGACAGGTTAGCAACATGTGTGCTTCGCCATGAGTAAGGCCATCTAGCTTGTTACAAGGGATGTTCAAAAAAAAGTTAAAAGCACAGCATGCAAAGAAAACTACAGTCGCGCAAAAACTGTGTTTAAATACAAATGGGGTACACACTCGCTTACCTGAACTGAACTGAACGAGACAGTTTTGTGTAATCCTGACAATTGTTCCATTTTTCTTTCACTTTGCCTTTACAATAACAGTCATAATAACAATCACTGGACAATCACTGTTGTTGATCGATCGTACAATACTGTTGTAAAAGTATACACGTCTTCCTCCTCAGTCTCTCTCTGCTTATTATCGTGTCCATTCACCACACCGAGTTCCAATTACAAGCCAAGCACCAAATCTCACCAACACCCACTTTATCACAACGAATCACAAAACCATGAGAACCGATAAAAAACGACAATAAAACGAATGTGCACCACGAAGGATCGTCCTAGCCGGCAGGGTATTAACCGTTATGTGGCCGATCACCGCCAAGACTTTTAAGATAATGAGCTAACTGGTGGCCCCAGTTGTGAATGTTTATGCCACCCCAGTTGTCCTTTTCTAAGAGACAAATACGTACATGTCAGATGCGTGTTATGTCGTAGGACGATATTTCCGAAGTTGTGGGATGCTAATGTGGAAAATGTTAACAACGGAGAGAAAATGACACCAGGTAATTAAGAACATCCGGTTGGACCCTTCTACTAGAATAAATTATAGCGGTGACTTACCGATACTTCTGAGTAGAGGAGTAGATCCGGAATCCATAGGTTGCTGGTTCAATCCGGCTCGAAGGACCGAAAGCGTTTGGATAAACTGCTGGCTGTATCGCACAGGGCCTGGTTTAGAAAGCGCGTACGTACAGGAGAGATAATGAAACCAGGTAGTTAAGAACATTCGGTTGGACGCTTCTACTAGAATAAATTATAGCGGTGACTTACCGATACTTCTGAGCAGAGGAGTAGATCTGGAATCCATAGGTCACTGGTTCAATCCGGCTCTAAGAACCAAAAGCTTTTGGATAAACTGCTGGCTGTGTGGCACAGGATCTGCGTTAGAAAGCGCGTATGCGCATGTTATCCGAAAAAACGACTGAACGATGTTATTTTGCATTTCTGAAGGACTTAAAGCGAATGTTTGCTGTTGCTACGATCACCATCGGTGGCAATAAGGGGTCGTCACAGTTTGATCGTCAGTTGGTGGTAGTGGAGTTGTTACTTTAAATTCCGCAGGTGTACTAGTGTCCGAGTAGTAGTCTTCCGGGGTTAACACTAACCTTGTAATAAAACAAATGCAAAATATAGAAGCGATTGAAGAATTGAAATACCATCAACAACATTCACCTTCATTTTTATAATTACGGCGAGGTTATATCAGCCATGTCTGCCACCCAGTAACCGTTAATTCGGGCACATGAAAAGTTCATAAAAAATCCAAGTTGAAATCGATGAGCTTTTAAAACGGAGGCACTTCCGGCGGATGTTTGCTGTCGCTCTGATCTTGTTCGCTGGCAATAAGATATCATCACAGTTTGGTCGAGGATTTTCAATCGAGTGAGAAACTCAACGTGCAATCGTGTGAATTAAATATCAACCAACCAAATTTATCACCACACGATACTACTGGAATAGAGCACTTAGAAAGGTGCTCATATATAATGAATTGTGTAGACAATGTGACGGGATGTCAATATTTATCGAATACCCTTGATATATTCTGTTGTTGCTGAATGGATTACATCTCTACAACGTACTCTGTTATCAGAGAATGCGTACTAGTTCAAGTCAAAATTAACATCAGTTATATCGATAAACTGAATGGATCATTGTGTAGCCGAACCACATACGCATGTTCTGCCTGCGTATATGTTTACCTCATCCTTACAGCCTCAAGGCATTCAAGATCAACGCACTTGACATCTCTTTTCCCCTCTAAAAATCCCCTGCACTAATATTCAACGCAATCATAAAATTTCGTTTACTACAAAACGAAAACACAACAATACTAGAACCATAAAATGTTATAAAACCACGTAAAATGGAATAATAAAGTATACCAAACTAAGATTTGCAATGGTTAAAGTAGACTTAGCTTTTAGTTAAAAAATACTTTATTAAATAAATGCGTTTTCAAACAAAATATACATGAGTATCAAAAAGTTTTCTTTGTAGATATGAGTACAATAAAAATAATAATAATACAGATATTGGGAACAAATTTCAACCAATAGAAAATAAACTTTGACGCACGTTTTTCTCAGTAGTGCTGATTGAATAGTGTAAAACACATAATAATAATAATGGACTCTTAATACACAATCAACAAACATGAAAATGCATACAGAGTAGTCAAAGAGAAATTACAATTCCTTAAGACGGATGTAAGAACTCAAGAGTTAGAATATCATGCTTATCAACTAAAAAGTAAGAAACATCTAGATTCGTAATCACAGGACTTCCACCTTCAATGTGCATATATATGATTGGAAATGAATTATGCTCACTAAATCATATAGTGGTAAATGTAACTAACATCAGAAAAAAACGTCAATTCGAATGTCAGAGCAAAAGTCTTCAAAACATTCTCATTGGTTTATGTTGATATAGATAAAAAAAAAATAACAAATCAGTTTATGAAATCGTAGAATTATTATGGTGCAAAGCATCGATTGAACCGCCCAAGAAGGTCAGATCGATACATTAATGTAATTATTACCAATAGCATGGTTATACCAAAAATGTCTACAATTATAATTCAAGACGAATTAGGTGTGCTGCACCTCACCACATAACCAGACGCTCAAAACAACGCGACAGCGTAGCAACATGTGTGCTTCGCCATGAGAAAGGCCATCTAGCCTGTTACAAGGGTTGTTCCAACGAAAAAGTAAGAAACATCTAGATTCGTAATCACAGGACTTCCACCTTCAATGTGCATAGATATGATTGGAAATGAATTATGCTCACTAAATCATATAGTGGTAAATGTAACTAACATCAGAAAAAAATGTCAATTCGAATGTCAGAGCAAAAGTCTTCAAAACATTCTCATTGGTTTATGTTGATATAGATAATAAAAAAAAAAAACAAATCAGTTTATGAAATCGTAGAATTATTATGGTGCAAAGCATCGATTGAACCACCCAAAAAGGTCAGATCGATACATTAATGTAATTATTGCCAATAGCTTGGTTATACCAAAAATGTCTACAATTATAATTCAATATGAGTTAGGTGTGCTGCACCTCACCACATAACCCAACGCTCAAAACAACGCGATAGCGTAGCAACATGTGTGCTTCGCCATGAGAAAAGCCATCTAGCCTGTTACAAGGGATGTTCAAAAAAAAGTTAAAAGCACAGCATGGAAAGAAAACTACAGTCGCGCAAAAACTGTGTTTAAATACAAATGGGGTACACACTCGCTTACCTGAACTGAACTGAACGAGACAGTTTTGTGTAATCCTGACAATTGTTCCATTTTTCTTTCACTTTGCCTTTACAATAACAGTCATAAGAACAATCACTGGACAATCACTGTTGTTGATCGATCGTACAATACTGTTGTAAAAGTATACGCGTCTTCCTCCTCAGTCTCTCTCTGCTTATTATCGTGTCCATTCACCACACCGAGTTCCAATTACAAGCCAAGCACCAAATCTCACCAACACCCACTTTATCACAACGAATCACAAAACCATGAGAACCGATAAAAAACGACAATAAAACGAATGTGCGCCACGAAGGATCGTCCTAGCCGGCAGGGTATTAACCGTTATGTGGCCGATCACCGCCAAGACTTTTAAGATAATGAGCTAACTGGTGGCCCCAGTTGTGAATGTTTATGCCACCCCAGTTGTCCTTTTCTAAGAGACAAATACGTACATGTCAGATGCGTGTTATGTCGTAGGACGATATTTCCGAAGTTGTGGGATGCTAATGTGGAAAATGTTAACAACGGAGAGAAAATGACACCAGGTAATTAAGAACATCCGGTTGGACTCTTCTACTAGAATAAATTATAGCGGTGACTTACCGATACTTCTGAGTAGAGGAGTAGATCCGGAATCCATAGGTTGCTGGTTCAATCCGGCTCGAAGGACCGAACGCGTTTGGATAAACTGCTGGCTGTATCGCACAGGGCCTGGTTTAGAAAGCGCGTACGTACAGGAGAGATAATGAAACCAGGTAGTTAAGAACATTCGGTTGGACGCTTCTACTAGAATAAATTATAGCGGTGACTTACCGATACTTCTGAGCAGAGGAGTAGATCTGGAATCCATAGGTCACTGGTTCAATCCGGCTCTAAGAACCAAAAGCTTTTGGATAAACTGCTGGCTGTGTGGCACAGGATCTGCGTTAGAAAGCGCGTATGCGCATGTTATCCGAAAAAACGACTGAACGATGTTATTTTGCATTTCTGAAGGACTTAAAGCGAATGTTTGCTGTTGCTACGATCACCATCGGTGGCAATAAGGGGTCGTCACAGTTTGATCGTCAGTTGGTGGTAGTGGAGTTGTTACTTTAAATTCCGCAGGTGTACTAGTGTCCGAGTAGTAGTCTTCCGGGGTTAACACTAACCTTGTAATAAAACAAATGCAAAATATAGAAGCGATTGAAGAATTGAAATACCATCAACAACATTCACCTTCATTTTTATAATTACGGCGAGGTTATATCAGCCATGTCTGCCACCCAGTAACCGTTAATTCGGGCACATGAAAAGTTCATCAAAAATCCAAGTTTAAATCGATGAGCTTTCAAAACGGAGGCACTTCCGGCGGATGTTTGCTGTCGCTCTGATCTTGTTCGCTGGCAATAAGATATCATCACAGTTTGGTCGAGGATTTTCAATCGAGTGAGAAACTCAACGTGCAATCGTGTGAATTAAATATCAACCAACCAAATTTATCACCACACGATACTACTGGAATAGAGCACTTAGAAAGGTGCTCATATATAATGAATTGTGTAGACAATGTGACGGGATGTCAATATTTATCGAATACCCTTGATATATTCTGTTGTTGCTGAATGGATTACATCTCTACAAACGTACTCTGTTATCAGAGAATGCGTACTAGTTCAAGTCAAAATTAACATCAGTTATATCGATAAACTGAATGGATCATTGTGCAGCCGAACCACATACGCATGTTCTATCTGCGTATATGTTTACCTCATCCTTACAGCCTCAAGGCATTCAAGATCAACGCACTTGACATCTCTTTTCCCCTCTAAAACCCCCTTCCCCTGCACTAATATTCAACGCAATCATAAAATTTCGTTTGTATGCTTATATTACAAAACGAAAACACAACAATACTAGAAACATAAAATGTTATAAAACCACGTAAAATGTAATAATAAAGTATACCAAATTAAAATTTGCCATGGTTAACGTAGACTTAGCTTTTAGTTAAAAAATACTTTATTAAATAAATGCGTTTTCAAACAAAATACACATGAGTATCAAAAAGTTTTCTTTGTAGATATGAGTACAATAAAAATAATAATAATACAGATATTGGGAACAAATTTCAACCAATAGAAAATAAACTTTGACGCACGTTTTTCTCAGTAGTGCTGACTGAATAGTGTAAAACACATAATAATAATAATGGACTCTTAATACACAATCAACAAACATGAAAATGCATACAGAGTAGTCAAAGAGAAATTACAATTCCTTAAGACGGATGTAAGAACTCAAGAGTTAGAATATCATGCTTATCAACTAAAAAGTAAGAAACATCTAGATTCGTAATCACAGGACTTCCACCTTCAATGTGCATAGATATGATTGGAAATGAATTATGCTCACTAAATCATATAGTGGTAAATGTAACTAACATCAGAAAAAAACGTCAATTCGAATGTCAGAGCAAAAGTCTTCAAAACATTCTCATTGGTTTATGTTGATATAGATAAAAAAAAAATAACAAATCAGTTTATGAAATCGTAGAATTATTATGGTGCAAAGCATCGATTGAACCGCCCAAGAAGGTCAGATCGATACATTAATGTAATTATTACCAATAGCTGGGTTATACCAAAAATGTCTACAATTATAATTCAAGACGAATTAGGTGTGCTGCACCTCACCACATAACCAGACGCTCAAAACAACGCGACAGCGTAGCAACATGTGTGCTTCGCCATGAGAAAGGCCATCTAGCCTGTTACAAGGGTTGTTCCAACAAAAAAGTAAGAAACATCTAGATTCGTAATCACAGGACTTCTACCTCCAATGTGCATAGATATGATTGGAAATGAATTATGCTCACTAAATCATATAGTGGTAAATGTAACTAACATCAGAAAAAAACGTCAATTCGAATGTCAGAGCAAAAGTCTTCAAAACATTCTCATTGGTTTATGTTGATATAGATAATCAAAAAAAATAAAAAATCAGTTTATGAAATCGTAGAATTATTATGGTGCAAAGGATCGATTGAACCACCCAAAAAGGTCAGATCGATACATTAATGTAATTATTGCCAATAGCTTGGTTATACCAAAAATGTCTACAATTATAATTCAAGATGAGTTAGGTGTGCTGCACCTCACCACATAACACAACGCTCAAAACAACGCGACAGCGTAGCAACATGTGTGCTTCGCCATGAGAAAGGCCATCTAGCCTGTTACAAGGGTTGTTCCAACGAAAAAGTAAGAAACATCTAGATTCGTAATCACAGGACTTCTACCTCCAATGTGCATAGATATGATTGGAAATGAATTATGCTCACTAAATCATATAGTGGTAAATGTAACTAACATCAGAAAAAAACGTCAATTCGAATGTCAGAGCAAAAGTCTTCAAAACATTCTCATTGGTTTATGTTGATATAGATAATAAAAAAAAAAAACAAATCAGTTTATGAAATCGTAGAATTATTATGGTGCAAAGCATCGATTGAACCACCCAAAAAGGTCAGATCGATACATTAATGTAATTATTGCCAATAGCTTGGTTATACCAAAAATGTCTACAATTATAATTCAAGATGAGTTAGGTGTGCTGCACCTCACCACATAACGCAACGCTCAAAACAACGCGACAGCGTAGCAACACGTGTGCTTCGCCATGAGTAAGGCCATCTAGCCTGTTACAAGGGATGTTCAAAAAAAAGTTAAAAGCACAGCATGCAAAGAAAACTACAATCGCGCAAAGACTGTGTTTAAATACAAATGGGGTACACACTCGCTTACCTGAACTGAACTGAACGAGACAGTTTTGTGTAATCCTGACGATTGTTCCATTCTTCTTTCACTTTGCCTTTACAATAACAGTCATAATAACAATCACTGGACAATCACTGTTGTTGATCGATCGTACAATACTGTTGTAAAAGTATACACGTCTTCCTCCTCAGTCTCTCTGCTTATTATCGTGTCCATTCACCACACCGAGTTCCAATTACAAGCCAAGCACCAAATCTCACCAACACCCACTTTATCACAACGAATCACAAAACCATGAGAACCGATAAAAAACGACAATAAAACGAATGTGCGCCACGAAGGATCGTCCTAGCCGGCAGGGTATTAACCGTTATGTGGCCGATCACCGCCAAGACTTTTAAAATAATGAGCTAACTGGTGGCCCCAGTTGTGAATGTTTATGCCACCCCAGTTGTCCTTTTCTAAGAGATAAATACGTACATGTCAGATGCGTGTTATGTCGTAGGACGATATTTCCGAAGTTGTGGGATGCTAATGTGGACAATTTTAACAATGGAGAGAAAATGACACCAGGTAATTAAGAACATCCGGTTGGACTCTTCTACTAGAATAAATTATAGCGGTGACTTACCGATACTTCTGAGTAGAGGAGTAGATCCGGAATCCATAGGTTGCTGGTTCAATCCGGCTTGAAGGACCGAAAGCGTTTGGATAAACTGCTGGCTGTGTCGCACAGGGTCTGGTTTAGAAAGCGCGTACGTACAGGAGAGATAATGAAACCAGGTAGTTAAGAACATTCGGTTGGACGCTTCTACTAGAATAAATTATAGCGGTGACTTACCGATACTTCCGACCAGAGGAGTAGATCTGGAATCCATAGGTCACTGGTTCAATCCGGCTCTAAGGACCAAAAGCTTTTGTATAAACTTCTGGCTGTGTGGCACAGGATCTGCGTTAGAAAGCGCGTATGCGCATGTTATCCGAAAAAACGACTGAACGATGTTATTTTGCATTTCTGAAGGACTTAAAGCGAATGTTTGCTGTTGCTACGATCACCATCGGTGGCAATAAGGGGTCGTCACAGTTTGATCGTCAGTTGGTGGTAGTGGAGTTGTTACTTTAAATTCCGCAGGTATACACTAGTGTCCGAGTAGTAGACTTCCGGGGTTAACACTAACCTTGTAATAAAACAAATGCAAAATATAGAAGCGATTGAAGAATTGAAATACCATCAACAACATTCACCTTCATTTTTATAATTACGGCGAGGTTATATCAGCCATGTCTGCCACCCAGTAACCGTTAATTCGGGCACATGAAAAGTTCATCAAAAATCCGAGTTTAAATCGATGAGGTTTCAAAACGGAGGCACTTCCGGCGGATGTTTGCTGTCGCTCTGATCTTGTTCGCTGGCAATAAGATATCATCACAGTTTGGTCGAGGATTTTCAATCGAGTGAGAAACTCAACGTGCAATCGTGTGAATTAAATATCAACCAACCAAATTATACTACTGGAATAGAGCACTTAGAAAGGTGCTCATATATAATGAATTGTGTAGACAACGTGACGGGATGTCAATATTTATCGAATACCCTTGATATATTCTGTTGTTGCTGAATGGATTACATCTCTACAAACGTACTCTGTTATCAGAGAATGCGTACTAGTTCAAGTCAAAATTAACATCAGTTATATCGATAAACTGAATGGATCATTGTGCAGCCGAACCACATACGCATGTTCTATCTGCGTATATGTTTACCTCATCCTTACAGCCTCAAGGCATTCAAGATCAACGCACTTGACATCTCTTTTCCCCTCTAAAAGTCCCCTGCACTAATATTCAACGCAATCATAAAATTTCGTTTGTATGCTTATATTACAAAACGAAAACACAACAATACTAGAACCATAAAATGTTATAAAACCACGTAAAATGGAATAATAAAGTATACCAAATTAAGATTTGCCATGGTTAAAGTAGACATAGCTTTTAGTTAAAAAATACTTTATTAAATAAATGCGTTTTCAAACAAAATACACATGAGTATCAAAAAGTTTTCTTTGTAGATATGAGTACAATAAAAATAATAATAATACAGATATTGGGAACAAATTTCAACCAATAGAAAATAAACTTTGACGCACGTTTTTCTCAGTAGTGCTGACTGAATAGTGTAAAACACATAATAATAATAATGGACTCTTAATACACAATCAACAAACATGAAAATGCATACAGAGTAGTCAAAGAGAAATTACAATTCCTTAAGACGGATGTAAGAACTCAAGAGTTAGAATATCATGCTTATCAACTAAAAAGTAAGAAACATCTAGATTCGTAATCACAGGACTTCCACCTTCAATGTGCATAGATATGATTGGAAATGAATTATGCTCACTAAATCATATAGTGGTAAATGTAACTAACATCAGAAAAAAACGTCAATTCGAATGTCAGAGCAAAAGTCTTCAAAACATTCTCATTGGTTTATGTTGATATAGATAAAAAAAAAATAACAAATCAGTTTATGAAATCGTAGAATTATTATGGTGCAAAGCATCGATTGAACCGCCCAAGAAGGTCAGATCGATACATTAATGTAATTATTACCAATAGCTGGGTTATACCAAAAATGTCTACAATTATAATTCAAGACGAATTAGGTGTGCTGCACCTCACCACATAACCAGACGCTCAAAACAACGCGACAGCGTAGCAACATGTGTGCTTCGCCATGAGAAAGGCCATCTAGCCTGTTACAAGGGTTGTTCCAACGAAAAAGTAAGAAACATCTAGATTCGTAATCACAGGACTTCCACCTTCAATATGCATAGATATGATTGGAAATGAATTATGCTCACTAAATCATATAGTGGTAAATGTAACTAACATCAGAAAAAAACGTCAATTCGAATGTCAGGGCAAAAGTCTTCAAAACATTCTCATTGGTTTATGTTGATATAGATAATAAAAAAAAAAACAAATCAGTTTATGAAATCGTAGAATTATTATGGTGCAAAGCATCGATTGATCCACCCAAAAAGGTCAGATCGATACATTAATGTAATTATTGCCAATAGCTTGGTTATACCAAAAATGTCTACAATTATAATTCAAGATGAGTTGGGTGTGCTGCACCTCACCACATAACCCAACGCTCAAAACAACGCGACAGCGTAGCAACATGTGTGCTTCGCCATGAGAAAGGCCATCTAGCCTGTTACAAGGGTTGTTCCAACAAAAAAGTAAGAAACATCTAGATTCGTAATCACAGGACTTCCACCTTCAATGTGCATAGATATGATTGGAAATGAATTATGCTCACTAAATCATATAGTGGTAAATGTAACTAACATCAGAAAAAAACGTCAATTCGAATGTCAGAGCAAAAGTCTGATATAGATAAAAAAAAAAAAAACAAATCAGTTTATGAAATCGTAGAATTATTATGGTGCAAAGCATCGATTGAACCACCCAAAAAGGTCAGATCGATACATCAATGTAATTATTGCCAATAGCTTGGTTATACCAAAAATGTCTACAATTATAATTCAAGATGAATTAGGTGTGCTGCACCTCACCACATAACACAACGCTCATAACAACGCGACAGCGTAGCAACATGTGTGCTTCGCCATGAGAAAAGCCATCTAGCCTGTTACAAGGGATGTTCAGAAAAAAGTTAAAAGCACAGCATGCAAAGAAAACTACAGTCGCGCAAAGACTGTGTTTAAATACAAATGGGGTACACACTCGCTTACCTGAACTGAACTGAACGAGACAGTTTTGTGTAATCCTGACAATTGTTCCATTCTTCTTTCACTTTGCCTTTACAATAACAGTCATAATAACAATCACTGGACAATCACTGTTGTTGATCGATCGTACAATACTGTTGTAAAAGTATACATGTCTTCCTCCTCAGTCTCTCTGCTTATTATCGTGTCCATTCACCACACCGAGTTCCAATCACAAGCCAAGCACCAAATCTCACCAACACCCACTTTATCACAATGAATCACAAAACCATGAGAACCGATAAAAAACGACAATAAAACGAATGTGCGCCACGAAGGATCGTCCTAGCCGGCAGGGTATTAACCGTTATGTGGCCGATCACCGCCAAGACTTTTAAGATAATGAGCTAACTGGTGGCTCCAGTTGTGAATGTTTATGCCACCCCAGTTGTCCTTTTCTAAGAGATAAATACGTACATGTCAGATGCGTGTTATGTCGTAGGACGATATTTCCGAAGCTGTGGGATGCTAATGTGGATAATTTTAACAACGGAGAGAAAATGACACCAGGTAATTAAGAACATCCGGTTGGACTCTTCTACTAGAATATATTAAAGCGTTGACTTACCGATACTTCTGAGCAGAGGAGTAGATCCGGAATCCATAGGTTGCTGGTTCAATCCGGCTCGAAGGACCGAAAGCGTTTGGATAAACTGCTGGCTGTGTCGCACAGGGTCTGGTTTAGAAAGCGCGTACGTACAGGAGAGATAATGAAACCAGGTAGTTAAGAACATTCGGTTGGACGCTTCTACTAGAATAAATTATAGCGGTGACTTACCGATACTTCTGAGCAGAGGAGTAGATCTGGAATCGATAGGTCACTGGTTAATCCGGCTCTAAGGACCGAAAGCTTTTGGTTAACTGCTGGCTGTGTGGCACAGGATCTGCGTTAGAAAGCGCGTATGCGCATGTTATCCGAAAAAACGACTGAACGATGATATTTTGCATTTCTGAAGGACTTACAGCGAATGTTTGCTGTTGCTACGATCACCATCGGTGGCAATAAGGGGTCGTCACAGTTTGATCGTCAGTTGGTGGTAGTGGAGTTGTTACTTTAAATTCCGCAGGTGTACTAGTGTCCGAGTAGTAGTCTTCCGGGGTTAACACTAACCTTGTAATAAAACAAATGCAAAATATAGAAGCGATTGAAGAATTGAAATACCATCAACAACATTCACCTTCATTTTTATAATTACGGCGAGGTTATATCAGCCATGTCTGCCACCCAGTAACCGTTAATTCGGGCACATGAAAAGTTCATCAAAAATCCGAGTTTAAATCGATGAGCTTTCAAAACGGAGGCACTTCCGGCGGATGTTTGCTGTCGCTCTGATCTTGTTCGCTGGCAATAAGATATCATCACAGTTTGGTCGAGGATTTTCAATCGAGTGAGAAACTCAACGTGCAATCGTGTGAATTAAATATCAACCAACCAAATTTATCACCACACGATACTACTGGAATAGAGCACTTAGAAAGGTGCTCATATATAATGAATTGTGTAGACAATGTGACGGGATGTCAATATTTATCGAATACCCTTGATATATTCTGTTGTTGCTGAATGGATTACATCTCTACAAACGTACTCTGTTATCAGAGAATGCGTACTAGTTCAAGTCAAAATTAACATCAGTTATATCGATAAACTGAATGGATCATTGTGCAGCCGAACCACATACGCATCTTCTATCTGCGTATATGTTTACCTCATCCTTACAGCCTCAAGGCATTCAAGATCAACGCACTTGACATCTCTTTTCCCCTCTAAAAATCCCCTGCACTAATATTCAACGCAATCATAAAATTTCGTTTACTACAAAACGAAAACACAACAATACTAGAGCCATAAAATGTTATAAAACCACGTAAAATGGAATAATAAAGTATACCAAATTAAGATTTGCCATGGTTAAAGTAGACTTAGCTTTTAGTTAAAAAATACTTTATTAAATAAATGCGTTTTCAAACAAAATACACATGAGTATCAAAAAGTTTTCTTTGTAGATATGAGTACAATAAAAATAATAATAATACAGATATTGGGAACAAATTTCAACCAATAGAAAATAAACTTTGACGCACGTTTTTCTCAGTAGTGCTGACTGAATAGTGTAAAACACATAATAATAATAATGGACTCTTAATACACAATCAACAAACATGAAAATGCATACAGAGTAGTCAAAGAGAAATTACAATTCCTTAAGACGGATGTAAGAACTCAAGAGTTAGAATATCATGCTTATCAACTAAAAAGTAAGAAACATCTAGATTCGTAATCACAGGACTTCCACCTTCAATGTGCATAGATATAATTGGAAATGAATTATGCTCACTAAATCATATAGTGGTAAATGTAACTAACATCAGAAAAAAACGTCAATTCGAATGTCAGAGCAAAAGTCTTCAAAACATTCTCATTGTTGATATAGATAATAAAAAAAAAAACAAATCAGTTTATGAAATCGTAGAATTATTATGGTGCAAAGCATCGATTGAACCACCCAAAAAGGTCAGATCGATACATTAATGTAATTATTGCCAATAGCTTGGTTATACCAAAAATGTCTACAATTATAATTCAAGATGAGTTAGGTGTGCTGCACCTCACCACATAACCCAACGCTCAAAACAACGCGACAGCGTAGCAACATGTGTGCTTCGCCATGAGAAAGGCCATCTAGCCTGTTACAAGGGTTGTTCCAACAAAAAAGTAAGAAACATCTAGATTCGTAATCACAGGACTTCCACCTTCAATGTGCATAGATATGATTGGAAATGAATTATGCTCACTAAATCATATAGTGGTAAATGTAACTAACATCAGAAAAAAAACGTCAATTCGAATGTCAGAGCAAAAGTCTTCAAAACATTCTCATTGATTTATGTTGATATAGATAAAAAAAAAAAAACAAATCAGTTTATGAAATCGTAGAATTATTATGGTGCAAAGCATCGATTGAACCACCCAAAAAGGTCAGATCGATACATCAATGTAATTATTGCCAATAGCTTGGTTATACCAAAAATGTCTACAATTATAATTCAAGATGAATTAGGTGTGCTGCACCTCACCACATAACACAACCCTCATAACAACGCGACAGCGTAGCAACATGTGTGCTTCGCCATGATAAAAGCCATCTAGCCTGTTACAAGGGATGTTCAGAAAAAAGTTAAAAGCACAGCATGCAAAGAAAACTACAGTCGCGCAAAGACTGTGTTTAAATACAAATGGGGTACACACTCGCTTACCTGAACTGAACTGAACGAGACAGTTTTGTGTAATCCTGACAATTGTTCCATTCTTCTTTCACTTTGCCTTTACAATAACAGTCATAATAACAATCACTGGACAATCACTGTTGTTGATCGATCGACAATACTGTTGTAAAAGTATACACGTCTTCCTCCTCAGTCTCTCTGCTTATTATCGTGTCCATTCACCACACCGAGTTCCAATCACAAGCCAAGCACCAAATCTCACCAACACCCACTTTATCACAACGAATCACAAAACCATGAGAACCGATAAAAAACGACAATAAAACGAATGTGCGCCACGAAGGATCGTCCTAGCCGGCAGGGTATTAACCGTTATGTGGCCGATCACCGCCAAGACTTTTAAGATAATGAGCTAACTGGTGGCTCCAGTTGTGAATGTTTATGCCACCCCAGTTGTCCTTTTCTAAGAGATAAATACGTACATGTCAGACGCGTGTTATGTCGTAGGACGATATTTCCGAAGCTGTGGGATGCTAATGTGGATAATTTTAACAACGGAGAGAAAATGACACCAGGTAATTAAGAACACCCGGTTGGACTCTTCTACTAGAATATATTAAAGCGTTGACTTACCGATACTTCTGAGCAGAGGAGTAGATCCGGAATCCATAGGTTGCTGGTTCAATCCGGCTCGAAGGACCGAAAGCGTTTGGATAAACTGCTGGCTGTGTCGCACAGGGTCTGGTTTAGAAAGCGCGTACGTACAGGAGAGATAATGAAACCAGGTAGTAAAGAACATTCGGTTGGACGAATAAATTATAGCGGTGACTTACCGATACTTCTGAGCAGAGGAGTAGATCTGGAATCCATAGGTCACTGGTTAATCCGGCTCTAAGGACCGAAAGCTTTTGGTTAACTGCTGGCTGTGTGGCACAGGATCTGCGTTAGAAAGCGCGTATGCGCATGTTATCCGAAAAAACGACTGAACGATGATATTTTGCATTTCTGAAGGACTTACAGCGAATGTTTGCTGTTGCTACGATCACCATCGGTGGCAATAAGGGGTCGTCACAGTTTGATCGTCAGTTGGTGGTAGTGGAGTTGTTACTTTAAATTCCGCAGGTGTACTAGTGTCCGAGTAGTAGTCTTCCGGGGTTAACACTAACCTTGTAATAAAACAAATGCAAAATATAGAAGCGATTGAAGAATTGAAATACCATCAACAACATTCACCTTCATTTTTATAATTACGGCGAGGTTATATCAGCCATGTCTGCCACCCAGTAACCGTTAATTCGGACACATGAAAAGTTCATCAAAAATCTGAGTTTAAATCGATGAGCTTTCAAAACGGAGGCACTTCCGGCGGATGTTTGCTGTCGCTCTGATCTTGTTCGCTGGCAATAAGATATCATCACAGTTTGGTCGAGGATTTTCAATCGAGTGAGAAACTCAACATGCAATCGTGTGAATTAAATATCAACCAACCAAATTTATCAACACACGATACTACTGGAATAGAGCACTTAGAAAGGTGCTAATATATAATGAATTGTGTAGACAACGTGACGGGATGTCAATATTTATCGAATACCCTTGATATATTCTGTTGTTGCTGAATGGATTACATCTCTACAAACGTACTCTGTTATCAGAGAAGGCGTACTAGTTCAAGTCAAAATTAACATCAGTTATATCGATAAACTGAATGGATCATTGTGCAGCCGAACCACATACGCATCTTCTATCTGCGTATTTGTTTACCTCATCCTTACAGCCTCAAGGCATTCAAGATCAACGCACTTGACATCTCTTTTCCCCTCTAAAAATCCCCTGCACTAATATTCAACGCAATCATAAAATTTCGTTTACTACAAAACGAAAACACAACAATACTAGAACCATAAAATGTTATAAAACCACGTAAAATGGAATAATAAAGTATACCAAATTAAGATTTGCCATGGTTAAAGTAGACTTAGCTTTTAGTTAAAAAATACTTTATTAAATAAATGCGTTTTCAAACAAAATACACATGAGTATCAAAAAGTTTTCTTTGTAGATATGAGTACAATAAAAATAATAATAATACAGATATTGGGAACAAATTTCAACCAATAGAAAATAAACTTTGACGCACGTTTTTCTCAGTAGTGCTGACTGAATAGTGTAAAACACATAATAATAATAATGGACTCTTAATACACAATCAACAAACATGAAAATGCATACAGAGTAGTCAAAGAGAAATTACAATTCCTTAAGACGGATGTAAGAACTCAAGAGTTAGAATATCATGCTTATCAACTAAAAAATAAGAAACATCTAGATTCGTAATCACAGGACTTCCACCTTCAATGTGCATATATATGATTGGAAATGAATTATGCTCACTAAATCATATAGTGGTAAATGTAACTAACATCAGAAAAAAACGTCAATTCGAATGTCAGAGCAAAAGTCTTCAAAACATTCTCATTGGTTTATGTTGATATAGATAATAAAAAAAAAATAACAAATCAGTTTATGAAATCGTAGAATTATTATGGTGCAAAGCATCGATTGAACCACCCAAAAAGGTCAGATCGATACATTAATGTAATTATTACCAATAGCTTGGTTATATCAAAAATGTCTACAATTATAATTCAAGATGAGTTAGGTGTGCTGCACGTCACCACATAACCCAACGCTCAAAACAACGCGACAGCGTAGCAACACGTGTGCTTCGCCATGAGTAAGGCCATCTAGCCTGTTACAAGGGTTGTTCCAACGAAAAAGTAAGAAACATCTAGATTCGTAATCACAGGACTTCCACCTTCAATGTGCATAGATATGATTGGAAATGAATTATGCTCACTAAATCATATAGTGGTAAATGTAACTAACATTAGAAAAAAACGTCAATTCGAATGTCAGAGCAAAAGTCTTCAAAACATTCTCATTGGTTTATGTTGATATAGATAATAAAAAAAAATAACAAATCAGTTTATGAAATCGTAGAATTATTATGGTGCAAAGGATCGATTGAACCACCCAAAAAGGTCAGATCGATACATTAATGTAATTATTACCAATAGCTTGGTTATACCAAAAATGTCTACAATTATAATTCAAGATGAATTAGGTGTGCTGCACCTCACCACATAACACAACGCTCAAAACAACGCGACAGCGTAGCAACATGTGTGCTTCGCCATGAGAAATGCCATCTAGCCTGTTACAAGGGTTGTTCCAACAAAAAAGTAAGAAACATCTAGATTCGTAATCACAGGACTTCCACCTTCAATGTGCATAGATATGATTGGAAATGAATTATGCTCACTAAATCATATAGTGGTAAATGTAACTAACATCAGAAAAAAACGTCAATTCGAATGTCAGAGCAAAAGTCTTCAAAACATTCTCATTGGTTTATGTTGATATAGATAATAAAAAAAAAATAACAAATCAGTTTATGAAATCGTAGAATTATTATGGTGCAAAGCATCGATTGAACCACCCAAAAAGGTCAGATCGATACATCAATGTAATTATTGCCAATAGCTTGGTTATACCAAAAATGTCTACAATTATAATTCAATATGAGTTAGGTGTGCTGCACCTCACCACATAACACAACGCTCAAAACAACGCGACAACGTAGCAACATGTGTGCTTCGCCATGAGAAAGGCCATCTAGCCTGTTACAAGGGTTGTTCCAACAAAAAAGTAAGAAACATCTAGATTCGTAATCACAGGACTTCCACCTCCAATGTGCATAGATATGATTGGAAATGAATTATGCTCACTAAATCATATAGTGGTAAATGTAACTAACATCAGAAAAAAACGTCAATTCGAATGTCAGAGCAAAAGTCTTCAAAACATTCTCATTGGTTTATGTTGATATAGATAATAAAAAAAAAAACAAATCAGTTTATGAAATCGTAGAATTATTATGGTGCAAAGCATCGATTGATCCACCCAAAAAGGTCAGATCGATACATTAATGTAATTATTGCCAATAGCTTGGTTATACCAAAAATGTCTACAATTATAATTCAAGATGACTTAGGTGTGCTGCACCTCACCACATAACACAACGCTCAAAACAACGCGACAGCGTAGCAACATGTGTGCTTCGCCATGAGTAAGGCCATCTAGCTTGTTACAAGGGATGTTCAAAAAAAAGTTAAAAGCACAGCATGCAAAGAAAACTACAGCCGCGCAAAAACTGTGTTTAAATACAAATGGGGTACACACTCGCTTACCTGAACTGAACTGAACGAGACAGTTTTGTGTAATCCTGACAATTGTTCCATTTTTCTTTCACTTTGCCTTTACAATAACAGTCATAATAACAATCACTGGACAATCACTGTTGTTGATCGATCGTACAATACTGTTGTAAAAGTATACACGTCTTCCTCCTCAGTCTCTCTCTGCTTATTATCGTGTCCATTCACCACATCGAGTTCCAATTACAAGCCAAGCACCAAATCTCACCAACACCCACTTTATCACAACGAATCACAAAACCATGAGAACCGATAAAAAACGACAATAAAACGAATGTGCGCCACGAAGGATCGTCCTAGCCGGCAGGGTATTAACCGTTATGTGGCCGATCACCGCGAAGACTTTTAAGATAATGAGCTAACTGGTGGCCCCAGTTGTGAATGTTTATGCCACCCCAGTTGTCCTTTTCTAAGAGATAAATACGTACATGTCAGATGCGTGTTATGTCGTAGGACGATATTTCCGAAGTTGTGGGATGCTAATGTGGACAATTTTAACAATGGAGAGAAAATGACACCAGGTAATTAAGAACATCCGGTTGGACTCTTCTACTAGAATAAATTATAGCGGTGACTTACCGATACTTCTGAGTAGAGGAGTAGATCCGGAATCCATAGGTTGCTGGTTCAATCCGGCTCGAAGGACCGAAAGCGTTTGGATAAACTGCTCGCTGTGTCGCACAGGGCCTGGTTTAGAAAGCGCGTACGTACAGGAGAGATAATGAAACCAGCTAGTTAAGAACATTCGGTTGGACGCTTCTACTAAAATAAATTATAGCGGTGACTTACCGATACTTCTGAGCAGAGGAGTAGATCTGGAATCCATAGGTCACTGGTTAATCCGGCTCTAAGGACCGAAAGCTTTTGGTTAACTGCTGGCTGTGTGGCACAGGATCTGCGTTAGAAAGCGCGTATGCGCATGTTATCCGAAAAAACGACTGAACGATGATATTTTGCATTTCTGAAGGACTTACAGCGAATGTTTGCTGTTGCTACGATCACCATCGGTGGCAATAAGGGGTCGTCACAGTTTGATCGTCAGTTGGTGGTAGTGGAGTTGTTACTTTAAATTCCGCAGGTGTACTAGTGTCCGAGTAGTAGTCTTCCGGGGTTAACACTAACCTTGTAATAAAACAAATGCAAAATATAGAAGCGATTGAAGAATTGAAATACCATCAACAACATTCACCTTCATTTTTATAATTACGGCGAGGTTATATCAGCCATGTCTGCCACCCAGTAACCGTTAATTCGGACACATGAAAAGTTCATCAAAAATCTGAGTTTAAATCGATGAGCTTTCAAAACGGAGGCACTTCCGGCGGATGTTTGCTGTCGCTCTGATCTTGTTCGCTGGCAATAAGATATCATCACAGTTTGGTCGAGGATTTTCAATCGAGTGAGAAACTCAACGTGCAATCGTGTGAATTAAATATCAACCAACCAAATTTATCACCACACGATACTACTGGAATAGAGCACTTAGAAAGGTGCTCATATATAATGAATTGTGTAGACAACGTGACGGGATGTCAATATTTATCGAATACCCTTGATATATTCTGTTGTTGCTGAATGGATTACATCTCTACAAACCTACTCTGTTATCAGAGAATGCGTACTAGTTCAAGTCAAAATTAACATCAGTTATATCGATAAACTGAATGGATCATTGTGCAGCCGAACCACATACGCATCTTCTATCTGCGTATATGTTTACCTCATCCTTACAGCCTCAAGGCATTCAAGATCAACGCACTTGACATCTCTTTTCCCCTCTAAAACTCCCTTCCCCTGCACTAATATTCAACGCAATCATAAAATTTCGTTTGTATGCTTATATTACAAAACGAAAACACAACAATACCAGAAACATAAAATGTTATAAAACCACGTAAAATGTAATAATAAAGTATACCAAATTAAAATTTGCCATGGTTAACGTAGACTTAGCTTTTAGTTAAAAAATACTTTATTAAATAAATGCGTTTTCAAACAAAATACACATGAGTATCAAAAAGTTTTCTTTGTAGATATGAGTACAATAAAAATAATAATAATACAGATATTGGGAACAAATTTCAACCAATAGAAAATAAACTTTGACGCACGTTTTTCTCAGTAGTGCTGACTGAATAGTGTAAAACACATAATAATAATAATGGACTCTTAATACACAATCAACAAACATGAAAATGCATACAGAGTAGTCAAAGAGAAATTACAATTCCTTAAGACGGATGTAAGAACTCAAGAGTTAGAATATCATGCTTATCAACTAAACAGTAAGAAACATCTAGATTCGTAATCACAGGACTTCCACCTTCAATGTGCATAGATATAATTGGAAATGAATTATGCTCACTAAATCATATAGTGGTAAATGTAACTAACATCAGAAAAAAACGTCAATTCGAATGTCAGAGCAAAAGTCTTCAAAACATTCTCATTGTTGATATAGATAATAAAAAAAAAAAACAAATCAGTTTATGAAATCGTAGAATTATTATGGTGCAAAGCATCGATTGAACCACCCAAAAAGGTCAGATCGATACATTAATGTAATTATTGCCAATAGCTTGGTTATACCAAAAATGTCTACAATTATAATTCAAGATGAGTTAGGTGTGCTGCACCTCACCACATAACCCAACGCTCAAAACAACGCGACAGCGTAGCAACATGTGTGCTTCGCCATGAGAAAGGCCATCTAGCCTGTTACAAGGGTTGTTCCAACAAAAAAGTAAGAAACATCTAGATTCGTAATCACAGGATTTCCACCTTCAATGTGCATAGATATGATTGGAAATGAATTATGCTCACTGAATCATATAGTGGTAAATGTAACTAACATCAGAAAAAAACGTCAATTCGAATGTCAGAGCAAAAGTCTTCAAAACATTCTCATTGGTTTATGTTGATATAGATAATAAAAAAAAATAACAAATCAGTTTATGAAATCGTAGAATTATTATGGTGCAAAGCATCGATTGAACCACCCAAAAAGGTCAGATCGATACATTAATGTAATTATTACCAATAGCTTGGTTATACCAAAAATGTCTACAATTATAATTCAAGATGAATTAGGTGTGCTGCACCTCACCACATAACACAACGCTCAAAACAACGCGACAGCGTAGCAACATGTGTGCTTCGCCATGAGAAATGCCATCTAGCCTGTTACAAGGGTTGTTCCAACAAAAAAGTAAGAAACATCTAGATTCGTAATCACAGGACTTCCACCTTCAATGTGCATAGATATGATTGGAAATGAATTATGCTCACTAAATCATATAGTGGTAAATGTAACTAACATCAGAAAAAAACGTCAATTCGAATGTCAGAGCAAAAGTCTTCAAAACATTCTCATTGGTTTATGTTGATATAGATAATAAAAAAAAAATAACAAATCAGTTTATGAAATCGTAGAATTATTATGGTGCAAAGCATCGATTGAACCACCCAAAAAGGTCAGATCGATACATCAATGTAATTATTGCCAATAGCTTGGTTATACCAAAAATGTCTACAATTATAATTCAATATGAGTTAGGTGTGCTGCACCTCACCACATAACACAACGCTCAAAACAACGCGACAACGTAGCAACATGTGTGCTTCGCCATGAGAAAGGCCATCTAGCCTGTTACAAGGGTTGTTCCAACAAAAAAGTAAGAAACATCTAGATTCGTAATCACAGGACTTCCACCTCCAATGTGCATAGATATGATTGGAAATGAATTATGCTCACTAAATCATATAGTGGTAAATGTAACTAACATCAGAAAAAAACGTCAATTCGAATGTCAGAGCAAAAGTCTTCAAAACATTCTCATTGGTTTATGTTGATATAGATAATAACAAAAAAAAACAAATCAGTTTATGAAATCGTAGAATTATTATGGTGCAAAGCATCGATTGATCCACCCAAAAAGGTCAGATCGATACATTAATGTAATTATTGCCAATAGCTTGGTTATACCAAAAATGTCTACAATTATAATTCAAGATGACTTAGGTGTGCTGCACCTCACCACATAACACAACGCTCAAAACAACGCGACAGCGTAGCAACATGTGTGCTTCGCCATGAGTAAGGCCATCTAGCTTGTTACAAGGGATGTTCAAAAAAAAGTTAAAAGCACAGCATGCAAAGAAAACTACAGCCGCGCAAAAACTGTGTTTAAATACAAATTGGGTACACACTCGCTTACCTGAACTGAACTGAACGAGACAGTTTTGTGTAATCCTGACAATTGTTCCATTTTTCTTTCACTTTGCCTTTACAATAACAGTCATAACAACAATCACTGGACAATCACTGTTGTTGATCGATCGTACAATACTGTTGTAAAAGTATACACGTCTTCCTCCTCAGTCTCTCTCTGCTTATTATCGTGTCCATTCACCACACCGAGTTCCAATTACAAGCCAAGCACCAAATCTCACCAACACCCACTTTATCACAACGAATCACAAAACCATGAGAACCGATAAAAAACGACAATAAAACGAATGTGCGCCACGAAGGATCGTCCTAGCCGGCAGGGTATTAACCGTTATGTGGCCGATCACCGCCAAGACTTTTAAGATAATGAGCTAACTGGTGGCTCCAGTTGTGAATGTTTATGCCACCCCAGTTGTCCTTTTCTAAGAGACAAATACGTACATGTCAGATGCGTGTTATGTCGTAGGACGATATTTCCGAAGTTGTGGGATGCTAATGTGGAAAATGTTAACAACGGAGAGAAAATGACACCAGGTAATTAAGAACATCCGGTTGGACTCTTCTACTAGAATAAATTATAGCGGTGACTTACCGATACTTCTGAGTAGAGGAGTAGATCCGGAATCCATAGGTTGCTGGTTCAATCTGGCTCGAAGGACCGAAAGCGTTTGGATAAACTGCTCGCTGTGTCGCACAGGGCCTGGTTTAGAAAGCGCGTACGTACAGGAGAGATAATGAAACCAGCTAGTTAAGAACATTCGGTTGGACGCTTCTACTAAAATAAATTATAGCGGTGACTTACCGATACTTCTGAGCAGAGGAGTAGATCTGGAATCCATAGGTCACTGGTTAATCCGGCTCTAAGGACCGAAAGCTTTTGGTTAACTGCTGGCTGTGTGGCACAGGATCTGCGTTAGAAAGCGCGTATGCGCATGTTATCCGAAAAAACGACTGAACGATGATATTTTGCATTTCTGAAGGACTTACAGCGAATGTTTGCTGTTGCTACGATCACCATCGGTGGCAATAAGGGGTCGTCACAGTTTGATCGTCAGTTGGTGGTAGTGGAGTTGTTACTTTAAATTCCGCAGGTGTACTAGTGTCCGAGTAGTAGTCTTCCGGGGTTAACACTAACCTTGTAATAAAACAAATGCAAAATATAGAAGCGATTGAAGAATTGAAATACCATCAACAACATTCACCTTCATTTTTATAATTACGGCGAGGTTATATCAGCCATGTCTGCCACCCAGTAACCGTTAATTCGGACACATGAAAAGTTCATCAAAAATCTGAGTTTAAATCGATGAGCTTTCAAAACGGAGGCACTTCCGGCGGATGTTTGCTGTCGCTCTGATCTTGTTCGCTGGCAATAAGATATCATCACAGTTTGGTCGAGGATTTTCAATCGAGTGAGAAACTCAACGTGCAATCGTGTGAATTAAATATCAACCAACCTAATTTATCACCACACGATACTACTGGAATAGAGCACTTAGAAAGGTGCTCATATATAATGAATTGTGTAGACAACGTGACGGGATGTCAATATTTATCGAATACCCTTGATATATTCTGTTGTTGCTGAATGGATTACATCTCTACAAACCTACTCTGTTATCAGAGAATGCGTACTAGTTCAAGTCAAAATTAACATCAGTTATATCGATAAACTGAATGGATCATTGTGCAGCCGAACCACATACGCATCTTCTATCTGCGTATATGTTTACCTCATCCTTACAGCCTCAAGGCATTCAAGATCAACGCACTTGACATCTCTTTTCCCCTCTAAAACTCCCTTCCCCTGCACTAATATTCAACGCAATCATAAAATTTCGTTTGTATGCTTATATTACAAAACGAAAACACAACAATACCAGAAACATAAAATGTTATAAAACCACGTAAAATGTAATAATAAAGTATACCAAATTAAAATTTGCCATGGTTAACGTAGACTTAGCTTTTAGTTAAAAAATACTTTATTAAATAAATGCGTTTTCAAACAAAATACACATGAGTATCAAAAAGTTTTCTTTGTAGATATGAGTACAATAAAAATAATAATAATACAGATATTGGGAACAAATTTCAACCAATAGAAAATAAACTTTGACGCACGTTTTTCTCAGTAGTGCTGACTGAATAGTGTAAAACACATAATAATAATAATGGACTCTTAATACACAATCAACAAACATGAAAATGCATACAGAGTAGTCAAAGAGAAATTACAATTCCTTAAGACGGATGTAAGAACTCAAGAGTTAGAATATCATGCTTATCAACTAAACAGTAAGAAACATCTAGATTCGTAATCACAGGACTTCCACCTTCAATGTGCATAGATATAATTGGAAATGAATTATGCTCACTAAATCATATAGTGGTAAATGTAACTAACATCAGAAAAAAACGTCAATTCGAATGTCAGAGCAAAAGTCTTCAAAACATTCTCATTGTTGATATAGATAATAAAAAAAAAAAACAAATCAGTTTATGAAATCGTAGAATTATTATGGTGCAAAGCATCGATTGAACCACCCAAAAAGGTCAGATCGATACATTAATGTAATTATTGCCAATAGCTTGGTTATACCAAAAATGTCTACAATTATAATTCAAGATGAGTTAGGTGTGCTGCACCTCACCACATAACCCAACGCTCAAAACAACGCGACAGCGTAGCAACATGTGTGCTTCGCCATGAGAAAGGCCATCTAGCCTGTTACAAGGGTTGTTCCAACAAAAAAGTAAGAAACATCTAGATTCGTAATCACAGGATTTCCACCTTCAATGTGCATAGATATGATTGGAAATGAATTATGCTCACTGAATCATATAGTGGTAAATGTAACTAACATCAGAAAAAAACGTCAATTCGAATGTCAGAGCAAAAGTCTTCAAAACATTCTCATTGGTTTATGTTGATATAGATAATAAAAAAAAATAACAAATCAGTTTATGAAATCGTAGAATTATTATGGTGCAAAGCATCGATTGAACCACCCAAAAAGGTCAGATCGATACATTAATGTAATTATTACCAATAGCTTGGTTATACCAAAAATGTCTACAATTATAATTCAAGATGAATTAGGTGTGCTGCACCTCACCACATAACACAACGCTCAAAACAACGCGACAGCGTAGCAACATGTGTGCTTCGCCATGAGAAATGCCATCTAGCCTGTTACAAGGGTTGTTCCAACAAAAAAGTAAGAAACATCTAGATTCGTAATCACAGGACTTCCACCTTCAATGTGCATAGATATGATTGGAAATGAATTATGCTCACTAAATCATATAGTGGTAAATGTAACTAACATCAGAAAAAAACGTCAATTCGAATGTCAGAGCAAAAGTCTTCAAAACATTCTCATTGGTTTATGTTGATATAGATAATAAAAAAAAAATAACAAATCAGTTTATGAAATCGTAGAATTATTATGGTGCAAAGCATCGATTGAACCACCCAAAAAGGTCAGATCGATACATCAATGTAATTATTGCCAATAGCTTGGTTATACCAAAAATGTCTACAATTATAATTCAATATGAGTTAGGTGTGCTGCACCTCACCACATAACACAACGCTCAAAACAACGCGACAACGTAGCAACATGTGTGCTTCGCCATGAGAAAGGCCATCTAGCCTGTTACAAGGGTTGTTCCAACAAAAAAGTAAGAAACATCTAGATTCGTAATCACAGGACTTCCACCTCCAATGTGCATAGATATGATTGGAAATGAATTATGCTCACTAAATCATATAGTGGTAAATGTAACTAACATCAGAAAAAAACGTCAATTCGAATGTCAGAGCAAAAGTCTTCAAAACATTCTCATTGGTTTATGTTGATATAGATAATAACAAAAAAAAACAAATCAGTTTATGAAATCGTAGAATTATTATGGTGCAAAGCATCGATTGATCCACCCAAAAAGGTCAGATCGATACATAAATGTAATTATTGCCAATAGCTTGGTTATACCAAAAATGTCTACAATTATAATTCAAGATGACTTAGGTGTGCTGCACCTCACCACATAACACAACGCTCAAAACAACGCGACAGCGTAGCAACATGTGTGCTTCGCCATGAGTAAGGCCATCTAGCTTGTTACAAGGGATGTTCAAAAAAAAGTTAAAAGCACAGCATGCAAAGAAAACTACAGCCGCGCAAAAACTGTGTTTAAATACAAATTGGGTACACACTCGCTTACCTGAACTGAACTGAACGAGACAGTTTTGTGTAATCCTGACAATTGTTCCATTTTTCTTTCACTTTGCCTTTACAATAACAGTCATAACAACAATCACTGGACAATCACTGTTGTTGATCGATCGTACAATACTGTTGTAAAAGTATACACGTCTTCCTCCTCAGTCTCTCTCTGCTTATTATCGTGTCCATTCACCACACCGAGTTCCAATTACAAGCCAAGCACCAAATCTCACCAACACCCACTTTATCACAACGAATCACAAAACCATGAGAACCGATAAAAAACGACAATAAAACGAATGTGCGCCACGAAGGATCGTCCTAGCCGGCAGGGTATTAACCGTTATGTGGCCGATCACCGCCAAGACTTTTAAGATAATGAGCTAACTGGTGGCTCCAGTTGTGAATGTTTATGCCACCCCAGTTGTCCTTTTCTAAGAGACAAATACGTACATGTCAGATGCGTGTTATGTCGTAGGACGATATTTCCGAAGTTGTGGGATGCTAATGTGGAAAATGTTAACAACGGAGAGAAAATGACACCAGGTAATTAAGAACATCCGGTTGGACTCTTCTACTAGAATAAATTATAGCGGTGACTTACCGATACTTCTGAGTAGAGGAGTAGATCCGGAATCCATAGGTTGCTGGTTCAATCTGGCTCGAAGGACCGAAAGCGTTTGGATAAACTGCTCGCTGTGTCGCACAGGGCCTGGTTTAGAAAGCGCGTACGTACAGGAGAGATAATGAAACCAGCTAGTTAAGAACATTCGGTTGGACGCTTCTACTAAAATAAATTATAGCGGTGACTTACCGATACTTCTGAGCAGAGGAGTAGATCTGGAATCCATAGGTCACTGGTTAATCCGGCTCTAAGGACCGAAAGCTTTTGGTTAACTGCTGGCTGTGTGGCACAGGATCTGCGTTAGAAAGCGCGTATGCGCATGTTATCCGAAAAAACGACTGAACGATGATATTTTGCATTTCTGAAGGACTTACAGCGAATGTTTGCTGTTGCTACGATCACCATCGGTGGCAATAAGGGGTCGTCACAGTTTGATCGTCAGTTGGTGGTAGTGGAGTTGTTACTTTAAATTCCGCAGGTGTACTAGTGTCCGAGTAGTAGTCTTCCGGGGTTAACACTAACCTTGTAATAAAACAAATGCAAAATATAGAAGCGATTGAAGAATTGAAATACCATCAACAACATTCACCTTCATTTTTATAATTACGGCGAGGTTATATCAGCCATGTCTGCCACCCAGTAACCGTTAATTCGGACACATGAAAAGTTCATCAAAAATCTGAGTTTAAATCGATGAGCTTTCAAAACGGAGGCACTTCCGGCGGATGTTTGCTGTCGCTCTGATGTTGTTCGCTGGCAATAAGATATCATCACAGTTTGGTCGAGGATTTTCAATCGAGTGAGAAACTCAACGTGCAATCGTGTGAATTAAATATCAACCAACCTAATTTATCACCACACGATACTACTGGAATAGAGCACTTAGAAAGGTGCTCATATATAATGAATTGTGTAGACAACGTGACGGGATGTCAATATTTATCGAATACCCTTGATATATTCTGTTGTTGCTGAATGGATTACATCTCTACAAACCTACTCTGTTATCAGAGAATGCGTACTAGTTCAAGTCAAAATTAACATCAGTTATATCGATAAACTGAATGGATCATTGTGCAGCCGAACCACATACGCATCTTCTATCTGCGTATATGTTTACCTCATCCTTACAGCCTCAAGGCATTCAAGATCAACGCACTTGACATCTCTTTTCCCCTCTAAAAATCCCCTGCACTAATATTCAACGCAATCATAAAATTTCGTTTACTATAAAACGAAAACACAACAATACTAGAACCATAAAATGTTATAAAACCACGTAAAATGGAATAATAAAGTATACCAAATTAAGATTTGCCATGGTTAAAGTAGACTTAGCTTTTAGTTAAAAAATACTTTATTAAATAAATGCGTTTTCAAACAAAATACACATGAGTATCAAAAAGTTTTCTTTGTAGATATGAGTACAATAAAAATAATAATAATACAGATATTGGGAACAAATTTCAACCAATAGAAAATAAACTTTGACGCACGTTTTTCTCAGTAGTGCTGACTGAATAGTGTAAAACACATAATAATAATAATGGACTCTTAATACACAATCAACAAACATGAAAATGCATACAGAGTAGTCAAAGAGAAATTACAATTCCTTAAGACGGATGTAAGAACTCAAGAGTTAGAATATCATGCTTATCAACTAAAAAGTAAGAAACATCTAGATTCGTAATCACAGGACTTCCACCTGCAATGTGCATAGATATGATTGGAAATGAATTATGCTCACTAAATCATATAGTGGTAAATGTAACTAACATCAGAAAAAAACGTCAATTCGAATGTCAGAGCAAAAGTCTTCAAAACATTCTCATTGGTTTATGTTGATATAGATAAAAAAAAAAATAACAAATCAGTTTATGAAATCGTAGAATTATTATGGTGCAAAGCATCGATTGAACCACCCAAAAAGGTCAGATCGATACATCAATGTAATTATTGCCAATAGCTTGGTTATACCAAAAATGTCTACAATTATAATTCAAGATGAATTAGGTGTGCTGCACCTCACCACATAACACAACGCTCAAAACAACGCGACAGCGTAGCAACATGTGTGCTTCGCCATGAGAAATGCCATCTAGCCTGTTACAAGGGTTGTCCCAACAAAAAAGTAAGAAACATCTAGATTCGTAATCACAGGACTTCCACCTTCAATGTGCATAGATATGATTGGAAATGAATTATGCTCACTAAATCATATAGTGGTAAATGTAACTAACATCAGAAAAAAACGTCAATTCGAATGTCAGAGCAAAAGTCTTCAAAACATTCTCATTGGTTTATGTTGATATAGATAATAAAAAAAATAACAAATCAGTTTATGAAATCGTAGAATTATTATGGTGCAAAGCATCGATTGAACCACCCAAAAAGGTCAGATCGATACATTAATGTAATTATTACCAATAGCTTGGTTATATCAAAAATGTCTACAATTATAATTCAAGATGAGTTAGGTGTGCTGCACCTCACCACATAACCCAACGCTCAAAACAACGCGACAGCGTAGCAACACGTTTGCTTCGCCATGAGTAAGGCCATCTAGCCTGTTACAAGGGTTGTTCCAACGAAAAAGTAAGAAACATCTAGATTCGTAATCACAGGACTTCCACCTTCAATGTGCATAGATATGATTGGAAATGAATTATGCTCACTAAATCATATAGTGGTAAATGTAACTAACATTAGAAAAAAACGTCAATTCGAATGTCAGAGCAAAAGTCTTCAAAACATTCTCATTGGTTTATGTTGATATAGATAATAAAAAAAAATAACAAATCAGTTTATGAAATCGTAGAATTATTATGGTGCAAAGGATCGATTGAACCACCCAAAAAGGTCAGATCGATACATTAATGTAATTATTACCAATAGCTTGGTTATACCAAAAATGTCTACAATTATAATTCAAGATGAATTAGGTGTGCTGCACCTCACCACATAACACAACGCTCAAAACAACGCGACAGCGTAGCAACATGTGTGCTTCGCCATGAGAAAGGCCATCTAGCCTGTTACAAGGGTTGTTCCAACAAAAAAGTAAGAAACATCTAGATTCGTAATCACAGGACTTCCACCTCCAATGTGCATAGATATGATTGGAAATGAATTATGCTCACTAAATCATATAGTGGTAAATGTAACTAACATCAGAAAAAAACGTCAATTCGAATGTCAGAGCAAAAGTCTTCAAAACATTCTCATTGGTTTATGTTGATATAGATAATAAAAAAAAAAAACAAATCAGTTTATGAAATCGTAGAATTATTATGGTGCAAAGCATCGATTGATCCACCCAAAAAGGTCAGATCGATACATTAATGTAATTATTGCCAATAGCTTGGTTATACCAAAAATGTCTACAATTATAATTCAAGATGACTTAGGTGTGCTGCACCTCACCACATAACACAACGCTCAAAACAACGCGACAGCGTAGCAACATGTGTGCTTCGCCATGAGTAAGGCCATCTAGCTTGTTACAAGGGATGTTCAAAAAAAAGTTAAAAGCACAGCATGCAAAGAAAACTACAGCCGCGCAAAAACTGTGTTTAAATACAAATGGGGTACACACTCGCTTACCTGAACTGAACTGAACGAGACAGTTTTGTGTAATCCTGACAATTGTTCCATTTTTCTTTCACTTTGCCTTTACAATAACAGTCATAATAACAATCACTTGACAATCACTGTTGTTGATCGATCGTACAATACTGTTGTAAAAGTATACACGTCTTCCTCCTCAGTCTCTCTCTGCTTATTATCGTGTCCATTCACCACACCGAGTTCCAATTACAAGCCAAGCACCAAATCTCACCAACACCCACTTTATCACAACGAATCACAAAACCATGGGAACCGATAAAAAACGACAATAAAACGAATGTGCGCCACGAAGGATCGTCCTAGCCGGCAGGGTATTAACCGTTATGTGGCCGATCACCGCCAAGACTTTTAAGATAATGAGCTAACTGGTGGCCCCAGTTGTGAATGTTTATGCCACCCCAGTTGTCCTTTTCTAAGAGACAAATACGTACATGTCAGATGCGTGTTATGTCGTAGGACGATATTTCCGAAGTTGTGGGATGCTAATGTGGAAAATGTTAACAACGGAGAGCAAATGACACCAGGTAATTAAGAACATCCGGTTGGACTCTTCTACTAGAATAAATTATAGCGGTGACTTACCGATACTTCTGAGTAGAGGAGTAGATCCGGAATCCATAGGTTGCTGGTTCAATCCGGCTCGAAGGACCGAAAGCGTTTGGATAAACTGCTGGCTGTGTCGCACAGGGCCTGGTTTAGAAAGCGCGTACGTACAGGAGAGATAATGAAACCAGGTAGTTAAGAACATTCGGTTGGACGCTTCTACTAAAATAAATTATAGCGGTGACTTACCGATACTTCTGAGCAGAGGAGTAGATCTGGAATCCATAGGTCACTGGTTAATCCGGCTCTAAGGACCGAAAGCTTTTGGTTAACTGCTGGCTGTGTGGCACAGGATCTGCGTTAGAAAGCGCGTATGCGCATGTTATCCGAAAAAACGACTGAACGATGATATTTTGCATTTCTGAAGGACTTACAGCGAATGTTTGCTGTTGCTACGATCACCATCGGTGGCAATAAGGGGTCGTCACAGTTTGATCGTCAGTTGGTGGTAGTGGAGTTGTTACTTTAAATTCCGCAGGTGTACTAGTGTCCGAGTAGTAGTCTTCCGGGGTTAACACTAACCTTGTAATAAAACAAATGCAAAATATAGAAGCGATTGAAGAATTGAAATACCATCAACAACATTCACCTTCATTTTTATAATTACGGCGAGGTTATATCAGCCATGTCTGCCACCCAGTAACCGTTAATTCGGACACAGGAAAAGTTCATCAAAAATCTGAGTTTAAATCGATGAGCTTTCAAAACGGAGGCACTTCCGGCGGATGTTTGCTGTCGCTCTGATCTTGTTCGCTGGCAATAAGATATCATCACAGTTTGGTCGAGGATTTTCAATCGAGTGAGAAACTCAACGTGCAATCGTGTGAATTAAATATCAACCAACCAAATTTATCACCACACGATACTACTGGAATAGAGCACTTAGAAAGGTGCTCATATATAATGAATTGTGTAGACAACGTGACGGGATGTCAATATTTATCGAATACCCTTGATATATTCTGTTGTTGCTGAATGGATTACATCACTACAAACGTACTCTGTTATCAGAGAATGCGTACTAGTTCAAGTCAAAATTAACATCAGTTATATCGATAAACTGAATGGATCATTGTGCAGCCGAACCACATACGCATCTTCTATCTGCGTATATGTTTACCTCATCCTTACAGCCTCAAGGCATTCAAGATCAACGCACTTGACATCTCTTTTCCCCTCTAAAAATCCCCTGCACTAATATTCAACGCAATCATAAAATTTCGTTTACTACAAAACGAAAACACAACAATACTAGAACCATAAAATGTTATAAAACCACGTAAAATGGAATAATAAAGTATACCAAATTAAGATTTGCCATGGTTAAAGTAGACTTAGCTTTTAGTTAAAAAATACTTTATTAAATAAATGCGTTTTCAAACAAAATACACATGAGTATCAAAAAGTTTTCTTTGTAGATATGAGTACATTAAAAATAATAATAATACAGATATTGGGAACAAATTTCAACCAATAGAAAATAAACTTTGACGCACGTTTTTCTCAGTAGTGCTGACTGAATAGTGTAAAACACATAATAATAATAATGGACTCTTAATACACAATCAACAAACATGAAAATGCATACAGAGTAGTCAAAGAGAAATTACAATTCCTTAAGACGGATGTAAGAACTCAAGAGTTAGAATATCATGCTTATCAACTAAAAAATAAGAAACATCTAGATTCGTAATCACAGGACTTCCACCTTCAATGTGCATAGATATGATTGGAAATGAATTATGCTCACTAAATCATATAGTGGTAAATGTAACTAACATTAGAAAAAAACGTCAATTCGAATGTCAGAGCAAAAGTCTTCAAAACATTCTCATTGGTTTATATAATAAAAAAAAATAACAAATCAGTTTATGAAATCGTAGAATTATTATGGTGCAAAGGATCGATTGAACCACCCAAAAAGGTCAGATCGATACATTAATGTAATTATTACCAATAGCTTGGTTATACCAAAAATGTCTACAATTATAATTCAAGATGAATTAGGTGTGCTGCACCTCACCACATAACACAACGCTCAAAACAACGCGACAGCGTAGCAACATGTGTGCTTCGCCATGAGAAAGGCCATCTAGCCTGTTACAAGGGTTGTACCAACAAAAAAGTAAGAAACATCTAGATTCGTAATCACAGGACTTCCACCTTCAATGTGCATAGATATGATTGGAAATGAATTATGCTCACTAAATCATATAGTGGTAAATGTAACTAACATCAGAAAAAAATGTCAATTCGAATGTCAGAGCAAAAGTCTTCAAAACATTCTCATTGGTTTATGTTGATATAGATAATAAAAAAAAATAACAAATCAGTTTATGAAATCGTAGAATTATTATGGTGCAAAGCATCGATTGAACCACCCAAAAAGGTCAGATCGATACATTAATGTAATTATTGCCAATAGCTTGGTTATACCAAAAATGTCTACAATTATAATTCAATATGAGTTAGGTGTGCTGCACCTCACCACATAACCCAACGCTCAAAACAACGCGATAGCGTAGCAACATGTGTGCTTCGCCATGAGAAAAGCCATCTAGCCTGTTACAAGGGATGTTCAAAAAAAAGTTAAAAGCACAGCATGGAAAGAAAACTACAGTCGCGCAAAAACTGTGTTTAAATACAAATGGGGTACACACTCGCTTACCTGAACTGAACTGAACGAGACAGTTTTGTGTAATCCTGACAATTGTTCCATTTTTCTTTCACTTTGCCTTTACAATAACAGTCATAAGAACAATCACTGGACAATCACTGTTGTTGATCGATCGTACAATACTGTTGTAAAAGTATACACGTCTTCCTCCTCAGTCTCTCTCTGCTTATTATCGTGTCCATTCACCACACCGAGTTCCAATCACAAGCCAAGCACCAAATCTCACCAACACCCACTTTATCACAACGAATCACAACACCATGAGAACCGATAAAAAACGATAATAAAACGAATGTGAAGACAACGTGACGGGATTCAATATTTAAAATTAACATCAGTTATATCGATAAACTGAACGGATCATTGTGTAGCCGAACCACATACGCATGTTCCATCTACGTATATGTTTACCTCATCCTTACAGCCTTAAGGCATTCAAGATCAACGCACTTGACATCTCTTTTCCCCTCTAAAAATCCCCTGCACTAATATTCAACGCAATCATAAAATTTCGTTTACTACAAAACGAAAACACAACAATACTAGAACCATAAAATGTTATAAAACCACGTAAAATGGAATAATAAAGTATACCAAATTAAGATTTGCCATGGTTAAAGTAGACTTAGCTTTTAGTTAAAAAATACTTTATTAAATAAATGCGTTTTCAAACAAAATACACATGAGTATCAAAAAGTTTTCTTTGTAGATATGAGTACAATAAAAATAATAATAATACAGATATTGGGAACAAATTTCAACCAATAGCAAATAAACTTTGACGCACGTTTTTCTCAGTAGTGCTGACTGAATAGTGTAAAACACATAGTAATAATAATGGACTCTTAATACACAATCAACAAACATGAAAATGCATACAGAGTAGTCAAAGAGAAATTACAATTCCTTAAAACGGATGTAAGAACTCAAGAGTTAGAATATCATGCTTATCAACTAAAAAATAAGAATCGTAATCACAGGACTTCCACCTTCAATGTGCATAGATATGATTGGAAATGAATTATGCTCACTGAATCATATAGTGGTAAATGTAACTAACATCAGAAAAAAACGTCAATTCGAATGTCAGAGCAAAAGTCTTCAAAACATTCTCATTGGTTTATGTTGATATAGATAATAAAAAAAATAACAAATCAGTTTATGAAATCGTAGAATTATTATGGTGCAAAGGATCGATTGAACCACCCAAAAAGGTCAGATCGATACATTAATGTAATTATTACCAATAGCTTGGTTATACCAAAAATGTCTACAATTATAATTCAAGATGAATTAGGTGTGCTGCACCTCACCACATAACACAACGCTCAAAACAACGCGACAGCGTAGCAACATGTGTGCTTCGCCATGAGAAAGGCCATCTAGCCTGTTACAAGGGTTGTTCCAACAAAAAAGTAAGAAACATCTAGATTCGTAATCACAGGACTTCCACCTTCAATGTGCATAGATATGATTGGAAATGAATTATGCTCACTAAATCATATAGTGGTAAATGTAACTAACATCAGAAAAAAACGTCAATTCGAATGTCAGAGCAAAAGTCTTCAAAACATTCTCATTGGTTTATGTTGATATAGATAATAAAAAAAAAACAAATCAGTTTATGAAATCGTAGAATTATTATGGTGCAAAGCATCGATTGAACCACCCAAAAAGGTCAGATCGATACATTAATGTAATTATTGCCAATAGCTTGGTTATACCAAAAATGTCTACAATTATAATTCAATATGAGTTAGGTGTGCTGCACCTCACCACATAACCCAACGCTCAAAACAACGCGACAGCGTAGCAACATGTGTGCTTCGCCATGAGAAAAGCCATCTAGCCTGTTACAAGGGATGTTCAAAAAAAAGTTAAAAGCACAGCATGCAAAGAAAACTACAGTCGCGCAAAGACTGTGTTTAAATACAAATGGGGTACACACTCGCTTACCTGAACTGAACTGAACGAGACAGTTTTGTGTAATCCTGACAATTGTTCCATTTTTCTTTCACTTTGCCTTTACAATAACAGTCATAATAACAATCACTGGACAATCACTGTTGTTGATCGATCGTACAATACTGTTGTAAAAGTATACACGTCTTCCTCCTCAGTCTCTCTCTGCTTATTATCGTGTCCATTCACCACACCGAGTTCCAATCACAAGCCAAGCACCAAATCTCACCAACACCCACTTTATCACAACGAATCACAAAACCATGAGAACCGATAAAAAACGACAATAAAACGAATGTGCGCCACGAAGGATCGTCCTAGCCGGCAGGGTATTAACCGTTATGTGGCCGATCACCGCCAAGACTTTTAAGATAATGAGCTAACTGGTGGCCCCAGTTGTGAATGTTTATGTCACCCCAGTTGTCCTTTTCTAAGAGATAAATACGTACATGTCAGATGCGTGTTATGTCGTAGGACGATATTTCCGAAGTTGTGGGATGCTAATGTGGATAATTTTAACAATGGAGAGAAAATGACACCAGGTAATTAAGAACATCCGGTTGGACTCTTCTACTAGAATAAATTATAGCGGTGACTTACCGATACTTCTGAGTAGAGGAGTAGATCCGGAATCCATAGGTTGCTGGTTCAATCCGGCTCGAAGGACCGAAAGCGTTTGGATAAACTGCTGGCTGTGTCGCACATGGCCTGGTTTAGAAAGCGCGTACGTACAGGAGAGATAATGAAACCAGGTAGTTAAGAACATTCGGTTGGACGCTTCTACTAAAATAAATTATAGCGGTGACTTACCGATACTTCTGAGCAGAGGAGTAGATCTGGAATCCATAGGTCACTGGTTCAATCCGGCTCTAAGGATCAAAAGCTTTTGGATAAACTGCTGGCTGTGTGGCACAGGATCTGCGTTAGAAAGCGCGTATGCGCATGTTATCCGAAAAAACGACTGAACGATGTTATTTTGCATTTCTGAAGGACTTACAGCGAATGTTTGCTGTTGCTACGATAACCATCGGTGGCAATAAGGGGTCGTCACAGTTTGATCGTCAGTTGGTGGTAGTGGAGTTGTTACTTTAAATTCCGCAGGTGTACTAGTGTTCGAGTAGTAGTCTTCCGGGGTTAACACTAACCTTGTAATAAAACAAATGCAAAATATAGAAGCGATTGAAGAATTGAAATACCATCAACAACATTCACCTTCATTTTTATAATTACGGCGAGGTTATATCAGCCATGTCTGCCACCCAGTAACCGTTAATTCGGACACATGAAAAGTTCATCAAAAATCCGAGTTTAAATCGATCAGCTTTCAAAACGGAGGCACTTCCGGCGGATGTTTGCTGTCGCTCTGATCTTGTTCGCTGGCAATAAGATATCATCACAGTTTGGTCGAGGATTTTCAATCGAGTGAGAAACTCAACGTGCAATCGTGTGAATTAAATATCAACCAACCAAATTTATCACCACACGATACTACTGGAATAGAGCACTTAGAAAGGTGCTCATATATAATGAATTGTGTAGACAATGTGACGGGATGTCAATATTTATCGAATACCCTTGATATATTCTGTTGTTGCTGAATGGATTACATCACTACAAACGTACTCTGTTATCAGAGAATGCGTACTAGTTCAAGTCAAAATTAACATCAGTTATATCGATAAACTGAATGGATCATTGTGCAGCCGAACCACATACGCATGTTCTATCTGCGTATATGTTTACCTCATCCTTACAGCCTCAAGGCATTCAAGATCAACGCACTTGACATCTCTTTTCCCCTCTAAAAATCCCCTGCACTAATATTCAACGCAATCATAAAATTTCGTTTGTATGCTTATATTACAAAACGAAAACACAACAATACTAGAAACATAAAATGTTATAAAACCACGTAAAATGTAATAATAAAGTATACCAAATTAAGATTTGCCATGGTTAACGTAGACTTAGCTTTTAGTTAAAAAATACTTTATTAAATAAATGCGTTTTCAAACAAAATACACATGAGTATCAAAAAGTTTTCTTTGTAGATATGAGTACAATAAAAATAATAATAATACAGATATTGGGAACAAATTTCAACCAATAGAAAATAAACTTTGACGCACGTTTTTCTCAGTAGTGCTGACTGAATAGTGTAAAACACATAATAATAATAATGGACTCTTAATACACAATCAACAAACATGAAAATGCATACAGAGTAGTCAAAGAGAAATTACAATTCCTTAAGACGGATGTAAGAACTCAAGAGTTAGAATATCATGCTTATCAACTAAAAAGTAAGAAACATCTAGATTCGTAATCACAGGACTTCCACCTTCAATGTGCATAGATATGATTGGAAATGAATTATGCTCACTAAATCATATAGTGGTAAATGTAACTAACATCAGAAAAAAACGTCAATTCGAATGTCAGAGCAAAAGTCTTCAAAACATTCTCATTGGTTTATGTTGATATAGATAAAAAAAAAAAAAACAAATCAGTTTATGAAATCGTAGAATTATTATGGTGCAAAGCATCGATTGAACCACCCAAGAAGGTCAGATCGATACATCAATGTAATTATTGCCAATAGCTTGGTTATACCAAAAATGTCTACAATTATAATTCAAGATGAATTAGGTGTGCTGCACCTCACCACATAACACAACGCTCATAACAACGCGACAGCGTAGCAACATGTGTGCTTCGCCATGAGAAAAGCCATCTAGCCTGTTACAAGGGATGTTCAAAAAAAAGTTAAAAGCACAGCATGCAAAGAAAACTACAGTCGCGCAAAGACTGTGTTTAAATACAAATGGGGTACACACTCGCTTACCTGAACTGAACTGAACGAGACAGTTTTGTGTAATCCTGACAATTGTTCCATTTTTCTTTCACTTTGCCTTTACAATAACAGTCATAATAACAATCACTGGACAATCACTGTTGTTGATCGATCGTACAATACTGTTGTAAAAGTATACACGTCTTCCTCCTCAGTCTCTCTCTGCTTATTATCGTGTCCATTCACCACACCGAGTTCCAATCACAAGCCAAGCACCAAATCTCACCAACACCCACTTTATCACAACGAATCACAAAACCATGAGAACCGATAAAAAACGACAATAAAACGAATGTGCGCCACGAAGGATCGTCCTAGCCGGCAGGGTATTAACCGTTATGTGGCCGATCACCGCCAAGACTTTTAAGATAATGAGCTAACTGGTGGCTCCAGTTGTGAATGTTTATGCCACCCCAGTTGTCCTTTTCTAAGAGATAAATACGTACATGTCAGATGCGTGTTATGTCGTAGGACGATATTTCCGAAGCTGTGGGATGCTAATGTGGATAATTTTAACAACGGAGAGAAAATGACACCAGGTAATTAAGAACATCCGGTTGGACTCTTCTACTAGAATATATTAAAGCGTTGACTTACCGATACTTCTGAGCAGAGGAGTAGATCCGGAATCCATAGGTTGCTGGTTCAATCCGGCTCGAAGGACCGAAAGCGTTTGGATAAACTGCTGGCTGTGTCGCACAGGGTCTGGTTTAGAAAGCGCGTACGTACAAGAGAGATAATGAAACCAGGTAGTTAAGAACATTCGGTTGGACGCTTCTACTAGAATAAATTATAGCGGTGACTTACCGATACTTCTGACCAGAGGAGTAGATCTGGAATCCATAGGTCACTGGTTCAATCCGGCTCTAAGGACCAAAAGCTTTTGGATAAACTGCTGGCTGTGTGGCACAGGATCTGCGTTAGAAAGCGCGTATGCGCATGTTATCCGAAAAAACGACTGAACGATGTTATTTTGCATTTCTGAAGGACTTACAGCGAATGTTTGCTGTTGCTACGATGACCATCGGTGGCAATAAGGGGTCGTCACAGTTTGATCGTCAGTTGGTGGTAGTGGAGTTGTTACTTTAAATTCCGCAGGTGTACTAGTGTCCGAGTAGTAGTCTTCCGCGGTTAACACTAACCTTGTAATAAAACAAATGCAAAATATAGAAGCGATTGAAGAATTGAAATACCATCAACAACATTCACCTTCATTTTTATAATTACGGCGAGGTTATATCAGCCATGTCTGCCACCCAGTAACCGTTAATTCGGACACATGAAAAGTTCATCAAAAATCCGAGTTTAAATCGATCAGCTTTCAAAACGGAGGCACTTCCGGCGGATGTTTGCTGTCGCTCTGATCTTGTTCGCTGGCAATAAGATATCATCACAGTTTGGTCGAGGATTTTCAATCGAGTGAGAAACTCAACGTGCAATCGTGTGAATTAAATATTAACCAACCAAATTTATCACCACACGATACTACTGGAATAGAGCACTTAGAAAGGTGCTCATATATAATGAATTGTGTAGACAATGTGACGGGATGTCAATATTTATCGAATACCCTTGATATATTCTGTTGTTGCTGAATGGATTACATCTCTACAAACGTACTCTGTTATCAGAGAATGCGTACTAGTTCAAGTCAAAATTAACATCAGTTATATCGATAAACTGAATGGATCATTGTGCAGCCGAACCACATACGCATGTTCTATCTGCGTATATGTTTACCTCATCCTTACAGCCTCAAGGCATTCAAGATCAACGCACTTGACATCTCTTTTCCCCTCTAAAAATCCCCTGCACTAATATTCAACGCAATCATAAAATTTCGTTTGTATGCTTATATTACAAAACGAAAACACAACAATACTAGAAACATAAAATGTTATAAAACCACGTAAAATGTAATAATAAAGTATACCAAATTAAGATTTGCCATGGTTAACGTAGACTTAGCTTTTAGTTAAAAAATACTTTATTAAATAAATGCGTTTTCAAACAAAATACACATGAGTATCAAAAACTTTTCTTTGTAGATATGAGTACAATAAAAATAATAATAATACAGATATTGGGAACAAATTTCAACCAATAGAAAATAAACTTTGACGCACGTTTTTCTCAGTAGTGCTGACTGAATAGTGTAAAACACATAATAATAATAATGGACTCTTAATACACAATCAACAAACATGAAAATGCATACAGAGTAGTCAGAGAGAAATTACAATTCCTTAAGACGGATGTAAGAACTCAAGAGTTAGAATATCATGCTTATCAACTAAAAAGTAAGAAACATCTAGATTCGTAATCACAGGACTTCCACCTTCAATGTGCATAGATATAATTGGAAATGAATTATGCTCACTAAATCATATAGTGGTAAATGTAACTAACATCAGAAAAAAACGTCAATTCGAATGTCAGAGCAAAAGTCTTCAAAACATTCTCGTTGTTGATATAGATAATAAAAAAAAAAAAAACAAATCAGTTTATGAAATCGTAGAATTATTATGGTGCAAAGCATCGATTGAACCACCCAAAAAGGTCAGATCGATACATCAATGTAACTATTGCCAATAGCTTGGTTATACCAAAAATGTCTACAATTATAATTCAAGATGAATTAGGTGTGCTGCACCTCACCACATAACACAACGCTCAAAACAACGCGACAACGTAGCAACATGTGTGATTCGCCATGAGAAAGGCCATCTAGCCTGTTACAAGGGTTGTTCCAACAAAAAAGTAAGAAACATCTAGATTCGTAATCACAGGACTTCTACCTCCAATGTGCATAGATATGATTGGAAATGAATTATGCTCACTAAATCATATAGTGGTAAATGTAACTAACATCAGAAAAAAACGTCAATTCGAATGTCAGAGCAAAAGTCTTCAAAACATTCTCATTGGTTTATGTTGATATAGATAATAAAAAAAAAAAACAAATCAGTTTATGAAATCGTAGAATTATTATGGTGCAAAGCATCGATTGAACCACCCAAAAAGGTCAGATCGATAGATTAATGTAATTATTGCCAATAGCTTGGTTATACCAAAAATGTCTACAATTATAATTCAAGATGACTTAGGTGTGCTGCACCTCACCACATAACACAACGCTCAAAACAACGCGACAGCGTAGCAACATGTGTGCTTCGCCATGAGTAAGGCCATCTAGCTTGTTACAAGGGATGTTCAAAAAAAAGTTAAAAGCACAGCATGCAAAGAAAACTACAGCCGCGCAAAAACTGTGTTTAAATACAAATGGGGTACACACTCGCTTACCTGAACTGAACTGAACGAGACAGTTTTGTGTAATCCTGACAATTGTTCCATTTTTCTTTCACTTTGCCTTTACAATAACAGTCATAATAACAATCACTGGACAATCACTGTTGTTGATCGATCGTACAATACTGTTGTAAAAGTATACACGTCTTCCTCCTCAGTCTCTCTCTGCTTATTATCGTGTCCATTCACCACACCGAGTTCCAATCACAAGCCAAGCACCAAATCTCACCAACACCCACTTTATCACAACGAATCACAAAACCATGAGAACCGATAAAAAACGACAATAAAACGAATGTGCGCCACGAAGGATCGTCCTAGCCGGCAGGGTATTAACCGTTATGTGGCCGATCACCGCCAAGACTTTTAAGATAATGAGCTAACTGGTGGCCCCAGTTGTGAATGTTTATGCCACCCCAGTTGTCCTTTTCTAAGAGACAAATACGTACATGTCAGATGCGTGTTATGTCGTAGGACGATATTTCCGAAGTTGTGGGATGCTAATGTGGAAAATTTTAACAACGGAGAGAAAATGACACCAGGTAATTAAGAACATCCGGTTGGACTCTTCTACTAGAATAAATTATAGCGGTGACTTACCGATACTTCTGAGTAGAGGAGTAGATCCGGAATCCATAGGTTGCTGGTTCAATCCGGCTCGAAGGACCGAAAGCGTTTGGATAAACTGCTGGCTGTGTCGCACAGGGTCTGGTTTAGAAAGCGCGTACGTACAGGAGAGATAATGAAACCAGGTAGTTAAGAACATTCGGTTGGACGCTTCTACTAGAATAAATTATAGCGGTGACTTACCGATACTTCTGAGCAGAGGAGTAGATCTGGAATCCATAGGTCACTGGTTAATCCGGCTCTAAGGACCGAAAGCTTTTGGTTAACTGCTGGCTGTGTGGCACCGGATCTGCGTTAGAAAGCGCGTATGCGCATGTTATCCGAAAAAACGACTGAACGATGATATTTTGCATTTCTGAAGGACTTACAGCGAATGTTTGCTGTTGCTACGATCACCATCGGTGGCAATAAGGGGTCGTCACAGTTTGATCGTCAGTTGGTGGTAGTGGAGTTGTTACTTTAAATTCCGCAGGTGTACTAGTGTCCGAGTAGTAGTCTTCCGGGGTTAACACTAACCTTGTAATAAAACAAATGCAAAATATAGAAGCGATTGAAGAATTGAAATACCATCAACAACATTCACCTTCATTTTTATAATTACGGCGAGGTTATATCAGCCATGTCTGCCACCAAGTAACCGTTAATTCGGACACATGAAAAGTTCATCAAAAATCCGAGCTTAAATCGATGAGCTTTCAAAACGGAGGCACTTCCGGCGGATGTTTGCTGTCGCTCTGATCTTGTTCGCTGGCAATAAGATATCATCACAGTTTGGTCGAGGATTTTCAATCGAGTGAGAAACTCAACGTGCAATCGTGTGAATTAAATATCAACCAACCAAATTTATCACCACACGATACTACTGGAATAGAGCACTTAGAAAGGTGCTCATATATAATGAATTGTGTAGACAACGTGACGGGATGTCAATATTTATCGAATACCCTTGATATATTCTGTTGTTGCTGAATGGATTACATCTCTACAAACGTACTCTGTTATCAGAGAATGCGTACTAGTTCAAGTCAAAATTAACATCAGTTATATCGATAAACTGAATGGATCATTGTGCAGCCGAACCACATACGCATCTTCTATCTGCGTATATGTTTACCTCATCCTTACAGCCTCAAGGCATTCAAGATCAACGCACTTGACATCTCTTTTCCCCTCTAAAAATCCCCTGCACTAATATTCAACGCAATCATAAAATTTCGTTTACTACAAAACGAAAACACAACAATACTAGAACCATAAAATGTTATAAAACCACGTAAAATGGAATAATAAAGTATACCAAACTAAGATTTGCAATGGTTAAAGTAGACTTAGCTTTTAGTTAAAAAATACTTTATTAAATAAATGCGTTTTCAAACAAAATATACATGAGTATCAAAAAGTTTTCTTTGTAGATATGAGTACAATAAAAATAATAATAATACAGATATTGGGAACAAATTTCAACCAATAGCAAATAAACTTTGACGCACGTTTTTCTCAGTAGTGCTGACTGAATAGTGTAAAACACATAATAATAATAATGGACTCTTAATACACAATCAACAAACATGAAAATGCATACAGAGTAGTCAAAGAGAAATTACAATTCCTTAAGACGGATGTAAGAACTCAAGAGTTAGAATATCATGCTTATCAACTAAAAAATAAGAAACATCTAGATTCGTAATCACAGGACTTCCACCTTCAATGTGCATATATTTGATTGGAAATGAATTATGCTCACTAAATCATATAGTGGTAAATGTAACTAACATCAGAAAAAAACGTCAATTCGAATGTCAGAGCAAAAGTCTTCAAAACATTCTCATTGGTTTATGTTGATATAGATAATAAAAAAAAAATAACAAATCAGTTTATGAAATCGTAGAATTATTATGGTGCAAAGCATCGCTTGAACCACCCAAAAAGGTCAGATCGATACATCAATGTAATTATTACCAATAGCTTGGTTATACCAAAAATGTCTACAATTATAATTCAAGATGACTTAGGTGTGCTGCACCTCACCACATAACACAACGCTCAAAACAACGCGACAGCGTAGCAACATGTGTGCTTCGCCATGAGTAAGGCCATCTAGCTTGTTACAAGGGATGTTCAAAAAAAAGTTAAAAGCACAGCATGCAAAGAAAACTACAGCCGCGCAAAAACTGTGTTTAACTACAAATGGGGTACACACTCGCTTACCTGAACTGAACTGAACGAGACAGTTTTGTGTAATCCTGACAATTGTTCCATTTTTCTTTCACTTTGCCTTTACAATAACAGTCATAATAACAATCACTGGACAATCATGTTGTTGATCGATCGTACAATACTGTTGTAAAAGTATACACGTCTTCCTCCTCAGTCTCTCTCTGCTTATTATCGTGTCCATTCACCACACCGAGTTCCAATTACAAGCCAAGCACCAAATCTCACCAACACCCACTTTATCACAACGAATCACAAAACCATGAGAACCGATAAAAAACGACAATAAAACGAATGTGCGCCACGAAGGATCGTCCTAGCCGGCAGGGTATTAACCGTTATGTGGCCGATCACCGCCAAGACTTTTAAGATAATGAGCTAACTGGTGGCTCCAGTTGTGAATGTTTATGCCACCCCAGTTGTCCTTTTCTAAGAGATAAATACGTACATGTCAGATGCGTGTTATGTCGTAGGACGATATTTCCGAAGCTGTGGGATGCTAATGTGGATAATTTTAACAACGGAGAGAAAATGACACCAGGTAATTAAGAACATCCGGTTGGACTCTTCTACTAGAATATATTAAAGCGTTGACTTACCGATACTTCTGAGCAGAGGAGTAGATCCGGAATCCATAGGTTGGTGGTTCAATCCGGCTCGAAGGACCGAAAGCGTTTGGATAAACTGCTGGCTGTGTCGCACAGGGTCTGGTTTAGAAAGCGCGTACGTACAAGAGAGATAATGAAACCAGGTAGTTAAGAACATTCGGTTGGACGCTTCTACTAGAATAAATTATAGCGGTGACTTACCGATACTTCTGACCAGAGGAGTAGATCTGGAATCCATAGGTCACTGGTTCAATCCGGCTCTAAGGACCAAAAGCTTTTGGATAAACTGCTGGCTGTGTGGCACAGGATCTGCGTTAGAAAGCGCGTATGCGCATGTTATCCGAAAAAACGACTGAACGATGTTATTTTGCATTTCTGAAGGACTTACAGCGAATGTTTGCTGTTGCTACGATGACCATCGGTGGCAATAAGGGGTCGTCACAGTTTGATCGTCAGTTGGTGGTAGTGGAGTTGTTACTTTAAATTCCGCAGGTGTACTAGTGTTCGAGTAGTAGTCTTCCGGGGTTAACACTAACCTTGTAATAAAACAAATGCAAAATATAGAAGCGATTGAAGAATTGAAATACCATCAACAACATTCACCTTCATTTTTATAATTACGGCGAGGTTATATCAGCCATGTCTGCCACCCAGTAACCGTTAATTCGGACACATGAAAAGTTCATCAAAAATCCGAGTTTAAATCGATCAGCTTTCAAAACGGAGGCACTTCCGGCGGATGTTTGCTGTCGCTCTGATCTTGTTCGCTGGCAATAAGATATCATCACAGTTTGGTCGAGGATTTTCAATCGAGTGAGAAACTCAACGTGCAATCGTGTGAATTAAATATCAACCAACCAAATTTATCACCACACGATACTACTGGAATAGAGCACTTAGAAAGGTGCTCATATATAATGAATTGTGTAGACAATGTGACGGGATGTCAATATTTATCGAATACCCTTGATATATTCTGTTGTTGCTGAATGGATTACATCACTACAAACGTACTCTGTTATCAGAGAATGCGTACTAGTTCAAGTCAAAATTAACATCAGTTATATCGATAAACTGAATGGATCATTGTGCAGCCGAACCACATACGCATGTTCTATCTGCGTATATGTTTACCTCATCCTTACAGCCTCAAGGCATTCAAGATCAACGCACTTGACATCTCTTTTCCCCTCTAAAAATCCCCTGCACTAATATTCAACGCAATCATAAAATTTCGTTTGTATGCTTATATTACAAAACGAAAACACAACAATACTAGAAACATAAAATGTTATAAAACCACGTAAAATGTAATAATAAAGTATACCAAATTAAGATTTGCCATGGTTAACGTAGACTTAGCTTTTAGTTAAAAAATACTTTATTAAATAAATGCGTTTTCAAACAAAATACACATGAGTATCAAAAAGTTTTCTTTGTAGATATGAGTACAATAAAAATAATAATAATACAGATATTGGGAACAAATTTCAACCAATAGAAAATAAACTTTGACGCACGTTTTTCTCAGTAGTGCTGACTGAATAGTGTAAAACACATAATAATAATAATGGACTCTTAATACACAATCAACAAACATGAAAATGCATACAGAGTAGTCAAAGAGAAATTACAATTCCTTAAGACGGATGTAAGAACTCAAGAGTTAGAATATCATGCTTATCAACTAAAAAGTAAGAAACATCTAGATTCGTAATCACAGGACTTCCACCTTCAATGTGCATAGATATGATTGGAAATGAATTATGCTCACTAAATCATATAGTGGTAAATGTAACTAACATCAGAAAAAAACGTCAATTCGAATGTCAGAGCAAAAGTCTTCAAAACATTCTCATTGGTTTATGTTGATATAGATAAAAAAAAAAAAAACAAATCAGTTTATGAAATCGTAGAATTATTATGGTGCAAAGCATCGATTGAACCACCCAAAAAGGTCAGATCGATACATCAATGTAATTATTGCCAATAGCTTGGTTATACCAAAAATGTCTACAATTATAATTCAAGATGTATTAGGTGTGCTGCACCTCACCACATAACACAACGCTCATAACAACGCGACAGCGTAGCAACATGTGTGCTTCGCCATGAGAAAAGCCATCTAGCCTGTTACAAGGGATGTTCAAAAAAAAGTTAAAAGCACAGCATGCAAAGAAAACTACAGTCGCGCAAAGACTGTGTTTAAATACAAATGGGGTACACACTCGCTTACCTGAACTGAACTGAACGAGACAGTTTTGTGTAATCCTGACAATTGTTCCATTTTTCTTTCACTTTGCCTTTACAATAACAGTCATAATAACAATCACTGGACAATCACTGTTGTTGATCGATCGTACAATACTGTTGTAAAAGTATACACGTCTTCCTCCTCAGTCTCTCTGCTTATTATCGTGTCCATTCACCACACCGAGTTCCAATCACAAGCCAAGCACCAAATCTCACCAACACCCACTTTATCACAACGAATCACAAAACCATGAGAACCGATAAAAAACGACAATAAAACGAATGTGCGCCACGAAGGATCGTCCTAGCCGGCAGGGTATTAACCGTTATGTGGCCGATCACCGCCAAGACTTTTAAGATAATGAGCTAACTGGTGGCTCCAGTTGTGAATGTTTATGCCACCCCAGTTGTCCTTTTCTAAGAGATAAATACGTACATGTCAGATGCGTGTTATGTCGTAGGACGATATTTCCGAAGCTGTGGGATGCTAATGTGGATAATTTTAACAACGGAGAGAAAATGACACCAGGTAATTAAGAACATCCGGTTGGACTCTTCTACTAGAATATATTAAAGCGTTGACTTACCGATACTTCTGAGCAGAGGAGTAGATCCGGAATCCATAGGTTGCTGGTTCAATCCGGCTCGAAGGACCGAAAGCGTTTGGATAAACTGCTGGCTGTGTCGCACAGGGTCTGGTTTAGAAAGCGCGTACGTACAAGAGAGATAATGAAACCAGGTAGTTAAGAACATTCGGTTGGACGCTTCTACTAGAATAAATTATAGCGGTGACTTACCGATACTTCTGACCAGAGGAGTAGATCTGGAATCCATAGGTCACTGGTTCAATCCGGCTCTAAGGACCAAAAGCTTTTGGATAAACTGCTGGCTGTGTGGCACAGGATCTGCGTTAGAAAGCGCGTATGCGCATGTTATCCGAAAAAACGACTGAACGATGTTATTTTGCATTTCTGAAGGACTTACAGCGAATGTTTGCTGTTGCTACGATGACCATCGGTGGCAATAAGGGGTCGTCACAGTTTGATCGTCAGTTGGTGGTAGTGGAGTTGTTACTTTAAATTCCGCAGGTGTACTAGTGTCCGAGTAGTAGTCTTCCGCGGTTAACACTAACCTTGTAATAAAACAAATGCAAAATATAGAAGCGATTGAAGAATTGAAATACCATCAACAACATTCACCTTCATTTTTATAATTACGGCGAGGTTATATCAGCCATATCTGCCACCCAGTAACCGTTAATTCGGACACATGAAAAGTTCATCAAAAATCCGAGTTTAAATCGATCAGCTTTCAAAACGGAGGCACTTCCGGCGGATGTTTGCTGTCGCTCTGATCTTGTTCGCTGGCAATAAGATATCATCACAGTTTGGTCGAGGATTTTCAATCGAGTGAGAAACTCAACGTGCAATCGTGTGAATTAAATATTAACCAACCAAATTTATCACCACACGATACTACTGGAATAGAGCACTTAGAAAGGTGCTCATATATAATGAATTGTGTAGACAATGTGACGGGATGTCAATATTTATCGAATACCCTTGATATATTCTGTTGTTGCTGAATGGATTACATCTCTACAAACGTACTCTGTTATCAGAGAATGCGTACTAGTTCAAGTCAAAATTAACATCAGTTATATCGATAAACTGAATGGATCATTGTGCAGCCGAACCACATACGCATGTTCTATCTGCGTATATGTTTACCTCATCCTTACAGCCTCAAGGCATTCAAGATCAACGCACTTGACATCTCTTTTCCCCTCTAAAAATCCCCTGCACTAATATTCAACGCAATCATAAAATTTCGTTTGTATGCTTATATTACAAAACGAAAACACAACAATACTAGAAACATAAAATGTTATAAAACCACGTAAAATGTAATAATAAAGTATACCAAATTAAGATTTGCCATGGTTAACGTAGACTTAGCTTTTAGTTAAAAAATACTTTATTAAATAAATGCGTTTTCAAACAAAATACACATGAGTATCAAAAAGTTTTCTTTGTAGATATGAGTACAATAAAAATAATAATAATACAGATATTGGGAACAAATTTCAACCAATAGAAAATAAACTTTGACGCACGTTTTTCTCAGTAGTGCTGACTGAATAGTGTAAAACACATAATAATAATAATGGACTCTTAATACACAATCAACAAACATGAAAATGCATACAGAGTAGTCAGAGAGAAATTACAATTCCTTAAGACGGATGTAAGAACTCAAGAGTTAGAATATCATGCTTATCAACTAAAAAGTAAGAAACATCTAGATTCGTAATCACAGGACTTCCACCTTCAATGTGCATAGATATGATTGGAAATGAATTATGCTCACTAAATCATATAGTGGTAAATGTAACTAACATCAGAAAAAAACGTCAATTCGAATGTCAGAGCAAAAGTCTTCAAAACATTCTCGTTGTTGATATAGATAATAAAAAAAAAAAAACAAATCAGTTTATGAAATCGTAGAATTATTATGGTGCAAAGCATCGATTGAACCACCCAAAAAGGTCAGATCGATACATCAATGTAACTATTGCCAATAGCTTGGTTATACCAAAAATGTCTACAATTATAATTCAAGATGAATTAGGTGTGTTGCACCTCACCACATAACACAACGCTCAAAACAACGCGACAACGTAGCAACATGTGTGATTCGCCATGAGAAAGGCCATCTAGCCTGTTACAAGGGTTGTTCCAACAAAAAAGTAAGAAACATCTAGATTCGTAATCACAGGACTTCTACCTCCAATGTGCATAGATATGATTGGAAATGAATTATGCTCACTAAATCATATAGTGGTAAATGTAACTAACATCAGAAAAAAACGTCAATTCGAATGTCAGAGCAAAAGTCTTCAAAACATTCACATTGGTTTATGTTGATATAGATAATAAAAAAAAAAAAAACAAATCAGTTTATGAAATCGTAGAATTATTATGGTGCAAAGCATCGATTGATCCACCCAAAAAGGTCAGATCGATACATTAATGTAATTATTGCCAATAGCTTGGTTATACCAAAAATGTCTACAATTATAATTCAAGATGACTTAGGTGTGCTGCACCTCACCACATAACACAACGCTCAAAACAACGCGACAGCGTAGCAACATGTGTGCTTCGCCATGAGTAAGGCCATCTAGCTTGTTACAAGGGATGTTCAAAAAAAAGTTAAAAGCACAGCATGGAAAGAAAACTACAGCCGCGCAAAAACTGTGTTTAAATACAAATGGGGTACACACTCGCTTACCTGAACTGAACTGAACGAGACAGTTTTGTGTAATCCTGACAATTGTTCCATTTTTCTTTCACTTTGCCTTTACAATAACAGTCATAATAACAATCACTGGGCAATCACTGTTGTTGATCGATCGTACAATACTGTTGTAAAAGTATACACGTCTTCCTCCTCAGTCTCTCTCTGCTTATTATCGTGTCCATTCACCACACCGAGTTCCAATTACAAGCCAAGCACCAAATCTCACCAACACCCACTTTATCACAACGAATCACAAAACCATGAGAACCGATAAAAAACGACAATAAAACGAATGTGCGCCACGAAGGATCGTCCTAGCCGGCAGGGTATTAACCGTTATGTGGCCGATCACCGCCAAGACTTTTAAGATAATGAGCTAACTGGTGGCTCCAGTTGTGAATGTTTATGCCACCCCAGTTGTCCTTTTCTAAGAGATAAATACGTACATGTCAGATGCGTGTTATGTCGTAGGACGATATTTCCGAAGCTGTGGGATGCTAATGTGGATAATTTTAACAACGGAGAGAAAATGACACCAGGTAATTAAGAACATCCGGTTGGACTCTTCTACTAGAATATATTAAAGCGTTGACTTACCGATACTTCTGAGCAGAGGAGTAGATCCGGAATCCATAGGTTGCTGGTTCAATCCGGCTCGAAGGACCGAAAGCGTTTGGATAAACTGCTGGCTGTGTCGCACAGGGTCTGGTTTAGAAAGCGCGTACGTACAAGAGAGATAATGAAACCAGGTAGTTAAGAACATTCGGTTGGACGCTTCTACTAGAATAAATTATAGCGGTGACTTACCGATACTTCTGACCAGAGGAGTAGATCTGGAATCCATAGGTCACTGGTTCAATCCGGCTCTAAGGACCAAAAGCTTTTGGATAAACTGCTGGCTGTGTGGCACAGGATCTGCGTTAGAAAGCGCGTATGCGCATGTTATCCGAAAAAACGACTGAACGATGTTATTTTGCATTTCTGAAGGACTTACAGCGAATGTTTGCTGTTGCTACGATGACCATCGGTGGCAATAAGGGGTCGTCACAGTTTGATCGTCAGTTGGTGGTAGTGGAGTTGTTACTTTAAATTCCGCAGGTGTACTAGTGTCCGAGTAGTAGTCTTCCGGGGTTAACACTAACCTTGTAATAAAACAAATGCAAAATATAGAAGCGATTGAAGAATTGAAATACCATCAACAACATTCACCTTCATTTTTATAATTACGGCGAGGTTATATCAGCCATGTCTGCCACCCAGTAACCGTTAATTCGGGCACATGAAAAGTTCATCAAAAATCCGAGTTTAAATCGATGAGCTTTCAAAACGGAGGCACTTCCGGCGGATGTTTGCTGTCGCTCTGATCTTGTTCGCTGGCAATAAGATATCATCACAGTTTGGTCGAGGATTTTCAATCGAGTGAGAAACTCAACGTGCAATCGTGTGAATTAAATATCAACCAACCAAATTTATCACCACACGATACTACTGGAATAGAGCACTTAGAAAGGTGCTCATATATAATGAATTGTGTAGACAACGTGACGGGATGTCAATATTTATCGAATACCCTTGATATATTCTGTTGTTGCTGAATGGATTACATCTCTACAAACGTACTCTGTTATCAGAGAATGCGTACTAGTTCAAGTCAAAATTAACATCAGTTATATCGATAAACTGAATGGATCATTGTGCAGCCGAACCACATACGCATGTTCTATCTGCGTATATGTTTACCTCATCCTTACAGCCTCAAGGCATTCAAGATCAACGCACTTGACATCTCTTTTCCCCTCTAAAAATCCCCTGCACTAATATTCAACGCAATCATAAAATTTCGTTTGTATGCTTATATTACAAAACGAAAACACAACAATACTAGAACCATAAAATGTTATAAAACCACGTAAAATGGAATAATAAAGTATACCAAATTAAGATTTGCCATGGTTAAAGTAGACTTAGCTTTTAGTTAAAAAATACTTTATTAAATAAATGCGTTTTCAAACAAAATACACATGAGTATCAAAAAGTTTTCTTTGTAGATATGAGTACAATAAAAATAATAATAATACAGATATTGGGAACAAATTTCAACCAATAGAAAATAAACTTTGACGCACGTTTTTCTCAGTAGTGCTGACTGAATAGTGCAAAACACATAATAATAATAATGGACTCTTAATACACAATCAACAAACATGAAAATGCATACAGAGTAGTCAAAGAGAAATTACAATTCCTTAAGACGGATGTAGGAACTCAAGAGTTAGAATATCATGCTTATCAACTAAAAAATAAGAAACATCTGCGTATATGTTTACCTCATCCTTACAGCCTCAAGGCATTCAAGATCAACGCACCTGAGATCTCTTTTCGCCTCTAAAAATCCCCTGCACTAATATTCAACGCAATCATAAAATTTCGTTTGTATGCTTATATTACAAAACGAAAACTCAACAATACTAGAACCATAAAATGTTATAAAACCACGTAAAATGGAATAATAAAGTATGCCAAATTAAGATTTGCCATGGTTAAAGTAGACTTAGCTTTTAGTTAAAAAATACTTTATTAAATAAATGCATTTTCAAACAAAATACACATGAGTATCAAAAAGTTTTCTTTGTAGATATGAGTACAATAAAAATAATAATAATACAGATATTGGGAACAAATTTCAACCAATAGAAAATAAACTTTGACGCACGTTTTTCTCAGTAGTGCTGCATAATAATAATAATGGACTCTTAATACACAATCAACAAACATGAAAATGCATACAGAGTAGTCAAAGAGAAATTACAATTCCTTAAGACGGATGTAAGAACTCAAGAGTTAGAATATCATGCTTATCAACTAAAAAGTAAGAAACATCTAGATTCGTAATCACAGGACTTCCACCTTCAATGTGCATAGATATGATTGGAAATGAATTATGCTCACTAAATCATATAGTGGTAAATGTAACTAACATCAGAAAAAAACGTCAATTCGAATGTCAGAGCAAAAGTTTTCAAAACATTCTCATTGGTTTATGTTGATATAGATAAAAAAAAAATAACAAATCAGTTTATGAAATCGTAGAATTATTATGGTGCAAAGCATCGATTGAACCACCCAAAAAGGTCAGATCGATACATTAATGTAATTATTACCAATAGCTTGGTTATACCAAAAATGTCTACAATTATAATTCAAGACGAATTAGGTGTGCTGCACCTCACCACATAACCAGACGCTCAAAACAACGCGACAGCGTAGCAACATGTGTGCTTCGCCATGAGAAAAGCCATCTAGCCTGTTACAAGGGTTGTTCCAACGAAAAAGTAAGAAACATCTAGATTCGTAATCACAGGACTTCCACCTTCAATGTGCATAGATATGATTGGAAATGAATTATGCTCACTAAATCATATAGTGGTAAATGTAACTAACATCAGAAAAAAACGTCAATTCGAATGTCAGAGCAAAAGTCTTCAAAACATTCTCGTTGGTTTATGTTGATATAGATAATAAAAAAAAATAACAATCAGTTTATGAAATCGTAGAATTATTATGGTGCAAAGGATCGATTGAACCACCCAAAAAGGTCAGATCGATACATCAATGTAATTATTGCCAATAGCTTGGTTATACCAAAAATGTCTACAATTATAATTCAAGATGAATTAGGTGTGCTGCACCTCACCACATAACACAACGCTCAAAACAACGCGACAACGTAGCAACATGTGTGCTTCGCCATGAGAAAGGCCATCTAGCCCGTTACAAGGGTTGTTCCAACAAAAAAGTAAGAAACATCTAGATTCGTAATCACAGGACTTCCACCTCCAATGTGCATAGATATGATTGGAAATGAATTATGCTCACTAAATCATATAGTGGTAAATGTAACTAACATCAGAAAAAAACGTCAATTCGAATGTCAGAGCAAAAGTCTTCAAAACATTCTCATTGGTTTATGTTGATATAGATAATAAAAAAAAATAACAAATCAGTTTATGAAATCGTAGAATTATTATGGTGCAAAGGATCGATTGAACCACCCAAAAAGGTCAGATCGATACATTAATGTAATTATTGCCAATAGCTTGGTTATACCAAAAATGTCTACAATTATAATTCAAGATGAGTTAGGTGTGCTGCACCTCACCACATAACCCAACGCTCAAAACAACGCGACAGCGTAGCAACATGTGTGCTTCGCCATGAGAAAAGCCATCTAGCCTGTTACAAGGGATGTTTAAAAAAAAGTTAAAAGCACAGCATGCAAAGAAAACTACAGTCGCGCAAAGACTGTGTTTAAATACAAATGGGGTACACACTCGCTTACCTGAACTGAACTGAACGAGACAGTTTTGTGTAATCCTGACAATTGTTCCATTTTTCTTTCACTTTGCCTTTACAATAACAGTCATAATAACAATCACTGGACAATCACTGTTGTTGATCGATCGTACAATACTGTTGTAAAAGTATACACGTCTTCCTCCTCAGTCTCTCTCTGCTTATTATCGTGTCCATTCACCACACCGAGTTCCAATTACAAGCCAAGCACCAAATCTCACCAACACCCACTTTATCACAACGAATCACAAAACCATGAGAACCGATAAAAAACGACAATAAAACGAATGTGCGCCACGAAGGATCGTCCTAGCCGGCAGGGTATTAACCGTTATGTGGCCGATCACCGCGAAGACTTTTAAGATAATGAGCTAACTGGTGGCCCCAGTTGTGAATGTTTATGCCACCCCAGTTGTCCTTTTCTAAGAGACAAATACGTACATGTCAGATGCGTGTTATGTCGTAGGACGATATTTCCGAAGTTGTGGGATGCTAATGTGGATAATTTTAACAACGGAGAGAAAATGACACCAGGTAATTAAGAACATTCGGTTGGACGCTTCTGCTAGAATAAATTATAGCGGTGACTTACCGATACTTCTGAGCAGAGGAGTAGATCTGGAATCCATAGGTCACTGGTTCAATCCGGCTCTAAGGACCAAAAGCTTTTGGATAAACTGCTGGCTGTGTGGCACAGGATCTGCGTTAGAAAGCGCGTATGCGCATGTTATCCGAAAAAACGACTGAACGATGTTATTTTGCATTTCTGAAGGACTTACAGCGAATGTTTGCTGTTGCTACGATCACCATCGGTGGCAATAAGGGGTCGTCACAGTTTGATCGTCAGTTGGTGGTAGTGGAGTTGTTACTTTAAATTCCGCAGGTGTACTAGTGTCCGAGTAGTAGTCTTCCGGGGTTAACACTAACCTTGTAATAAAATAAATGCAAAATATAGAAGCGATTGAAGAATTGAAATACCATCAACAACATTCACCTTCATTTTTATAATTACGACGAGGTTATATCAGCCATGTCTGCCACCCAGTAACCGTTAATTTCGGACACATGAAAAGTTCATCAAAAATCTGAGTTTAAATCGATGAGCTTTCAAAACGGAGGCACTTCCGGCGGATGTTTTCTGTCGCTCTGATCTTGTTCGCTGGCAATAAGATATCATCACAGTTTGGTCGAGGATTTTCAATCGAGTGAGAAACTCAACGTGCAATCGTGTAAATTAAATATCAACCAACCAAATTTATCACCACACGATACTACTGGAATAGAGCACTTAGAAAGGTGCTCATATATAATGAATTGTGTAGACAACGTGACGGGATGTCAATATTTATCGAATACCCTTGATATATTCTGTTGTTGCTGAATGGATTACATCTCTACAAACGTACTCTGTTATCAGAGAATGCGTACTAGTTCAAGTCAAAATTAACATCAGTTATATCGATAAACTGAATGGATCATTGTGCAGCCGAACCACATACGCATGTTCTATCTGCGTATATGTTTACCTCATCCTTACAGCCTCAAGGCATTCAAGATCAACGCACTTGACATCTCTTTTCCCCTCTAAAAATCCCCTGCACTAATATTCAACGCAATCATAAAATTTCGTTTGTATGCTTATATTACAAAACGAAAACTCAACAATACTAGAACCATAAAATGTTATAAAACCACGTAAAATGGAATAATAAAGTATACCAAATTAAGATTTGCCATGGTTAAAGTAGACTTAGCTTTTAGTTAAAAAATACTTTATTAAATAAATGAGTTTTCAAACAAAATACACATGAGTATCAAAAAGTTTTCTTTGTAGATATGAGTACAATAAAAATAATAATAATACAGATATTGGGAACAAATTTCAACCAATAGAAAATAAACTTTGACGCACGTTTTTCTCAGTAGTGCTGACTGAATAGTGTAAAACACATAATAATAATAATGGACTCTTAATACACAATCAACAAACATGAAAATGCATACAGAGTAGTCAAAGAGAAATTACAATTCCTTAAGACGGATGTAGGAACTCAAGAGTTAGAATATCATGCTTATCAACTAAAAAATAAGAAACATCTAGATTCGTAATCACAGGAGTTCCACCTTCAATGTGCATATATATGATTGGAAATGAATTATGCTCACTAAATCATATAGTGGTAAATGTAACTAACATCAGAAAAAAACGTCAATTCGAATGTCAGAGCAAAAGTCTTCAAAACATTCTCATTGGTTTATGTTGATATAGATAATAAAAAAAAAATAACAAATCAGTTTATGAAATCGTAGAATTATTATGGTGCAAAGCATCGATTGAACCGCCCAAGAAGGTCAGATCGATACATTAATGTAATTATTACCAATAGCTTGGTTATACCAAAAATGTCTACAATTATAATTCAAGACGAATTAGGTGTGCTGCACCTCACCACATAACACAACGCTCAAAACAACGCGACAGCGTAGCAACATATGTGCTTCGCCATGAGTAAGGCCATCTAGCCTGTTACAAGGGATGCTCAAAAAAAAGTTAAAAGCACAGCATGCAAAGAAAACTACAGTCGCGCAAAGAGTGTGTTTAAATACAAATGGGGTACACACTCGCTTACCTGAACTGAACTGAACGAGACAGTTTTGTGTAATCCTGACAATTGTTCCATTTTTCTTTCACTTTGCCTTTACAATAACAGTCATAATAACAATCACTGGACAATCACTGTTGTTGATCGATCGTACAATACTGTTGTAAAAGTATACACGTCTTCCTCCTCAGTCTCTCTCTGCTTATTATCGTGTCCATTCACCACACCGAGTTCCAATTACAAGCCAAGCACCAAATCTCACCAACACCCACTTTATCACAACGAATCACAAAACCATGAGAACCGATAAAAAACGACAATAAAACGAATGTGCGCCACGAAGGATCGTCCTAGCCGGCAGGGTATTAACCGTTATGTGGCCGATCACCGCCAAGACTTTTAAGATAATGAGCTAACTGGTGGCTCCAGTTGTGAATGTTTATGCCACCCCAGTTGTCCTTTTCTAAGAGATAAATACGTACATGTCAGATGCGTGTTATGTCGTAGGACGATATTTCCGAAGCTGTGGGATGCTAATGTGGATAATTTTAACAACGGAGAGAAAATGACACCAGGTAATTAAGAACATCCGGTTGGACTCTTCTACTAGAATAAATTACAGCGGTGACTTACCGATACTTCTGAGTAGAGGAGTAGATCAGGAATCCATAGGTTGCTGGTTCAATTCGGCTCGAAGGACCGAAAGCGTTTGGATAAACTGCTGGCTGTGTCGCACAGGGCCTGGTTTAGAAAGCTCGTACGTACAGGAGAGATAATGAAACCAGGTAGTTAAGAACATTCGGTTGGACGCTTCTACTCAAATAAATTATAGCGGTGACTTACCGGTACTTCTGAGCAGAGGAGTAGATCTGGAATCCATAGGTCACTGGTTCAATCCGGCTCTAAGGATCAAAAGCTTTTGGATAAACTGCTGGCTGTGTGGCACAGGATCTGCGTTAGAAAGCGCGTATGCGCATGTTATCCGAAAAAACGACTGAACGATGTTATTTTGCATTTCTGAAGGACTTACAGCGAATGTTTGCTGTTGCTACGATCACCATCGGTGGCAATAAGGGGTCGTCACAGTTTGATCGTCAGTTGGTGGTAGTGGAGTTGTTACTTTAAATTCCGCAGGTGTACTAGTGTCCGAGTAGTAGTCTTCCGGGGTTAACACTAACCTTGTAATAAAACAAATGCAAAATATAGAAGCGATTGAAGAATTGAAATACCATCAACAACATTCACCTTCATTTTTATAATTACGGCGAGGTTATATCAGCCATGTCTGCCACCCAGTAACCGTTAATTCGGGCACATGAAAAGTTCATCAAAAATCCGAGTTTAAATCGATGAGCTTTCAAAACGGAGGCACTTCCGGCGGATGTTTGCTGTCGCTCTGATCTTGTTCGCTGGCAATAAGATATCATCACAGTTTGGTCGAGGATTTTCAATCGAGTGAGAAACTCAACGTGCAATCGTGTGAATTAAATATCAACCAACCAAATTTATCACCACACGATACTACTGGAATAGAGCACTTAGAAAGGTGCTCATATATAATGAATTGTGTAGACAACGTGACGGGATGTCAATATTTATCGAATACCCTTGATATATTCTGTTGTTGCTGAATGGATTACATCTCTACAAACGTACTCTGTTATCAGACAATGCGTACTAGTTCAAGTCAAAATTAACATCAGTTATATCGATAAACTGAATGGATCATTGTGCAGCCGAACCACATACGCATGTTCTATCTGCGTATATGTTTACCTCATCCTTACAGCCTCAAGGCATTCAAGATCAACGCACTTGACATCTCTTTTCCCCTCTAAAAATCCCCTGCACTAATATTCAACGCAATCATAAAATTTCGTTTGTATGCTTATATTACAAAACGAAAACACAACAATACTAGAACCATAAAATGTTATAAAACCACGTAAAATGGAATAATAAAGTATACCAAATTAAGATTTGCCATGGTTAAAGTAGACTTAGCTTTTAGTTAAAAAATACTTTATTAAATAAATGCGTTTTCAAACAAAATACACATGAGTATCAAAAAGTTTTCTTTGTAGATATGAGTACAATAAAAATAATAATAATACAGATATTGGGAACAAATTTCAACCAATAGAAAATAAACTTTGACGCACGTTTTTCTCAGTAGTGCTGACTGAATAGTGTAAAACACATAATAATAATAATGGACTCTTAATACACAATCAACAAACATGAAAATGCATACAGAGTAGTCAAAGAGAAATTACAATTCCTTAAGACGGATGTAGGAACTCAAGAGTTAGAATATCATGCTTATCAACTAAAAAATAAGAAACATCTGCGTATATGTTTACCTCATCCTTACAGCCTCAAGGCATTCAAGATCAACGCACCTGAGATCTCTTTTCGCCTCTAAAAATCCCCTGCACTAATATTCAACGCAATCATAAAATTTCGTTTGTATGCTTATATTACAAAACGAAAACTCAACAATACTAGAACCATAAAATGTTATAAAACCACGTAAAATGGAATAATAAAGTATGCCAAATTAAGATTTGCCATGGTTAAAGTAGACTTAGCTTTTAGTTAAAAAATACTTTATTAAATAAATGCGTTTTCAAACAAAATACACATGAGTATCAAAAAGTTTTCTTTGTAGATATGAGTACAATAAAAATAATAATAATACAGATATTGGGAACAAATTTCAACCAATAGAAAATAAACTTTGACGCACGTTTTTCTCAGTAGTGCTGCATAATAATAATAATGGACTCTTAATACACAATCAACAAACATGAAAATGCATACAGAGTAGTCAAAGAGAAATTACAATTCCTTAAGACGGATGTAAGAACTCAAGAGTTAGAATATCATGCTTATCAACTAAAAAGTAAGAAACATCTAGATTCGTAATCACAGGACTTCCACCTTCAATGTGCATAGATATGATTGGAAATGAATTATGCTCACTAAATCATATAGTGGTAAATGTAACTAACATCAGAAAAAAACGTCAATTCGAATGTCAGAGCAAAAGTTTTCAAAACATTCTCATTGGTTTATGTTGATATAGATAAAAAAAAAATAACAAATCAGTTTATGAAATCGTAGAATTATTATGGTGCAAAGCATCGATTGAACCACCCAAAAAGGTCAGATCGATACATTAATGTAATTATTACCAATAGCTTGGTTATACCAAAAATGTCTACAATTATAATTCAAGACGAATTAGGTGTGCTGCACCTCACCACATAACCAGACGCTCAAAACAACGCGACAGCGTAGCAACATGTGTGCTTCGCCATGAGAAAAGCCATCTAGCCTGTTACAAGGGTTGTTCCAACGAAAAAGTAAGAAACATCTAGATTCGTAATCACAGGACTTCCACCTTCAATGTGCATAGATATGATTGGAAATGAATTATGCTCACTAAATCATATAGTGGTAAATGTAACTAACATCAGAAAAAAACGTCAATTCGAATGTCAGAGCAAAAGTCTTCAAAACATTCTCATTGGTTTATGTTGATATAGATAATAAAAAAAAATAACAAATCAGTTTATGAAATCGTAGAATTATTATGGTGCAAAGGATCGATTGAACCACCCAAAAAGGTCAGATCGATACATTAATGTAATTATTGCCAATAGCTTGGTTATACCAAAAATGTCTACAATTATAATTCAAGATGAGTTAGGTGTGCTGCACCTCACCACATAACCCAACGCTCAAAACAACGCGACAGCGTAGCAACATGTGTGCTTCGCCATGAGAAAAGCCATCTAGCCTGTTACAAGGGATGTTTAAAAAAAAGTTAAAAGCACAGCATGCAAAGAAAACTACAGTCGCGCAAAGACTGTGTTTAAATACAAATGGGGTACACACTCGCTTACCTGAACTGAACTGAACGAGACAGTTTTGTGTAATCCTGACAATTGTTCCATTTTTCTTTCACTTTGCCTTTACAATAACAGTCATAATAACAATCACTGGACAATCACTGTTGTTGATCGATCGTACAATACTGTTGTAAAAGTATACACGTCTTCCTCCTCAGTCTCTCTCTGCTTATTATCGTGTCCATTCACCACACCGAGTTCCAATTACAAGCCAAGCACCAAATCTCACCAACACCCACTTTATCACAACGAATCACAAAACCATGAGAACCGATAAAAAACGACAATAAAACGAATGTGCGCCACGAAGGATCGTCCTAGCCGGCAGGGTATTAACCGTTATGTGGCCGATCACCGCGAAGACTTTTAAGATAATGAGCTAACTGGTGGCCCCAGTTGTGAATGTTTATGCCACCCCAGTTGTCCTTTTCTAAGAGACAAATACGTACATGTCAGATGCGTGTTATGTCGTAGGACGATATTTCCGAAGTTGTGGGATGCTAATGTGGATAATTTTAACAACGGAGAGAAAATGACACCAGGTAATTAAGAACATTCGGTTGGACGCTTCTGCTAGAATAAATTATAGCGGTGACTTACCGATACTTCTGAGCAGAGGAGTAGATCTGGAATCCATAGGTCACTGGTTCAATCCGGCTCTAAGGACCAAAAGCTTTTGGATAAACTGCTGGCTGTGTGGCACAGGATCTGCGTTAGAAAGCGCGTATGCGCATGTTATCCGAAAAAACGACTGAACGATGTTATTTTGCATTTCTGAAGGACTTACAGCGAATGTTTGCTGTTGGTACGATAACCATCGGTGGCAATAAGGGGTCGTCACAGTTTGATCGTCAGTTGGTGGTAGTGGAGTTGTTACTTTAAATTCCGCAGGTGTACTAGTGTCCGAGTAGTAGTCTTCCGCGGTTAACACTAACCTTGTAATAAAACAAATGCAAAATATAGAAGCGATTGAAGAATTGAAATACCATCAACAACATTCACCTTCATTTTTATAATTACGGCGAGGTTATATCAGCCATGTCTGCCACCCAGTAACCGTTAATTTCGGACACATGAAAAGTTCATCAAAAATCTGAGTTTAAATCGATGAGCTTTCAAAACGGAGGCACTTCCGGCGGATGTTTGCTGTCGCTCTGATCTTGTTCGCTGGCAATAAGATATCAGCACAGTTTGGTCGAGGATTTTCAATCGAGTGAGAAACTCAACGTGCAATCGTGTGAATTAAATATCAACCAACCAAATTTATCACCACACGATACTACTGGAATAGAGCACTTAGAAAGGTGCTCATATATAATGAATTGTGTAGACAACGTGACGGGATGTCAATATTTATCGAATACCCTTGATATATTCTGTTGTTGCTGAATGGATTACATCTCTACAAACGTACTCTGTTATCAGAGAATGCGTACTAGTTCAAGTCAAAATTAACATCAGTTATATCGATAAACTGAATGGATCATTGTGCAGCCGAACCACATACGCATGTTCTATCTGCGTATATGTTTACCTCATCCTTACAGCCTCAAGGCATTCAAGATCAACGCACTTGACATCTCTTTTCCCCTCTAAAAATCCCCTGCACTAATATTCAACGCAATCATAAAATTTCGTTTGTATGCTTATATTACAAAACGAAAACTCAACAATACTAGAACCATAAAATGTTATAAAACCACGTAAAATGGAATAATAAAGTATACCAAATTAAGATTTGCCATGGTTAAAGTAGACTTAGCTTTTAGTTAAAAAATACTTTATTAAATAAATGCGTTTTCAAACAAAATACACATGAGTATCAAAAAGTTTTCTTTGTAGATATGAGTACAATAAAAATAATAATAATACAGATATTGGGAACAAATTTCAACCAATAGAAAATAAACTTTGACGCACGTTTTTCTCAGTAGTGCTGACTGAATAGTGTAAAACACATAATAATAATAATGGACTCTTAATACACAATCATCAAACATGAAAATGCATACAGAGTAGTCAAAGAGAAATTACAATTCCTTAAGACGGATGTAGGAACTCAAGAGTTAGAATATCATGCTTATCAACTAAAAAATAAGAAACATCTAGATTCGTAATCACAGGAGTTCCACCTTCAATGTGCATATATATGATTGGAAATGAATTATGCTCACTAAATCATATAGTGGTAAATGTAACTAACATCAGAAAAAAACGTCAATTCGAATGTCAGAGCAAAAGTCTTCAAAACATTCTCATTGGTTTATGTTGATATAGATAATAAAAAAAAATAACAAATCAGTTTATGAAATCGTAGAATTATTATGGTGCAAAGCATCGATTGAACCGCCCAAGAAGGTCAGATCGATACATTAATGTAATTATTACCAATAGCTTGGTTATACCAAAAATGTCTACAATTATAATTCAAGACGAATTAGGTGTGCTGCACCTCACCACATAACACAACGCCCAAAACAACGCGACAGCGTAGCAACATGTGTGCTTCGCCATGAGAAAGGCCATCTAGCCTGTTACAAAGGCTGTTCCAACAAAAAAGTAAGAAACATCTAGATTCGTAATCACAGGACTTCCACCTTCAATGTGCATAGATATGATTGGAAATGAATTATGCTCACTGAATCATATAGTGGTAAACGTAACTAACATCAGAAAAAAACGTCAATTCGAATGTCAGAGCAAAAGTCTTCAAAACATTCTCATTAGTTTATGTTGATATAGATAATAAAAAAAAAAAACAAATCAGTTTATGAAATCGTAGAATTATTATGGTGCAAAGGATCGATTGAACCACCCAAAAAGGTCAGATCGATACATTAATGTAATTATTGCCAATAGCTTGGTTATACCAAAAATGTCTACAATTATAATTCAATATGAGTTAGGTGTGCTGCACCTCACCACATAACCCAACCCTCAAAACAACGCGACAGCGTAGCAACATGTGTGCTTCGCCATGAGAAAAGCCATCTAGCCTGTTACAAGGGATGTTCAAAAAAAAGATAAAAGCACAGCATGCAAAGAAAACTACAGTCGCGCAAAGACTGTGTTTAAATACAAATGGGGTACACACTCGCTTACCTGAACTGAACTGAACGAAACAGTTTTGTGTAATCCTGACAATTGTTCCATTTTTCTTTCACTTTGCCTTTACAATAACAGTCATAATAACAATCACTGGACAATCACTGTTGTTGATCGATCGTACAATACTGTTGTAAAAGTATACACGTCTTCCTCCTCAGTCTCTCTCTGCTTATTATCGTGTCCATTCACCACACCGAGTTCCAATTACAAGCCAAGCACCAAATCTCACCAACACCCACTTTATCACAACGAATCACAAAACCATGAGAACCGATAAAAAACGACAATAAAACGAATGTGCGCCACGAAGGATCGTCCTAGCCGGCAGGGTATTAACCGTTATGTGGCCGATCACCGCCAAGACTTTTAAGATAATGAGCTAACTGGTGGCCCCAGTTGTGAATGTTTATGCCACCCCAGTTGTCCTTTTCTAAGAGACAAATACGTACATGTCAGATGCGTGTTATGTTGTAGGACGATATTTCCGAAGTTGTGGGATGCTAATGTGGATAATTTTAACAACGGAGAAAAAATGACACCAGGTAATTAAGAACATCCGGTTGGACTCTTCTACTAGAATAAATTACAGCGGTGACTTACCGATACTTCTGAGTAGAGGAGTAGATCCGGAATCCATAGGTTGCTGGTTCAATTCGGCTCGAAGGACCGAAAGCGTTTGGATAAACTGCTGGCTGTGTCGCACAGGGCCTGGTTTAGAAAGCTCGTACGTACAGGAGAGATAATGAAACCAGGTAGTTAAGAACATTCGGTTGGACGCTTCTACTCAAATAAATTATAGCGGTGACTTACCGATACTTCTGAGCAGAGGAGTAGATCTGGAATCCATAGGTCACTGGTTCAATCCGGCTCTAAGGATCAAAAGCTTTTGGATAAACTGCTGGCTGTGTGGCACAGGATCTGCGTTAGAAAGCGCGTATGCGCATGTTATCCGAAAAAACGACTGAACGATGTTATTTTGCATTTCTGAAGGACTTACAGCGAATGTTTGCTGTTGGTACGATAACCATCGGTGGCAATAAGGGGTCGTCACAGTTTGATCGTCAGTTGGTGGTAGTGGAGTTGTTACTTTAAATTCCGCAGGTGTACTAGTGTCCGAGTAGTAGTCTTCCGCGGTTAACACTAACCTTGTAATAAAACAAATGCAAAATATAGAAGCGATTGAAGAATTGAAATACCATCAACAACATTCACCTTCATTTTTATAATTACGGCGAGGTTATATCAGCCATGTCTGCCACCCAGTAACCGTTAATTTCGGACACATGAAAAGTTCATCAAAAATCTGAGTTTAAATCGATGAGCTTTCAAAACGGAGGCACTTCCGGCGGATGTTTGCTGTCGCTCTGATCTTGTTCGCTGGCAATAAGATATCAGCACAGTTTGGTCGAGGATTTTCAATCGAGTGAGAAACTCAACGTGCAATCGTGTGAATTAAATATCAACCAACCAAATTTATCACCACACGATACTACTGGAATAGAGCACTTAGAAAGGTGCTCATATATAATGAATTGTGTAGACAACGTGACGGGATGTCAATATTTATCGAATACCCTTGATATATTCTGTTGTTGCTGAATGGATTACATCTCTACAAACGTACTCTGTTATCAGAGAATGCGTACTAGTTCAAGTCAAAATTAACATCAGTTATATCGATAAACTGAATGGATCATTGTGCAGCCGAACCACATACGCATGTTCTATCTGCGTATATGTTTACCTCATCCTTACAGCCTCAAGGCATTCAAGATCAACGCACTTGACATCTCTTTTCCCCTCTAAAAATCCCCTGCACTAATATTCAACGCAATCATAAAATTTCGTTTGTATGCTTATATTACAAAACGAAAACTCAACAATACTAGAACCATAAAATGTTATAAAACCACGTAAAATGGAATAATAAAGTATACCAAATTAAGATTTGCCATGGTTAAAGTAGACTTAGCTTTTAGTTAAAAAATACTTTATTAAATAAATGCGTTTTCAAACAAAATACACATGAGTATCAAAAAGTTTTCTTTGTAGATATGAGTACAATAAAAATAATAATAATACAGATATTGGGAACAAATTTCAACCAATAGAAAATAAACTTTGACGCACGTTTTTCTCAGTAGTGCTGACTGAATAGTGTAAAACACATAATAATAATAATGGGCTCTTAATACACAATCAACAAACATGAAAATGCATACAGAGTAGTCAAAGAGAAATTACAATTCCTTAAGACGGATGTAAGAACTCAAGAGATAGAATATCATGCTTATCAACTAAAAAGTAAGAAACATCTAGATTCGTAATCACAGGACTTCCACCTTCAATGTGCATAGATATGATTGGAAATGAATTATGCTCACTAAATCATATAGTGGTAAATGTAACTAACATCAGAAAAAAACGTCAATTCGAATGTCAGAGCAAAAGTCTTCAAAACATACTCATTGGTTTATGTTGATATAGATAATAAAAAAAAATAACAAATCAGTTTATGAAATCGTAGAATTATTATGGTGCAAAGGATCGATTGAACCACCCAAAAACGTCAGATCGATACATTAATGTAATTATTGCCAATAGCTTGGTTATACCAAAAATGTCTACAATTATAATTCAAGATGAGTTAGGTGTGCTGCACCCCACCACATAACCCAACGCTCAAAACAACGCGACAGCGTAGCAACATGTGTGCTTCGCCATGAGAAAGGCCATCTAGCCCGTTACAAGGGTTGTTCCAACAAAAAAGTAAGAAACATCTAGATTCGTAATCACAGGACTTCCACCTCCAATGTGCATAGATATGATTGGAAATGAATTATGCTCACTAAATCATATAGTGGTAAATGTAACTAACATCAGAAAAAAACGTCAATTCGAATGTCAGAGCAAAAGTCTTCAAAACATACTCATTGGTTTATGTTGATATAGATAATAAAAAAAAATAACAAATCAGTTTATGAAATCGTAGAATTATTATGGTGCAAAGGATCGATTGAACCACCCAAAAAGGTCAGATCGATACATTAATGTAATTATTGCCAATAGCTTGGTTATACCAAAAATGTCTACAATTATAATTCAAGATGAGTTAGGTGTGCTGCACCCCACCACATAACCCAACGCTCAAAACAACGCGACAGCGTAGCAACATGTGTGCTTCGCCATGAGAAAAGCCATCTAGCCTGTTACAAGGGATGTTTAAAAAAAAGTTAAAAGCACAGCATGCAAAGAAAACTACAGTCGCGCAAAGACTGTGTTTAAATACAAATGGGGTACACACTCGCTTACCTGAACTGAACTGAACGAGACAGTTTTGTGTAATCCTGACAATTGTTCCATTTTTCTTTCACTTTGCCTTTACAATAACAGTCATAATAACAATCACTGGACAATCACTGTTGTTGATCGATCGTACAATACTGTTGTAAAAGTATACACGTCTTCCTCCTCAGTCTCTCTCTGCTTATTATCGTGTCCATTCACCACACCGAGTTCCAATTACAAGCCAAGCACCAAATCTCACCAACACCCACTTTATCACAACGAATCACAAAACCATGAGAACCGATAAAAAACGACAATAAAACGAATGTGCGCCACGAAGGATCGTCCTAGCCGGCAGGGTATTAACCGTTATGTGGCCGATCACCGCCAAGACTTTTAAGATAATGAGCTAACTGGTGGCCCCAGTTGTGAATGTTTATGCCACCCCAGTTGTCCTTTTCTAAGAGACAAATACGTACATGTCAGATGCGTGTTATGTCGTAGGACGATATTTCCGAAGTTGTGGGATGCTAATGTGGATAATTTTAACAACGGAGAGAAAATGACACCAGGTAATTAAGAACATTCGGTTGGACGCTTCTGCTAGAATAAATTATAGCGGTGACTTACCGATACTTCTGACCAGAGGAGTAGATCTGGAATCCATAGGTCACTGGTTCAATCCGGCTCTAAGGACCAAAAGCTTTTGGATAAACTGCTGGCTGTGTGGCACAGGATCTGCGTTAGAAAGCGCGTATGCGCATGTTATCCGAAAAAACGACTGAACGATGTTATTTTGCATTTCTGAAGGACTTACAGCGAATGTTTGCTGTTGCTACGATGACCATCGGTGGCAATAAGGGGTCGTCACAGTTTGATCGTCAGTTGGTGGTAGTGGAGTTGTTACTTTAAATTCCGCAGGTGTACTAGTGTCCGAGTAGTAGTCTTCCGGGGTTAACACTAACCTTGTAATAAAACAAATGCAAAATATAGAAGCGATTGAAGAATTGAAATACCATCAACAACATTCACCTTCATTTTTATAATTACGACGAGGTTATATCAGCCATGTCTGCCACCCAGTAACCGTTAATTTCGGACACATGAAAAGTTCATCAAAAATCTGAGTTTAAATCGATGAGCTTTCAAAAGGGGGCACTTCCGGCGGATGTTTGCTGTCGCTCTGATCTTGTTCGCTGGCAATAAGATATCATCACAGTTTGGTCGAGGATTTTCAATCGAGTGAGAAACTCAACGTGCAATCGTGTGAATTAAATATCAACCAACCAAATTTATCACCACACGATACTACTGGAATAGAGCACTTAGAAAGGTGCTCATATATAATGAATTGTGTAGACAACGTGACGGGATGTCAATATTTATCGAATACCCTTGATATATTCTGTTGTTGCTGAATGGATTACATCTCTACAAACGTACTCTGTTATCAGAGAATGCGTACTAGTTCAAGTCAAAATTAACATCAGTTATATCGATAAACTGAATGGATCATTGTGCAGCCGAACCACATACGCATGTTCTATCTGCGTATATGTTTACCTCATCCTTACAGCCTCAAGGCATTCAAGATCAACGCACTTGACATCTCTTTTCCCCTCTAAAACCCCCTTCCCCTGCACTAATATTCAACGCAATCATAAAATTTCGTTTGTATGCTTATATTACAAAACGAAAACACAACAATACTAGAACCATAAAATGTTATAAAACCACGTAAAATGGAATAATAAAGTATACCAAATTAAGATTTGCCATGGTTAAAGTAGACTTAGCTTTTAGTTAAAAAATACTTTATTAAATAAATGCGTTTTCAAACAAAATACACATGAGTATCAAAAAGTTTTCTTTGTAGATATGAGTACAATAAAAATAATAATAATACAGATATTGGGAACAAATTTCAACCAATAGAAAATAAACTTTGACGCACGTTTTTCTCAGTAGTGCTGACTGAATAGTGTAAAACACATAATAATAATAATGGACTCTTAATACACAATCAACAAACATGAAAATGCATACAGAGTAGTCAAAGAGAAATTACAATTCCTTAAGACGGATGTAGGAACTCAAGAGTTAGAATATCATGCTTATCAACTAAAAAATAAGAAACATCTAGATTCGTAATCACAGGACTTCCACCTTCAATGTGCATAGATATGATTGGAAATGAATTATGCTCACTAAATCATATAGTGGTAAATGTAACTAACATCTGAAAAAAACGTCAATTCGAATGTCAGAGCAAAAGTCTTCAAAACATTCTCATTGGTTTATGTTGATATAGATAATAAAAAAAAATAACAATCAGTTTATGAAATCGTAGAATTATTATGGTGCAAAGCATCGATTGAACCACCCAAAAAGGTCAGATCGATACATCAATGTAATTATTGCCAATAGCTTGGTTATACCAAAAATGTCTACAATTATAATTCAAGACGAATTAGGTGTGCTGCACCTCACCACATAACCCAACGCTCAAAACAACGCGACAGCGTAGCAACATGTGTGCTTCGGCATGAGAAAAGCCATCTAGCTTGTTACAAGGGATGTTCAAAAAAAAGTTAAAAGCACAGCATGCAAAGAAAACTACAGTCGCGCAAAGACTGTGTTTAAATACAAATGGGGTACACACTCGCTTACCTGAACTGAACCGAACGAGACAGTTTTGTGTAATCCTGACAATTGTTCCATTTTTCTTTCACTTTGCCTTTACAATAACAGTCATAATAACAATCACTGGACAATCACTGTTGTTGATCGATCGTACAATACTGTTGTAAAAGTATACACGTCTTCCTCCTCAGTCTCTCTCTGCTTATTATCGTGTCCATTCACCACACCGAGTTCCAATCACAAGCCAAGCATCAAATCTCACCAACACCCACTTTATCACAACGAATCACAAAACCATGAGAACCGATAAAAAACGACAATAAAACGAATGTGCGCCACGAAGGATCGTCCTAGCCGGCAGGGTATTAACCGTTATGTGGCCGATCACCGCCAAGACTTTTAAGATAATGAGCTAACTGGTGGCCCCAGTTGTGAATGTTTATGCCACCCCAGTTGTCCTTTTCTAAGAGATAAATACGTACATGTCAGATGCGTGTTATGTCGTAGGACGATATTTCCGAAGTTGTGGGATGCTAATGTGGATAATTTTAACAATGGAGAGAAAATGACACCAGGTAATTAAGAACATCCGGTTGGACTCTTCTACTAGAATAAATTATAGCGGTGACTTACCGATACTTCTGAGTAGAGGAGTAGATCCGGAATCCATAGGTTGCTGGTTCAATCCGGCTCGAAGGACCGAAAGCGTTTGGATAAACTGCTGGCTGTGTCGCACAGGGTCTGGTTTAGAAAGCGCGTACGTACAGGAGAGATAATGAAACCAGGTAGTTAAGAACATTTGGTTGGACGCTTCTACTAGAATAAATTATAGCGGTGACTTACCGATACTTCTGACCAGAGGAGTAGATCTGGAATCCATAGGTCACTGGTTCAATCCGGCTCTAAGGACCAAAAGCTTTTGGATAAACTGCTGGCTGTGTGGCACAGGATCTGCGTTAGAAAGCGCGTATGCGCATGTTATCCGAAAAAACGACTGAACGATGTTATTTTGCATTTCTGAAGGACTTACAGCGAATGTTTGCTGTTGCTACGATGACCATCGGTGGCAATAAGGGGTCGTCACAGTTTGATCGTCAGTTGGTGGTAGTGGAGTTGTTACTTTAAATTCCGCAGGTGTACTAGTGTCCGAGTAGTAGTCTTCCGGGGTTAACACTAACCTTGTAATAAAACAAATGCAAAATATAGAAGCGATTGAAGAATTGAAATACCATCAACAACATTCACCTTCATTTTTATAATTACGGCGAGGTTATATCAGCCATGTCTGCCACCCCGTAACCGTTAATTCGGGCACATGAAAAGTTCATCAAAAATCCGAGTTTAAATCGATGAGCTTTCAAAACGGAGGCACTTCCGGCGGATGTTTGCTGTCGCTCTGATCTTGTTCGCTGGCAATAAGATATCATCACAGTTTGGTCGAGGATTTTCAATCGAGTGAGAAACTCAACGTGCAATCGTGTGAATTAAATATCAACCAACCAAATTTATCACCACACGATACTACTGGAATAGAGCACTTAGAAAGGTGCTCATATATAATGAATTGTGTAGACAACGTGACGGGATGTCAATATTTATCGAATACCCTTGATATATTCTGTTGTTGCTGAATGGATTACATCTCTACAAACGTACTCTGTTATCAGAGAATGCGTACTAGTTCAAGTCAAAATTAACATCAGTTATATCGATAAACTGAATGGATCATTGTGCAGCCGAACCACATACGCATCTTCTATCTGCGTATATGTTTACCTCATCCTTACAGCCTCAAGGCATTCAAGATCAACGCACTTGACATCTCTTTTCCCCTCTAAAAATCCCCTGCACTAATATTCAACGCAATCATAAAATTTCGTTTGTATGCTTATATTACAAAACGAAAACACAACAATACTAGAACCATAAAATGTTATAAAACCACGTAAAATGGAATAATAAAGTATACCAAATTAAGATTTGCCATGGTTAAAGTAGACTTAGCTTTTAGTTAAAAAATACTTTATTAAATAAATGCGTTTTCAAACAAAATACACATGAGTATCAAAAAGTTTTCTTTGTAGATATGAGTACAATAAAAATAATAATAATACAGATATTGGGAACAAATTTCAACCAATAGAAAATAAACTTTGACGCACGTTTTTCTCAGTAGTGCTGACTGAATAGTGTAAAACACATAATAATAATAATGGACTCTTAATACACAACCAACAAACATGAAAATGCATACAGAGTAGTCAAAGAGAAATTACAATTCCTTAAGACGGATGTAAGAACTCAAGAGATAGAATATCATGCTTATCAACTAAAAAGTAAGAAACATCTAGATTCGTAATCACAGGACTTCCACCTTCAATGTGCATAGATATGATTGGAAATGAATTATGCTCACTAAATCATATAGTGGTAAATGTAACTAACATCAGAAAAAAACGTCAATTCGAATGTCAGAGCAAAAGTCTTCAAAACATTCTCATTGGTTTATGTTGATATAGATAATAAAAAAAAATAACAAATCAGTTTATGAAATCGTAGAATTATTATGGTGCAAAGCATCGCTTGAACCACCCAAAAAGGTCAGATCGATACATTAATGTAATTATTGCCAATAGCTTGGTTATACCAACAATGTCTACAATTATAATTCAATATGAATTAGGTGTGCTGCACCTCACCACATAACACAACGCTCAAAACAACGCGACAGCGTAGCAACATGTGTGCTTCGCCATGAGAAAGGCCATCTAGCCTGTTACAAGGGTTGTTCCAACAAAAAAGTAAGAAACATCTAGATTCGTAATCACAGGACTTCCACCTTCAATGTGCATAGATATGATTGGAAATGAATTATGCTCACTAAATCATATAGTGGTAAATGTAACTAACATCAGAAAAAAACGTCAATTCGAATGTCAGAGCAAAAGTCTTTAAAACATTCTCATTGGTTTATGTTGATATAGATAATAAAAAAAAATAACAAATCAGTTTATGAAATCGTAGAATTATTATGGAGCAAAGCTTCGATTGAACCACCCAAAAAGGTCAGATCGATACATTAATGTAATTATTACCAATAGTTTGGTTATACCAAAAATGTCTACAATTATAATTCAAGACGAATTGGGTGTGCCGCACCTCACCACATAACCCAACGCTCAAAACAACGCGACAGCGTAGCAACATGTGTGCTTCGCCATGAGAAAGGCCATCTAGCCTGTTACAAGGGTTGTTCCAACGAAAAAGTAAGAAACATCTAGATTCGTAATCACAGGACTTCCACCTTCAATGTGCATAGATATGATTGGAAATGAATTATGCTCACTAAATCATATAGTGGTAAATGTAACTAACATTTGAAAAAAACGTCAATTCGAATGTCAGAGCAAAAGTCTTCAAAACATTCTCATTGGTTTATGTTGATATAGATAATCAAAAAAAATAAAAAATCAGTTTATGAAATCGTAGAATTATTATGGTGCAAAGGATCGATTGAACCACCCAAAAAGGTCAGATCGATACATTAATGTAATTATTACCAATAGCTTGGTTATACCAAAAATGTCTACAATTATAATTCAATATGAGTTAGGTGTGCTGCACCTCACCACATAACCCAACGCTCAAAACAACGCGACAGCGTAGCAACATGTGTGCTTCGCCATGATAAAGGCCATCTAGCCTGTTACAAGGGATGTTCAAAAAAAAGTTAAAAGCACAGCATGGAAAGAAAACTACAGTCGCGCAAAGACTGTGTTTAAATACAAATGGGGTACACACTCGCTTACCTGAACTGAACTGAACGAGACAATTTTGTGTAATCCTGACAATTGTTCCATTTTTCTTTCACTTTGCCTTTACAATAACAGTCATAATAACAATCACTGGACAATCACTGTTGTTGATCGATCGTACAATACTGTTGTAAAAGTATACACGTCTTCCTCCTCAGTCTCTCTCTGCTTATTATCGTGTCCATTCACCACACCGAGTTCCAATCACAAGCCAAGCATCAAATCTCACCAACACCCACTTTATCACAACGAATCACAAAACCATGAGAACCGATAAAAAACGACAATAAAACGAATGTGCGCTACGAAGGATCGTCCTAGCCGGCAGGGTATTAACCGTTATGTGGCCGATCACCGCCAAGACTTTTAAGATACTGGGCTAACTGGTGGCCCCAGTTGTGAATGTTTATGCCACCCCAGTTGTCCTTTTCTAAGAGATAAATACGTACATGTCAGATGCGTGTTATGTCGTAGGACGATATTTCCGAAGTTGTGGGATGCTAATGTGGATAATTTTAACAATGGAGAGAAAATGACACCAGGTAATTAAGAACATCCGGTTGGACTCTTCTACTAGAATAAATTATAGCGGTGACTTACCGATACTTCTGAGTAGAGGAGTAGATCTGGAATCCATAGGTCACTGGTTCAATCCGGCTCTAAGGACCAAAAGCTTTTGGATAAACTGCTGGCTGTGTGGCACAGGATCTGCGTTAGAAAGCGCGTATGCGCATGTTATCCGAAAAAACGACTGAACGATGTTGTTTTGCATTTCTGAAGGACTTACAGCGAATGTTTGCTGTTGCTACGATGACCATCGGTGGCAATAAGGGGTCGTCACAGTTTGATCGTCAGTTGGTGGTAGTGGAGTTGTTACTTTAAATTCCGCAGGTGTACTAGTGTCCGAGTAGTAGTCTTCCGGGGTTAACACTAACCTTGTAATAAAACAAATGCAAAATATAGAAGCGATTGAAGAATTGAAATACCATCAACAACATTCACCTTCATTTTTATAATTACGGCGAGGTTATATCAGCCATGTCTGCCACCCAGTAACCGTTAATTCGGGCACATGAAAACTTCATCAAAAATCCGAGTTTAAATCGATGAGCTTTCAAAACGGAGGCACTTCCGGCGGATGTTTGCTGTCGCTCTGATCTTGTTCGCTGGCAATAAGATATCATCACAGTTTGGTCGAGGATTTTCAATCGAGTGAGAAACTCAACGTGCAATCGTGTGAATTAAATATCAACCAACCAAATTTATCACCACACGATACTACTGGAATAGAGCACTTAGAAAGGTGCTCATATATAATGAATTGTGTAGACAATGTGACGGGATGTCAATATTTATCGAATACCCTTGATATATTCTGTTGTTGCTGAATGGATTACATCTCTACAAACGTACTCTGTTATCAGAGAATGCGTACTAGTTCAAGTCAAAAATTAACATCAGTTATATCGATAAACTGAATGGATCATTGTGTAGCCGAACCACATACGCATGTTCTACCTGCGTATATGTTTACCTCATCCTTACAGCCTCAAGGCATTCAAGATCAACGCACTTGACATCTCTTTTCCCCTCTAAAAATCCCCTGCACTAATATTCAACGCAATCATAAAATCTCGTTAGTATGCTTATAGTACAAAACGAAAACACAACAATACTAGAACCATAAAATGTTATAAAACCACGTAAAATGGAATAATAAAGTATACCAAATTAAGATTTGCCATGGTTAAAGTAGACTTAGCTTTTAGTTAAAAAATACTTTATTAAATAAATGCGTTTTCAAACAAAATACACATGAGTATCAAAAAGTTTTCTTTGTAGATATGAGTACAATAAAAATAATAATAATACAGATATTGGGAACAAATTTCAACCAATAGAAAATAAACTTTGACGCACGTTTTTCTCAGTAGTGCTGACTGAATAGTGTAAAACACATAATAATAATAATGGACTCTTAATACACAACCAACAAACATGAAAATGCATACAGAGTAGTCAAAGAGAAATTACAATTCCTTAAGACGGATGTAAGAACTCAAGAGATAGAATATCATGCTTATCAACTAAAAAGTAAGAAACATCTAGATTCGTAATCACAGGACTTCCACCTTCAATGTGCATAGATATGATTGGAAATGAATTATGCTCACTAAATCATATAGTGGTAAATGTAACTAACATCAGAAAAAAACGTCAATTCGAATGTCAGAGCAAAAGTCTTCAAAACATTCTCATTGGTTTATGTTGATATAGATAATAAAAAAAAATAACAAATCAGTTTATGAAATCGTAGAATTATTATGGTGCAAAGCATCGCTTGAACCACCCAAAAAGGTCAGATCGATACATTAATGTAATTATTGCCAATAGCTTGGTTATACCAAAAATGTCTACAATTATAATTCAAGATGAATTAGGTGTGCTGCACCTCACCACATAACACAACGCTCAAAACAACGCGACAGCGTAGCAACATGTGTGCTTCGCCATGAGAAAGGCCATCTAGCCTGTTACAAGGGTTGTTCCAACGAAAAAGTAAGAAACATCTAGATTCGTAATCACAGGACTTCCACCTTCAATGTGCATAGATATGATTGGAAATGAATTATGCTCACTAAATCATATAGTGGTAAATGTAACTAACATTAGAAAAAAACGTCAATTCGAATGTCAGAGCAAAAGTCTTCAAAAAATTCTCATTGGTTTATGTTGATATAGATAATCAAAAAAAAATAAAAAATCAGTTTATGAAATCGTAGAATTATTATGGTGCAAAGCATCGCTTGAACCACCCAAAAAGGTCAGATCGATACATCAATGTAATTATTGCCAATAGCTTGGTTATACCAAAAATGTCTACAATTATAATTCAAGATGAATTAGGTGTGCTGCACCTCACCACATAACACAACGCTCAAAACAACTCAACAACGTAGCAACATGTGTGCTTCGCCATGATAAAGGCCATCTAGCCTGTTACAAGGGTTGTTCCAACAAAAAAGTAAGAAACATCTAGATTCGTAATCACAGGACTTCCACCTTCAATGTGCATAGATATGATTGGAAATGAATTATGCTCACTAAATCATATAGTGGTAAATGTAACTAACATCAGAAAAAAACGTCAATTCGAATGTCAGAGCAAAAGTCTTCAAAACATTCTCATTGGTTTATGTTGATATAGATAATAAAAAAAAATAACAAATCAGTTTATGAAATCGTAGAATTATTATGGTGCAAAGCATCGCTTGAACCACCCAAAAAGGTCAGATCGATACATCAATGTAATTATTACCAATAGCTTGGTTATACCAAAAATGTCTACAATTATAATTCAATATGAGTTAGGTGTGCTGCACCTCACCACATAACCCAACGCTCAAAACAACGCGACAGCGTAGCAACATGTGTGCTTCGCCATGAGAACAGCCATCTAGCCTGTTACAAGGGATGTTCAAAAAAAGTTAAAAGCACAGCATGCAAAGAAAACTACAGTCGCGCAAAGACTGTGTTTAAATACAAATGGGGTACACACTCGCTTACCTGAACTGAACTGAACGAGACAGGTTTGTGTAATCCTGACAATTGTTCCATTTTTCTTTGACTTTGCCTTTACAATAACAGTCATAATAACAATCACTGTTGTTGATCGATTGTACAATACTGTTGTAAAAGTATACACGTCTTCCTCCTCAGTCTCTCTCTCTGCTTATTATCGTGTCCATTCACCACACCGAGTTCCAATCACAAGCCAAGCATCAAATCTCACCAACACCCACTTTATCACAACGAATCACAAAACCATGAGAACCGATAAAAAACGACAATAAAACGAATGTGCGCCACGAAGGATCGTCCTAGCCGGCAGGGTATTAACCGTTATGTGGCCGATCACCGCCAAGACTTTTAAGATAATGAGCTAACTGGTGGCCCCAGTTGTGAATGTTTATGCCACCCCAGTTGTCCTTTTCTAAGAGATAAATACGTACATGTCAGATGCGTGTTATGTCGTAGGACGATATTTCCGAAGTTGTGGGATGCTAATATGGATAATTTTAACAATGGAGAAAAAATGACACCAGGTAATTAAGAACATCCGGTTGGACTCTTCTACTAGAATAAATTATAGCGGTGACTTACCGATACTTCTGAGTAGAGGAGTAGATCCGGAATCCATAGGTTGCTGGTTCAATCCGGCTCTAAGGACCGAAAGCGTTTGGATAAACTGCTGGCTGTGTCGCACAGGGTCTGGTTTAGAAAGCGCGTACGTACAGGAGAGATAATGAAACCAGGTAGTTAAGAACATTCGGTTGGACGCTTCTACTAGAATAAATTATAGCGGTGACTTACCGATACTTCTGAGCAGAGGAGTAGATCTGGAATCCATAGGTCACTGGTTCAATCCGGCTCTAAGGACCAAAAGCTTTTGGATAAACTGCTGGCTGTGTGGCACAGGATCTGCGTTAGAAAGCGCGTATGCGCATGTTATCCGAAAAAACGACTGAACGATGTTGTTTTGCATTTCTGAAGGACTTACAGCGAATGTTTGCTGTTGCTACGATGACCATCGGTGGCAATAAGGGGTCGTCACAGTTTGATCGTCAGTTGGTGGTAGTGGAGTTGTTACTTTAAATTCCGCAGGTGTACTAGTGTCCGAGTAGTAGTCTTCCGGGGTTAACACTAACCTTGTAATAAAACAAATGCAAAATATAGAAGCGATTGAAGAATTGAAATACCATCAACAACATTCACCTTCATTTTTATAATTACGGCGAGGTTATATCAGCCATGTCTGCCACCCAGTAACCGTTAATTCGGGCACATGAAAACTTCATCAAAAATCCGAGTTTAAATCGATGAGCTTTCAAAACGGAGGCACTTCCGGCGGATGTTTGCTGTCGCTCTGATCTTGTTCGCTGGCAATAAGATATCATCACAGTTTGGTCGAGGATTTTCAATCGAGTGAGAAACTCAACGTGCAATCGTGTGAATTAAATATCAACCAACCAAATTTATCACCACACGATACTACTGGAATAGAGCACTTAGAAAGGTGCTCATATATAATGAATTGTGTAGACAACGTGACGGGATGTCAATATTTATCGAATACCCTTGATATATTCTGTTGTTGCTGAATGGATTACATCTCTACAAACGTATTCTGTTATCAGAGAATGCGTACTAGTTCAAGTCAAAATTAACATCAGTTATATCGATAAACTGAATGGATCATTGTGCAGCCGAACCACATACGCATGTTCTATCTGCGTATATGTTTACCTCATCCTTACAGCCTCAAGGCATTCAAGATCAACGCACCTGACATCTCTTTTCCCCTCTAAAAATCCCCTGCACTAATATTCAACGCAATCATAAAATTTCGTTTACTACAAAACGAAAACACAACAATACTAGAACCATAAAATGTTATAAAACCACGTAAAATGGAATAATAAAGTATACCAAATTAAGATTTGCCATGGTTAAAGTAGACTTAGCTTTTAGTTAAAAAATACTTTATTAAATAAATGCATTTTCAAACAAAATACACATGAGTATCAAAAAGTTTTCTTTGTAGATATGAGTACAATAAAAATAATAATAATACAGATATTGGGAACAAATTTCAACCAATAGAAAATAAACTTTGACGCACGTTTTTCTCAGTAGTGCTGACTGAATAGTGTAAAACACATAATAATAATAATGGACTCTTAATACACAATCAACAAACATGAAAATGCATACAGAGTAGTCATAGAGAAATTACAATTCCTTAAGACGGATGTAAGAACTCAAGAGTTAGAATATCATGCTTATCAACTAAAAAGTAAGAAACATCTAGATTCGTAATCACAGGACTTCCACCTTCAATGTGCATAGATATGATTGGAAATGAATTATGCTCACTAAATCATATAGTGGTAAATGTAACTAACATCAGAAAAAAACGTCAATTCGAATGTCAGAGCAAAAGTTTTCAAAACATTCTCGTTGGTTTATGTTGATATAGATAAAAAAAAATAACAAATCAGTTTATGAAATCGTAGAATTATTATGGTGCAAAGCATCGATTGAACCACCCAAAAAGGTCAGATCGATACATTAATGTAATTATTACCAATAGCTTGGTTATACCAAAAATGTCTACAATTATAATTCAAGACGAATTAGGTGTGCTGCACCTCACCACATAACTCACACGATACCACTGGAATAGAGCACTTAGAAAGGTGCTCATATATAATGAATTGTGTAGACAACGTGACGGGATGTCAATATTTATCGAATACCCTTGATATATTCTGTTGTTGCTGAATGGATTACATCTCTACAAACGTACTCTGTTATCAGAGAATGCGTACTAGTTCAAGTCAAAATTAACATCAGTTATATCGATAAACTGAATGGATCATTGTGCAGCCGAACCACATACGCATGTTCTATCTGCGTATATGTTTACCTCATCCTTACAGCCTCAAGGCATTCAAGATCAACGCACTTGACATCTCTTTTCCCCTCTAAAAATCCCCTGCACTAATATTCAACGCAATCATAAAATTTCGTTTGTATGTTTATATTACAAAACGAAAACACAACAATACTAGAACCATAAAATGTTATAAAACCACGTAAAATGGAATAATAAAGTATACCAAATTAAGATTTGCCATGGTTAAAGTAGACTTAGCTTTTAGTTAAAAAATACTTTATTAAATAAATGCGTTTTCAAACAAAATACACATGAGTATCAAAAAGTTTTCTTTGTAGATATGAGTACAATAAAAATAATAATAATACAGATATTGGGAACAAATTTCAACCAATAGAAAATAAACTTTGACGCACGTTTTTCTCAGTAGTGCTGACTGAATAGTGTAAAACACATAATAATAATAATGGGCTCTTAATACACAATCAACAAACATGAAAATGCATACAGAGTAGTCAAAGAGAAATTACAATTCCTTAAGACGGATGTAAGAACTCAAGAGATAGAATATCATGCTTATCAACTAAAAAGTAAGAAACATCTAGATTCGTAATCACAGGACTTCCACCTTCAATGTGCATAGATATGATTGGAAATGAATTATGCTCACTAAATCATATAGTGGTAAATGTAACTAACATCAGAAAAAAACGTCAATTCGAATGTCAGAGCAAAAGTTTTCAAAACATTCTCATTGGTTTATGTTGATATAGATAAAAAAAAAATAACAAATCAGTTTATGAAATCGTAGAATTATTATGGTGCAAAGCATCGCTTGAACCACCCAAAAAGGTCAGATCGATACATCAATGTAATTATTGCCAATAGCTTGGTTATACCAAAAATGTCTACAATTATAATTCAATATGAGTTAGGTGTGCTGCACCTCACCACATAACCCAACGCTCAAAACAACGCGACAGCGTAGCAACATGTGTGCTTCGCCATGAGAACAGCCATCTAGCCTGTTACAAGGGATGTTCAAAAAAAGGTAAAGCACAGCATGCAAAGAAAACTACAGTCGCGCAAAGACTGTGTTTAAATACAAATGGGGTACACACTCGCTTACCTGAACTGAACTGAACGAGACAGGTTTGTGTAATCCTGACAATTGTTCCATTTTTCTTTGACTTTGCCTTTACAATAACAGTCATAATAACAATCACTGTTGTTGATCGATTGTACAATACTGTTGTAAAAGTATACACGTCTTCCTCCTCAGTCTCTCTCTCTGCTTATTATCGTGTCCATTCACCACACCGAGTTCCAATCACAAGCCAAGCATCAAATCTCACCAACACCCACTTTATCACAACGAATCACAAAACCATGAGAACCGATAAAAAACGACAATAAAACGAATGTGCGCCACGAAGGATCGTCCTAGCCGGCAGGGTATTAACCGTTATGTGGCCGATCACCGCCAAGACTTTTAAGATAATGAGCTAACTGGTGGCCCCAGTTGTGAATGTTTATGCCACCCCAGTTGTCCTTTTCTAAGAGATAAATACGTACATGTCAGATGCGTGTTATGTCGTAGGACGATATTTCCGAAGTTGTGGGATGCTAATGTGGATAATTTTAACAATGGAGAAAAAATGACACCAGGTAATTAAGAACATCCGGTTGGACTCTTCTACTAGAATAAATTATAGCGGTGACTTACCGATACTTCTGAGTAGAGGAGTAGATCCGGAATCCATAGGTTGCTGGTTCAATCCGGCTCTAAGGATCAAAAGCGTTTGGATAAACTGCTGGCTGTGTCGCACAGGGTCTGGTTTAGAAAGCGCGTACGTACAGGAGAGATAATGAAACCAGGTAGTTAAGAACATTCGGTTGGACGCTTCTACTAGAATAAATTATAGCGGTGACTTACCGATACTTCTGAGCAGAGGAGTAGATCTGGAATCCATAGGTCACTGGTTCAATCCGGCTCTAAGGACCAAAAGCTTTTGGATAAACTGCTGGCTGTGTGGCACAGGATCTGCGTTAGAAAGCGCGTATGCGCATGTTATCCGAAAAAACGACTGAACGATGTTGTTTTGCATTTCTGAAGGACTTACAGCGAATGTTTGCTGTTGCTACGATGACCATCGGTGGCAATAAGGGGTCGTCACAGTTTGATCGTCAGTTGGTGGTAGTGGAGTTGTTACTTTAAATTCCGCAGGTGTACTAGTGTCCGAGTAGTAGTCTTCCGGGGTTAACACTAACCTTGTAATAAAACAAATGCAAAATATAGAAGCGATTGAAGAATTGAAATACCATCAACAACATTCACCTTCATTTTTATAATTACGGCGAGGTTATATCAGCCATGTCTGCCACCCAGTAACCGTTAATTCGGGCACATGAAAACTTCATCAAAAATCCGAGTTTAAATCGATGAGCTTTCAAAACGGAGGCACTTCCGGCGGATGTTTGCTGTCGCTCTGATCTTGTTCGCTGGCAATAAGATATCATCACAGTTTGGTCGAGGATTTTCAATCGAGTGAGAAACTCAACGTGCAATCGTGTGAATTAAATATCAACCAACCAAATTTATCACCACACGATACTACTGGAATAGAGCACTTAGAAAGGTGCTCATATATAATGAATTGTGTAGACAACGTGACGGGATGTCAATATTTATCGAATACCCTTGATATATTCTGTTGTTGCTGAATGGATTACATCTCTACAAACGTATTCTGTTATCAGAGAATGCGTACTAGTTCAAGTCAAAATTAACATCAGTTATATCGATAAACTGAATGGATCATTGTGCAGCCGAACCACATACGCATGTTCTATCTGCGTATATGTTTACCTCATCCTTACAGCCTCAAGGCATTCAAGATCAACGCACTTGACATCTCTTTTCCCCTCTAAAACCCCCTTCCCCTGCACTAATATTCAACGCAATCATAAAATTTCGTTTACTACAAAACGAAAACACAACAATACTAGAACCATAAAATGTTATAAAACCACGTAAAATGGAATAATAAAGTATACCAAATTAAGATTTGCCATGGTTAAAGTAGACTTAGCTTTTAGTTAAAAAATACTTTATTAAATAAATGCATTTTCAAACAAAATACACATGAGTATCAAAAAGTTTTCTTTGTAGATATGAGTACAATAAAAATAATAATAATACAGATATTGGGAACAAATTTCAACCAATAGAAAATAAACTTTGACGCACGTTTTTCTCAGTAGTGCTGACTGAATAGTGTAAAACACATAATAATAATAATGGACTCTTAATACACAATCAACAAACATGAAAATGCATACAGAGTAGTCATAGAGAAATTACAATTCCTTAAGACGGATGTAAGAACTCAAGAGTTAGAATATCATGCTTATCAACTAAAAAGTAAGAAACATCTAGATTCGTAATCACAGGACTTCCACCTTCAATGTGCATAGATATGATTGGAAATGAATTATGCTCACTAAATCATATAGTGGTAAATGTAACTAACATCAGAAAAAAACGTCAATTCGAATGTCAGAGCAAAAGTTTTCAAAACATTCTCGTTGGTTTATGTTGATATAGATAAAAAAAAAATAACAAATCAGTTTATGAAATCGTAGAATTATTATGGTGCAAAGCATCGCTTGAACCACCCAAAAAGGTCAGATCGATACATTAATGTAATTATTACCAATAGCTTGGTTATACCAAAAATGTCTACAATTATAATTCAAGACGAATTAGGTGTGCTGCACCTCACCACATAACTCACACGATACCACTGGAATAGAGCACTTAGAAAGGTGCTCATATATAATGAATTGTGTAGACAACGTGACGGGATGTCAATATTTATCGAATACCCTTGATATATTCTGTTGTTGCTGAATGGATTACATCTCTACAAACGTACTCTGTTATCAGAGAATGCGTACTAGTTCAAGTCAAAATTAACATCAGTTATATCGATAAACTGAATGGATCATTGTGCAGCCGAACCACATACGCATGTTCTATCTGCGTATATGTTTACCTCATCCTTACAGCCTCAAGGCATTCAAGATCAACGCACTTGACATCTCTTTTCCCCTCTAAAAATCCCCTGCACTAATATTCAACGCAATCATAAAATTTCGTTTGTATGCTTATATTACAAAACGAAAACTCAACAATACTAGAACCATAAAATGTTATAAAACCACGTAAAATGGAATAATAAAGTATACCAAATTAAGATTTGCCATGGTTAAAGTAGACTTAGCTTTTAGTTAAAAAATACTTTATTAAATAAATGCGTTTTCAAACAAAATACACATGAGTATCAAAAAGTTTTCTTTGTAGATATGAGTACAATAAAAATAATAATAATACAGATATTGGGAACAAATTTCAACCAATAGAAAATAAACTTTGACGCACGTTTTTCTCAGTAGTGCTGACTGAATAGTGTAAAACACATAATAATAATAATGGGCTCTTAATACACAATCAACAAACATGAAAATGCATACAGAGTAGTCAAAGAGAAATTACAATTCCTTAAGACGGATGTAAGAACTCAAGAGATAGAATATCATGCTTATCAACTAAAAAGTAAGAAACATCTAGATTCGTAATCACAGGACTTCCACCTTCAATGTGCATAGATATGATTGGAAATGAATTATGCTCACTAAATCATATAGTGGTAAATGTAACTAACATCAGAAAAAAACGTCAATTCGAATGTCAGAGCAAAAGTTTTCAAAACATTCTCATTGGTTTATGTTGATATAGATAAAAAAAAAATAACAAATCAGTTTATGAAATCGCAGAATTATTATGGTGCAAAGCATCGCTTGAACCACCCAAAAAGGTCAGATCGATACATCAATGTAATTATTGCCAATAGCTTGGTTATACCAAAAATGTCTACAATTATAATTCAATATGAGTTAGGTGTGCTGCACCTCACCACATAACCCAACGCTCAAAACAACGCGACAGCGTAGCGACATGTGTGTTTCGCCATGAGAACAGCCATCTAGCCTGTTACAAGGGTTGTTCCAACAAAAAAGTAAGAAACATCTAGATTCGTAATCACAGGACTTCCACCTTCAATGTGCATAGATATGATTGGAAATGAATTATGCTCACTAAATCATATAGTGGTAAATGTAACTAACATCAGAAAAAAACGTCAATTCGAATGTCAGAGCAAAAGTCTTTAAAACATTCTCATTGGTTTATGTTGATATAGATAATAAAAAAATATAACAAATCAGTTTATGAAATCGTAGAATTATTATGGTGCAAAGCTTCGATTGAACCACCCAAAAAGGTCAGATCGATACATTAATGTAATTATTACCAATAGCTTGGTTATACCAAAAATGTCTACAATTATAATTCAAGACGAATTGGGTGTGCCGCACCTCACCACATAACCCAACGCTCAAAACAACGCGACAGCGTAGCAACATGTGTGCTTCGCCATGAGAAAGGCCATCTAGCCTGTTACAAGGGTTGTTCCAACGAAAAAGTAAGAAACATCTAGATTCGTAATCACAGGACTTCCACCTTCAATGTGCATAGATATGATTGGAAATGAATTATGCTCACTAAATCATATAGTGGTAAATGTAACTAACATCAGAAAAAAACGTCAATTCGAATGTCAGAGCAAAAGTCTTCAAAACATTCTCATTGGTTTATGTTGATATAGATAATAAAAAAAAATAACAAATCAGTTTATGAAATCGTAGAATTATTATGGTGCAAAGGATCGATTGAACCACCCAAAAAGGTCAGATCGATACATTAATGTAATTATTGCCAATAGCTTGGTTATACCAAAAATGTCTACAATTATAATTCAAGATGAGTTAGGTGTGCTGCACCTCACCACATAACCCAACGCTCAAAACAACGCGACAGCGTAGCAACATGTGTGCTTCGCCATGAGAAAAGCCATCTAGCCTGTTACAAGGGATGTTTAAAAAAAAGTTAAAAGCACAGCATGCAAAGAAAACTACAGTCGCGCAAAGACTGTGTTTAAATACAAATGGGGTACACACTCGCTTACCTGAACTGAACTGAACGAGACAGTTTTGTGTAATCCTGACAATTGTTCCATTTTTCTTTCACTTTGCCTTTACAATAACAGTCATAATAACAATCACTGGACAATCACTGTTGTTGATCGATCGTACAATACTGTTGTAAAAGTATACACGTCTTCCTCCTCAGTCTCTCTCTGCTTATTATCGTGTCCATTCACCACACCGAGTTCCAATTACAAGCCAAGCACCAAATCTCACCAACACCCACTTTATCACAACGAATCACAAAACCATGAGAACCGATAAAAAACGACAATAAAACGAATGTGCGCCACGAAGGATCGTCCTAGCCGGCAGGGTATTAACCGTTATGTGGCCGATCACCGCCAAGACTTTTAAGATAATGAGCTAACTGGTGGCCCCAGTTGTGAATGTTTATGCCACCCCAGTTGTCCTTTTCTAAGAGACAAATACGTACATGTCAGATGCGTGTTATGTCGTAGGACGATATTTCCGAAGTTGTGGTATGCTAATGTGGATAATTTTAACAACGGAGAGAAAATGACACCAGGTAATTAAGAACATTCGGTTGGACGCTTCTGCTAGAATAAATTATAGCGGTGACTTACCGATACTTCTGAGCAGAGGAGTAGATCTGGAATCCATAGGTCACTGGTTCAATCCGGCTCTAAGGACCAAAAGCTTTTGGATAAACTGCTGGCTGTGTGGCACAGGATCTGCGTTAGAAAGCGCGTATGCGCATGTTATCCGAAAAAACGACTGAACGATGTTATTTTGCATTTTTGAAGGACTTACAGCGAATGTTTGCTGTTGCTACGATCACCATCGGTGGCAATAAGGGGTCGTCACAGTTTGATCGTCAGTTGGTGGTAGTGGAGTTGTTACTTTAAATTCCGCAGGTGTACTAGTGTCCAAGTAGTAGTCTTCCGGGGTTAACACTAACCTTGTAATAAAACAAATGCAAAATATAGAAGCGATTGAAGAATTGAAATACCATCAACAACATTCACCTTCATTTTTATAATTACGACGAGGTTATATCAGCCATGTCTGCCACCCAGTAACCGTTAATTTCGGACACATGAAAAGTTCATCAAAAATCTGAGTTTAAATCGATGAGCTTTCAAAACGGAGGCACTTCCGGCGGATGTTTGCTGTCGCTCTGATCTTGTTCGCTGGCAATAAGATATCATCACAGTTTGGTCGAGGATTTTCAATCGAGTGAGAAACTCAACGTGCAATCGTGTGAATTAAATATCAACCAACCAAATTTATCACCACACGATACTACTGGAATAGAGCACTTAGAAAGGTGCTCATATATAATGAATTGTGTAGACAACGTGACGGGATGTCAATATTTATCGAATACCCTTGATATATTCTGTTGTTGCTGAATGGATTACATCTCTACAAACGTACTCTGTTATCAGAGAATGCGTACTAGTTCAAGTCAAAATTAACATCAGTTATATCGATAAACTGAATGGATCATTGTGCAGCCGAACCACATACGCATGTTCTATCTGCGTATATGTTTACCTCATCCTTACAGCCTCAAGGCATTCAAGATCAACGCACTTGACATCTCTTTTCCCCTCTAAAAATCCCCTGCACTAATATTCAACGCAATCATAAAATTTCGTTTGTATGCTTATATTACAAAACGAAAACACAACAATACTAGAACCATAAAATGTTATAAAACCACGTAAAATGGAATAATAAAGTATACCAAATTAAGATTTGCCATGGTTAAAGTAGACTTAGCTTTTAGTTAAAAAATACTTTATTAAATAAATGCGTTTTCAAACAAAATACACATGAGTATCAAAAAGTTTTCTTTGTAGATATGAGTACAATAAAAATAATAATAATACAGATATTGGGAACAAATTTCAACCAATAGAAAATAAACTTTGACGCACGTTTTTCTCAGTAGTGCTGACTGAATAGTGTAAAACACATAATAATAATAATGGACTCTTAATACACAATCAACAAACATGAAAATGCATACAGAGTAGTCAAAGAGAAATTACAATTCCTTAAGACGGATGTAAGAACTCAAGAGTTAGAATATCATTTCCACAAATCACTCCTCCTCAAGTTTCAGCGGGTGTATCTGACCACAATGCTGTGACCACATTTATTCGCGGCTATCGAGCATCCCGGGCTTATATCAGATACATACCCGATTATGGGCGGACAAATTGGGACAACTTCAATATTACATTGAACGATAAACTCCACCATTTGTCTCTTCCCACTGACAGGAACCTAACGACGGTTGAGATAAACAACGTTGCAAAACGACTTCACGAGATTCTAGTTGAAACTTCGGAGACTCATGTCCCGAAGTATAAACTTGAAAAGACCTATCAAATTCCCCATGACGACATCACACTTCGTCTCATCCGGGAGCGTAAAAAGCTCTGCAGAATGAGATATCGTCATCGGAGAGACCTTTGAAAATAATCACAAGCTCACTCTCGAGGATGGCGACCCGTAAACGAATGCAATAATTAGTTCAGAGGTTCACAATAAATTAGACAACTTTAACGAGCCAATAGTTGTCTTTAACTCAGATAACAGTGCATACTTCGACGACACACGTGATAATAGTCACGGCTTCGTCACACCAAATACCCTACAGAACCCAGTTAAATCTCGAAACCCCAAGAAGTCACCCGGTATCGACAATATGTCCTACCACTCGTTGCGAAGGCTTTCTGCTTTATTCTTTATAAAGCTCTCCATTCTGCTCAACCATGCCTACAACATGGGGTATTTTCCCCAAGCTTGGAAGCATGCTGTTGTCTGCCCAATAGCAAAAGTTATATAAATCTTTTAAATAATTTAAAACACATGCATGTTAAAGAAATTCTATTTTCTATTTAATTAAAACATTCGTTTACATTTTTTCAAATAAGTATTTGCCTGACTAAACATTAATTGAGCGCATACGTTACGGACAATATTCACATCTTGAATTTAACTTAAATACAAGTTGATGCGCAAACCTGCATCGTTACGATTGTCAATCAATTTCGAAGGGACAGTCATGGCTGAGTTTTTTTTCGGTGAGGTAACGGCGGAATGGGGAGAGAGAGAGTTTGAGTTTTCTGAAGTAGTCTTAAAAGGGTGCCACACGAAAGAGGTTGACGACTCAGTGCGGGAAAGTCTAACGGAAGACCGGAAAAATGTAATCGATAAAAAAAACTAGCGAAATAAAATGAGAACTATTTAATTTAAAGTTTTCTTAAAGTAAAATTGGAGTTTCAAATTGGATATTGCGTTCGACCAATAATCGCTGGCGGACTTGAGCTGAACCGGGATACGGCCATTGATCAGGACGACTTGGTGCGGTACAGGAAAATATACCAAACGGCAACCACGTAGGTACGTATGGAAATTTTATTTTGTTGTACAAATATAAAATACAACATTTGGCGCAAACTATTTGCCCAAAAATAAAACATTTATTATTATTGCAAAATTTATTGTGAATATACATAATACACCAATATCCTGACATTAAAGAAAGATGTAAACTATTTAAATTTACCCCAGTAAGTTTCAAACATGATAAAATCCAAACAGACAACGAAATCGCAATTTGCAGAAAATACTATAGCCAAGTCAAAAATTGTGAACAATATCTAAATAACTATATACGGCAATTAAATAATGATGAAGACAACTGCATAGTCCCATTAATTACAAATAAAGAAACTGAATGCAAAATTGTAAAAGAATATAATCCACCAATAACAATACTCGAAGAAAGATTAATAATGATAGAAGGACAACATATGGTAAACATGAAAGCGTTGACGGCACAAATGTAGTTTCAGGCACAAATACTGTAAAAATCTATGAAATTGAATACCATAATTAACGTGAAGAAATCAAAGAAGCAATTTATAATAAATTAACCGAGAACTCTGTGTAATGTATCTTAGAATTCAAGAGATAAAGAAGCATCGAACAATTTAATGTTAGATACTAGAAAGAATTAACACGTCTCCAACAAAAAAATCGGGACGATTTTGTTTAAGTAGGGGGGAGTTAACGACCATGGTTCGAACTCCATAGTTAACGACCATGATACGAATACCAAACGTTGATAATACAAGTGAAATCTACCATACACGATATATGGAAACCAAGATAAGACTTGCACAAACTACCATATACAATATGACTCACTTGGCAACCAGGATAAGATTTGGCATTAACTACCATGATACGACAATCTCGGGAAACCAAGATAAGCGTACCTAGCTCTAAGTATAAATGGAATATGTAAAACCCACAACAGGGTTCATAGATCCAGTAAGAACTACCTATAAGACATGAATTAATAAAGGGCCTCGGTGCCGTAAAATATAATTTTTTGTTTTTAGTTCGAATATAAAAATTAACTCGCGTCAGTTACGAGTCAAATTGAATGATCTATGGACAATGGTGTCAAATTAGTGTTAAACGTGGACAGTGAAATAAATTGTCATGGGACACAAGTGCTCGGGTTTTAGTGCAGTTGAACTATGACTCTTGAGGAACGATGGGGTCCGTCGCGTGTTCCAAGTTCGTCGGGTATCTCATATTCAGAACAGCGTACCTCATCTCCTTGGCACGTAATTGATTCGAGCTTATCATGCCGCCTCCTAACAACGACGGCATCACCTCCTCCGACATTAACTTCACGTCGATATATGGCTAGTCCGTAGTAGACGCCACCACGACCAAGAAATTAGAGTGCCAGATGATAATGTTAATCCTCACCTGCATCACCGGAGAGGCCCTCCCCGAGCACCGAGGCAATCAGGTCCTCGACCACCAATCTCATCAGCGATGGATTCGGATCCCCGCAGAAGAATTAGGGTAGTATAAGATTTACGTTAAGTTAAGTTAAGTGCTTTTACATAAAATTAAAAATTAATAAAAAAAAAAAAAAATAGGTAAGTTAGGTAAGTTAAATTTTAAGAAAAAAAAAACAAAAAAAATTGACAACGTTTTTCAAATTTTTCTTTGTCTTTTAAATAATTACAAGTACTGCCACAAAGTTCTGTCGCCGAAAGGCAAATTATACAAATGTTAAGCAATGTTTAGCTTAGACCGTCTGCTAAGGACCAGTAAGTTATTATATAAAATAATTAAGCTAGAATTTAAGCATTTTTTGTCTAGCCTTTAATTTAGAAACTAAAAATATAAAAAGAAAATAAAAAATGTTTTAAAAATGAATGAAAAATCCCCACAGAAGTCATTGTCAACATACACACCACTGCCGGCTCATTCACTACCAGCCATGTCGAGCATCGTCTCGGTGGGCTACCTATTGCGACCGTTCGACATTTCTTGTTTACCCTATCAGAACTCACAAAAGAACAAAACAAACCAAACATAATACCAGCCCCAACATTCAAAGAAGCCCTTCCAACTGGCCCCTCGACATCTAATACAGCAAACAATATTAAGAATCCATCGCCTCACCAGCCATCAAAACCAGTAAAATATAATTTCACCAAATCGGACTCATCAACAACACCAGAGCATCATCTCGGTGGGCTACCTATTGCAACCGTTCGACATTTCTTGTTTACCCTATCAGCATACCGTGGCCCGCCTAACTGCTGCGGCAGAGTAGACACGTATTGCATCCCACAATAAACCCTATACCTCATTAACGCTCACGATGCAATCATCTCCAGCTTACAGCCGATTAACTCTCATATCGCACACGTTGGGATTCTTACTCGAATACTCATTTATTGCCCATCTATACCGCATGCGTGCTTCCCAAAGCTACACGCTTATCGCATATCGTCTATCTGTATTCATATTGCACTCGAAGCAATCCAGTCATAACTATTAACATACAATATCGTAAGACGCACTCTCGCTCCCCAAAGCTACACGCTAACTGCATTCTTTTTGCTTCATGTCCATAAAACAGATTCTACCCCTCGCAATCGGGCATTGTCACACGGTTTCACATTACGAACGCCTCCTCTGCTTCATATCTGAGAACAGGTGTCACACAAGCAATTAACAACTACTTAATCGAGCTTTGATCAAAGTGCTGAGATCTGGGAAAAATCAGACATAGCAACGAAGCGCCAGTAGACCGAATGGTTTGAATGAACTGTTGCGGCAGACTAGACACGCAAGTAACTGCAGCGATCCTTATGCGTACACTAACACATGGCAAGCAACCTACTTTCTTACATATTCATCTACCATTGTCTTACCCACGACTCGACGAGGAAATTATGCGTTATGCGACAAGAAACTCATCTACTCTGTTCGAAACAAAGTCTGCTCTGAGCAGCCTTTGCACGATAGTCTCGCTGATTGGTCACTTCAACTTGCAGTCACCTCAACACCGATCCGCATCACTGTTGTGGGTGATATTTTTTGGGAGGCGGCGTAGTAGTTGTGCCTTGCCTCTTTATTGGGAATTCCCCAATTCTCAGCTGCGGGACGTTTCGATATAGTTGGTGACTCGGATCAATTTTCATCAGTTGACATCACTGGCAATGGGTGGATCAATTATACAAACACATCACTGCAAGAGTTGGTGCGTCGGATCAGTTGCCATCACTGGCACTGGGTGGATCAATTATACAAACACATCACTGCAAGAGTTGGTGCGTCGGATCAGTTTTCATCAGTTGCCATCACTGGCACTGGGTGAATCAATTATACAAACACATCAATGCAAGAGTTGGTGCGTCGGATCAGTTTTCATCAGTTGACATCACTGGCACTGGGTGGATAAATTATACAAACACATCACTGCAAGAGTTATTGAAATCCCGAAGCCAAACTAGCCCAAGAGGCTGTAGTCAAATATCGAGGGCAATGCAATTTCAAACGGTAGGAAAGGCCGGGCCGAAAGTCAAACAGCGCAAAAGACGAAAGGACAATCCTTTTACTAATCATTGTTTATTTTATTTTTCTGTAATTTGGTTACATTGTGTGACGAGTGTCAACTCGGGAAATGCCAAAAAAAAAACCACGTACAATTTACTTAACTTCTTCTTTATTTAACTTATTTATGTAATAAATGTTATTTAAATGAATTTACTGTTCTTTGCTTTAATTAAATCTATCAAACCACAAACGACCGGGCACTTTGGCGTTCAAAATCCAACTCAACTGCATCTCCCATCCTACCTGCACATTACAGTTCGGTATTGGATTGCAAAAGTGCTTCCCTCGCATTTGAACAAAGGATTCATAGTTCAGTAGACGCCGAGTCTCCAATTTGTCACCTCTGTAGGTTCCACACCGAGTTCTTGGTTCTAAGGTTACGATTCGCTTTTCCGGCTCGTTGCTGATGTTGCATCGGAGTCAAGGAACTGTGGGAAAATAACCTTGATGGGTGGATTTGCCGTCCAAGTAGATTCAGTGGGTGGGATTTAGGTGTATTAGGTATTAAGGGGTGTCGGGGTGCCCGGTGGCAACCGTAACTCGCGCGGCCAGGGGTTCGGCCTCTGAAGATTTACTGATCACGAAATTCAAATTCACCGGCCTTTTATAAATTTTCTAGTTGAGAATCGTCAACCAATTTTTGTCGAAATTCCCAGAAGCACACATAACGACTTAGTGCGTTTCAATTTGAGTTGTGTTCTGGGAATTTGTTAGAGGCTTTAGTTGGATGGGTTCTAGGAAGGGAAATCATGAAATGCATTTTGAATTTAGCATTTCATGATGTCAAGGTTTTTATGAATTGAGTCAATGTATGATGAATTAACTTTTGGTTAAATTCGTTGTACATGTGACTCAATATGGGATTTGAATATGAAGCAATGGAAAATTTGGGATTTGGGTTTATTACGTGGAATTGAATCAATGAGCGATAAATTAGCTATAGGTTAATTTATTGCTCATATGATTCAATATGAAATTAGGAAATTTAGGCTTTGGATTATGATTTAATACTATTGGGGATTTGGATAGGAGTAGCGATTTAGGATCGCTACATCCCTCCCCCCTTTAGAAAAGAAAATTAATCTAGAAGAGATTAATTTTCTAGGATGGATGAGAAGCAAAGGGCGGTGGCATTTCAATTTCGCGATAGTTTACATTTGTAATTTGTTTGTTAATGATAGAGGTATTACTTATCTGATATGTACATTTTTTGTTATTATTTATCTAAGTAATGTGTTTTTTAATATGTTTTATTGTTTTTTCAGTAAATTTAAAGGTAGATTCATATAATTGTAAGGTTTGTTAATGTTAAATAGTTAACATTGATAATAGGAGTAGCGATTTAGCATTGCTACATCACCATCCCCATCGGTATCAGCTGTTACTCTTGCACTAACTCAACATGTAGGTCTCCGCCAACACAAGCGTATTCCTCCTTCATCTTATGCCACCTTATCCAATATTTCTTCTTCCTCCCACACTAGCGTGTGTTCTTCATCGGAGTTATACAGTCCAGGTAAGCAAGATTGTTTTTAAACACGTTCTATATATAAAAAAAAAGGATCTCCCGGATAATATGTAAAACGGTCTACCGACGGTATCCTCATGGTTTGAAGAACGTGTTAAAAAAATAAAAATAAATAATTAAAATACAGAAAATTATTTTTTCGCATTACTATTATAAAAAATTTTCAGGAAAAAAAAACAAAATATTAAAACTACTTAACACCTTAAAGATAACAATTGCGAGGTCAATGAGTAACTGCAACAATCTCTAATCTCGGGAAATTCTCATCCCAACAACCTTTTTTGAAGAGCATTCTAGTCAACAACTTCATTCCTCCTGAATCATTTATTATTGCCAAGAATTTATGGGACTTGTTACATAATTAAATCATTAAAAACTAATTCGCTAATTCGTGTCCTTATCCCGAGAAACACACCACATTCCTAAAAACAACATTTCCTAGATGCAATAGTCACATCATCCCTTACGACACAAAATCCTATCCCAACAATGATAATTTGTGGTCAAAACTTTCTGTCGTATTTTAAATACAAAAGCTTTCCACTCTTCCTCCATAAACTCGCAGGTGTTCAAATTCCTACCCTAATAGGAATTACAAAATGCTCTGAACGAGCACCCAAAGTATCATATTACACACAAAATTCCTAGCACTTCACCCTAAAATCCATCATTGACAAGTGCCGTACACTGAACGATTTTTTTGCATAACGTTGGATTTGGGGAGATCCAACCCTAAACTTAACGAACCGGTGGATGGTTAAAGTGGGGGTAAATCGAATCCATATATAGACTCACGAATTGGCAAAGGGGAGGCAGTCGAATCTTAAATTCATAGATGAGTCTGTCAAAATTTAAATTCATAGATGAGTGAGTCAAAAATGTAAAACCATAGATGAGCAATAGTCAAAATTTAAACACATAGATGAAGAGTCCAATATTAATAACATACTTGGTCGGTGTTCACTGGATAAGTAACAAACAAAAAACTTTTGGTTGAATAAAAATAAAAATTAGAACGATATAAAATTGTTGATATAAAATCTCGTGTTTAAGTAACAAACAAAAAACTTTTGGTTGAATAAAAATAAAAAAATAAAACGATATAAAATTTTGAAAATCTCCTGTTTAAGTTCGAAAATAATTTACTTACGCACACTCGCCAACGAACCTTTAAACGCCGCAGATCGTTCGCTCGTCCGCTTACATCGCAATTGTCTTTCCGCAGTGCGCATACAGGCAGATATACCTAAAAAATACAATACATCTTCCTTCCCGCGCCGGATTTTGTTTTGTGAACAGTGCCAGTGACAGTGAATAGACAAAGACCAGTGAACAATAATTGTGGTACAATGGCCTGCGGGCCAAATATGAGTGGTAACCGGTTTCGGGAACTTGCCGAGGACGTAGATCTCGAAATACGTAAAAAGAAAATAAAAACAACATTTCCTAGAATCGAGGAACATTTTCCAAATTTACCGATGACAACAGTAAAAAATCCTAAATTTTTAATTATCACGGCCAAACAAAGTGATAAACCCATCTCGTCGCTTAATCCATTTGCAATAAGTCGAGAATACGAACAAATTACGATCTACTTATTAGTGAAGTTAACTCACCGAAAATCGCGGACCGGTTCCTAAAAACAGCCAATTTAGGCAATGTGTGCCCCGTTACTGTGAAGCTTCACGAAAAATTGAACGAGTCTAAGGATATAGTTTACGCTCCCTGCGTAATAAATGTTCCCGAATCAGAAATCATCTCAGAAATGCAATCGCAAAACGTAACGCAAGTTTACAGATTTTTAAAAAGGGATGAAAATAAAATCCAACGACCATCAGGCCCAAAGCATAGGTCAACGAATACATCCCCAACCTCATGAGATGTCGTAACTGCCAACGACTCGGCCATACTACAAAACGCTGCACAAACACCACAATGTGTGAGAAATGTAACCTCCCGCCTCATATGCCTGCTGTCGTACGATGTGCGCCAACTGCTCGCTCCCTCATTCTGCTGCTGACAAAACCTGTCACTCATATATTCAAGCCAAGAAAATACTGGCGATAAAAACCACTACCAAATGCTCAATGGGCGAAGCCAAACGCATTTACAAGGAAAAAAATGTCTTCAAACCCGATCAACGTTCGGCAATTTTCGCAGAAACCCTCAAGTTTAATCCATCGCAGGGACTCACAAAAGAACAAAACAAACCAAACATAATACCAGCCCCAACATTCAAAGAAGCCCTTCCAACTGGCCCCTCGACATCTAATACATCATCATCATCGGCACTACAACCGGGAACCGGTCTTGGCCTTATTTCGCAAGTCCTGAGGCTTGTTAAATTTTCCATAATGATTTGTTTTTTCCGGGCAAGGTCATTAGTCTTGCGCCAGAGGCTCCCCGACGAGGAAACGAACCCCGGTGTACCACGTGACAGGCGGGTATACTAACCAGTATACTATCGAGGAGCTAGACATCTAATACAGCAAACAATATTAAGAATCCATCGCCTCACCAGCCATCAAAACCAGTAAAATATAATTTCATCAAATCGGACTCATCAACAACACCACCAACTCAACAAACACCATCAACTCATCAACATCAACAGCTCAACTAACTCCTACCAACCCCCCACAACTACAAACAACTTCTTCAATCCAAAACTACAACCAAACCGTCCCACAAGTTACAACAAGCTATTGCCTCTCGCAATGCACATCGTCACCCACATTAAAGGTAAAAAACGAATCGTCCCTTACTAAGGCAAAAAACTGGACACTTGAACTCTGCTCAGAGTACAAGTGCCCCGTATCAGGAACAGCAGAGTCAAGTTCCTAACAACATACATCCTATCCACCCAACATTCCTACACGAAAATAAATTTAAGAATACACTACCCCATTCCGCAAAACAATCAAATCCCAAGCACACTATTGGGGCTGAACGCCCACAACCCACTTCACAACATAAACCATCCATCAATTTGCAATGGAACATGAACGGTTATACTAATAATTTTGACGAATTAAACATTCTAATTAAAGAATATAACCCAAGTGTAATATCATTACAAGAAACACATTTTCCAGTTAACACGACACCAATCATTCCTAAATCATATACAAGATACTTCCATAACTCCTCTGCAAATGTCGTTCGTCAAGCGACAAACATCGTAAGACGGTGAGCAGTTCTAAAACAAAGAATATCGAGTGCGTGTGTGCGTGAATTCGTGAATAAACTGTGTTTTTCGCAGTTCGGCCGGCGTTGCACGGCGAAAAAAAAAAAAAAACGAGTGTGTGTGTGTTTCGAACCCAAAATGGGCAAGACGAAGAGCGTCGAATTAAAAATGGCACACTCATGTGTAGTCGCTAATTCAAAAACAATCAAAAAAATTACCAAAAGGAAGAACGAAGTGTCAATTATAGATGACAGCCCAGTGGCAAATAAAGTCCGCTCAAACCTGTCAATGGAACGACAAAAATCAAATGTGACGAAAAAACCGTCACAGAAGAAAATATACCTGCCAAGGATACTTGTTACTCAGGAGCAGGGAACAAATTTAAGGAATTGGAGATACTGGAGTCAAACATTCCCGAAGGAGACGATGACCTAAACAGCTTAATTGCTGATCTCATCAAAAAACGCGAAGAACTTTCCAAACAAGTACGAGCAGCCCTGGAAGAGCGAAACAAAAGACGGAATGAAACCGAAGAAAAAAAAGAGCAGAAAACAAATCACCAGCGGCAGCATCAACATTCGCTACAAATAAGCGAAACCATGGACGATCAACAACAGCATCAGAAACAACTGCAGCAGACAAAGACAGCCAAGGACGAGCAACAACAGCAACCAAAAAAGGAAAAAATACCTCCAATTGTCATCAGTTACATAGAAGCGAAAGATTTAATGAAGTTGGGTGAGTTGACTTGTAAAGATTTTAAAACAAAAAGATTTAGTGCTGAAAAAACTAGAATTTCTTCTTGCGAAGACCTAGAAGGTTACAATAAAGTAAAGTCTGCTTTGGGAAGGGCAAAAACCGAGTACTACACGTACACCCCAAAATCAGAAAAATCAATTTCCATGCTCTTAAAAGGAGTTGATCCTTCGTTCTCCCCAGAGGAGATACTCGAGGAATTAAAAACGGTTGAAACAGCTAGTTTAAAATTTACAGGTGTGAAACCGTTTTCAACTGCGAATTCTAGAAAGTGCAACCGCAAATTGCCTTTCTACATTGTATCTCTAAGTCCTAATAGTAAAGTTGATGCGCTTAGACATATAAAATGTCTAAGCCACCAAATTATAAGTTGGGAAAAAATTAGAAAATCTGAGCGCGTACTGCAATGTATGCGCTGTCAACGACTTGGACACGTTGCATCAAACTGCAATATGAAATTCAGATGCGTAAAATGCCTCGCCGACCATAACATGGGCGAATGTCCGCTGGGAAAGGAACAGCTTCCGGATAGGGAAACACTGTCATGTGTCCTATGTAAAAATACAGGACACACGGCAAATTTTAGAGGCTGTCCCAAATTTCAACATATGAAGTTAAAGTGGGAATCAAAACAAAAGCAAGTGGCAGAAGAGAAAAAAATTAAAACTCGTTCTTATAATAATTTCGTTGCCCCGCGTGTATCATATGCACAAATCACGGGCAATTCTATGCAACGAGTCCCCGTGGAATCCTCACATACCAATGGGCAAATACCGGCAGTAGATGCGCAACCTGAGATATTAAATATGATATCGGCCATGCAAATACAATTTGCTAATTTTCAAAAAATACTGACGGAACAAATGGCCCGAATAGATATGCTCTGTTCGGCTGTGTTTTCAAATAACTCCTTCCATCAAAATCTTCGACCCTCTAACTGAACTAAAACTAAAAATTATTTCGGTGAACGTAATAATAATCTAGGCAACATGCTTGAAGTCGAATCCCCTGATGTACTTTTGGCTAGTGAAACTAAGCTAAACCAAAGGCACAAAATTGTCTATAAAAACTATAAGATAATCAGACGTGACAGGCCACATTCTACTCAAGGGGGTGGGGTTGCAGTTTTAATTAAAAAAGGTCTTTATCATAAGGTAATTTATAGTACAGAAGTACACAAATTTCAGGTGCTGGAAGCCTGCATAATAGATATTCCGTTGAGAAGTCAAAAGCACCTGTATGTGGTCTCCATTTATGCCCCTCAAGCTACCCAGTGTAAGCAATTTATCAATGAAATTGATATGCTATTTCGACACCAGAAATTAGACTCGGAAAACAACTATTTCCTAATAGCGGGTGATTTCAACGCCAAGCATAGTGCTTGGGGTAACTTAACCACGAACACAAGAGGCAATGCTTTATATGATTGGTGGCAAATGAATGCTATCGAGCGCAGATTAGAACTGTACGCCACAAGTACACCGTCTTATCCTAAAGGAAATTCATTTCTGGATCTACTTATGATAGACGATCGAATAAACTTGCCAGGCACAGATCTAACTACGCGAAACTGTCTTCGCACAATCGATTACGATAGCGATCACTACGGATTTGGAGCCATAATTGAAGTCCCAAATGAACAATATTCACTAGAGCAGTTCGACCAGATCCACTCTTTCAATTTTCGAAAAGCTCACTGGTCACGCTTTGATCGATTAATAAAAAAAGAACTTCGTAACAGTGCCATAGACCCACCGACTATTAGAAACCTCCATAACGACGAAATCGATCATTACTTAACAACATTGGACGATATTATTACCAATGCAATGAATCGTTCTATACCTAAAGTTCCCCATACCGACGGTTATACTAATAAGTACAGGACACCAGCAATTGACGCTTTGTATAAGCAAAAGAGCATTATGCTCTCAAGGCTGAAAAGACTTTATAGACAGTTCAGCGACCCAAATAGTCAGGAAATAAGAACACTTAAGTCCCTAATCAAAAATCTCCAAAAATTGATCCGTGACAATTACCGTTCAAGAATAAATGAAGAGTGGAAGAACAAAATACAAGCCATTCAAGCTAGCGGATCGAATATGTTCTCACAAATCAATAAAACTTTTCGAAAGAAAGATCACAATGACATTCCATATTTGCGGGTCCCACGGACTCCTGAGAATTGTCAAGCAATGCTGAACTCAGGACTCAATCTGGAGCATATCAACTCCAACGAAGAAGTAATATTAGTCGAAGACCCGCAAGACAAAGTGAACTCAATTGGTGCATGTTTCGAAGCAGTATACAGAGTGAACGAATCCACTCACTCCAATACGATCCTCGAAAACAACGCATTCCAGACCTACAGCTCACTGAGAAATCAACTTTGTACCTGGAGGAACCAAACCCGTAGTTTTACCACATTCAGTGAAAATAACAGAGCGGACTCCCCCAGGAGTAACCAGAATATGAATATGTTTGTGAGTAAGGATGAACTTACGAACATCCTTAAGTCAATCAAAAGCAAAAAGTCTTCTGGGATAGATAGCATCCCAAATGTAGTTTTAAAACATTTGCCTCCTGAAGCAGTAAAAATCTACACTACGCTATTCAACAACGCCTTAAATAAGGCATACTATCCAACCCACTGGAAAACTGCAATAGTCCACCCCATCCCTAAAAAGGGCAAAGACAGGACCAATCCAACCAACCTTCGCGCGATTAGCTTGCTGCCATATATCAGCAAGGATTACGAGAAGATCATAAAGCACTGATGAACTGGTATGATGAAAATGAAATCATCCCCAACAACCAGTTTGGCTTAAAAGCGGGACATGGTATGGTGCATGCCGCGTCAAAGCTTGTTTCCGACATACAATGGAACAAGACAAAGCGCCAATGCACAGGTGCCTGCTTAGTTGACTTTGAAAAGGCTTTCGACACCGTGTGGTTAGAAGGACTTCTTCATAAGTTAGAAAACCTAAGAATGCCTCATTATCTATTGTACAACATTTACGAAATGATAACGGACAAGCAATTTGTGGTAAAATGCGGAGATATATTCTCAAGCAAGACCTTCAAAATTACAAACGGCTTACAACAAGGGGCGGTGAATTCTCCCATTCTGTTTAATATTTACACCAGTGATTTAGTGGGTACGCTTAACAATGCCATTGCATACGCAGACGACATTGTGGTATACAGAACAGGAGAGAAAATAAATGTCATCAATAGACTTCTCCAGGACGACTTCAATAAAATAAAACGTTTTTGTAATGACTGGAAACTAAAAATGAATTTCCATAAAACCGAGACTATCCTTTTCAGAACACCTATCTCCAGGGCCCCTCAGGATACAAAGTACAATTGGAAAAACTTCTCTATCGTAGGGAATAATAATCTCCCACTACAAGTGAAAACTGTAGTCAGATATCTCGGTATTTGGCTTGATCAGTATTTATACTTTGACAAGCATATAGCAGTCACTCTCTCTGCAGCAAGAAACGCAGTTGTTGCCACAAAAAGTCAATTCCGAAGTAGCATTCTCAATCCAAAAGTTAAAATAATTTCATATTCGGCAGTCATACAGTGTTGGTCTATGGCTGTCCAATATGGTACAATATATCCCCATTCCACATGGAAACGATTCGCGTGTTCGAGAGCCGGTTTTTGCGTTCCTGCCTCGGACTTAATAGAACACCAGAGTCACGATACCAGAAATTTTACCCTAATAAAACCCTGTATGATAAATCAGGACTAACCAGGATAGACAACTTCATAATAAAAATTATTCGTGGCCACATTGCAAGGGCAATGTGCAGTGTAAATAATCTTATCGCGGGAGCATATTATCCGAACGATATGTATCTGGAGAGTACCCTCCAAAACGGGTTCATTCCCCCAGAGGCGTTCCTCTTCTTGGACGGAAAAGGTCTAATCCAAGATGAGGGTGGAATACCTATTATATACCACGCTTTCCGTGGTGCTAGGGATAAACGAATTGTCCACAATAGCGATATCTCTAATAGCCCAGACCGACTTCGATTCAGTATGGCGATCAGTGAAAGAGATAAATCAATAAAAGACCGAACCAACCCCAACTGGTGGTGGCTCCAAAACGAAGAAAGGACTTCACGTCCTCAGATATAATATTCAGCTCTGGCGCAGCTTCCTCCCTTCCTTTTCCTTTGCTCTCCTTCCCGATAATTTTTGTTATTTTATCTTTTTTGTTTTCATTAAGCACTTATTATTTTCTTTTTAAAATGTTTGCATCCTCCAAAAAAAAAAAAAAAAAAATCTTTATTTTTTTTTTGTCATAATGCCTCTAAAAGAAGAAGAGGTAGACCTCTAAGATAAGAGTCTATTTTTTTATAAAGTATGTGTATTATATTAAGAATAAAGAAAAGAAAATGTAAGCTGAAAGGCATAAATTAAGCATATAATATTGTATAATTTAGAGTGCTTGTGAAGAGCCAGTAAATTACATTATGTAGTAAAAATTATTAAGATAGGTTTAGCATTTAGACTAAAATTGTAAAACATAAAAAAGACTTTGTGAATAAATGCGTCTGCAAACAAACAAAAACGTCACATAAACAAGGTATAGGGTTCCTCATTAAAAAGGGTACTCCCCACAAAATTCTCCCCATTATTACAAATATGCAATCACTCGTTGTAGAAATACAATATCCCATAAATTTCACTTACATAGATTTATATCTATATCTTATATCCTCCAAATCAGCCGATAAATAAGGATGATTTTCTGTCAATACTCAATCAAACAAACGAGCCTAGAATACTTGGAGGTGACATAAATGCTTGGAGTATACTCTGGGGCTCACCGTCTACAAACAAAAGAGGTGAAATAATAGAAAACATCCTCCTCGCCTCCAACCTTATCCTACTGAATGAAGGATCGCCGACCCACAACACTCTCACTCACATTGACATCACTTGTTGCTCTCCTGAATTGGTTCCGAGAACTACATGGCAAGTTCTAGACGATCTTTACAATAGTGACCATTTTCCCGTGTTAACTATGATAAATATTCAACAACCGATAACCTATCATAATTAATCTCCAAAATATAAAACTGACTCTGCCAACTGGCCACTTTTTGAAAAAAAAAGTTGATGGATTTCTTTCAAGCTACCCCCATACACCTAATACAAATCATGAAGCTGCAATAATCAATAAAGCAATTAGATCTGCTACCAACGTTTCAATACCACAAACGAATACTAAAGCTAAACCGGTAACCAAGCAACATGTACCTTGCTGGAACTCCGAATTAACATCTCTCCGCAAATGCAAAATAGCAGCCCTCTCCCAATTTAAAAAAAGACCCACAGAGGTTAATCTCGTAGCATATAAAAAAGCGAACGTTTTATTTCGTAAAAGGATGAAAGATAGTAAAGCAAAAAGCCTCCTTCAATTCACTTCGACAATCAACCCAAAATCCTCCACTGCCATAATATGGCATAAAATACGCAGCTTAAGCGGAAATTACAATCCGGTAAACATCTCTTGTCTTAATTCCCAAAATACTATAATCACAGATACAATGCAAATATGCCAACTCTTCGCCAAAACCTGGTCGCAATCCCCAGACAGCCACAATTTCCATCCCGAATTCAATCGGAAAAGACTTGAATCCCTTAAGAATTTAGTACATTTACAAGCCTCCAACCCTGCGGCCCACCGCATCGAAGAACCCATCTCATTTACTGAATTTGAATCAGTACTTAGTATAACCAAAGGGAAAACCCCAGGAAGAGATCGAATATCCTGCCCAATGTTGAAACACCTTTCGAAAAATACAAAATTGAGAATCATTAAATTATACAATAAAATATTTGAAACATCACATATCCCACAAATCTGGAAAACCGCAGTCCTAATACCTATTCCTAAACCGAAGAAAGATAAAGATACTATAGAGGGTTACCGTCCTATATCCTTAATCCCCTTTATTGCAAAGGTTTTAGCAAAAATAGTAGCCAAACGTTTGCTATGGTTTATAGAAACAAAGAAATTGACATTTATCAATCAAGTAGCTTTCAAATCCAACAGAGGTTGCACAGATGCCTTACTTCACATTGACCAGTATATCTCAAGGGGTCTATCCACTAAAAACCACATCACAATCCTCTCTCTAGACTTCGAGAAAGCCTTCGATAGAATCGGCATTCATGTCATACTTAACAAATTGTTAAAATGGGGAATTGGTAACAACATATATGGGTACGTCAAATCATTTCTAAGTAATAGAAAATTTCAGTGTAGACCCAACCACATATACTCCAATACACTCCCGCTACACAGCGGAATCCCTCAAGGATCCCCATTGTCAGTCATATTATTTATTATCGCCTTTGACGACATAAGCACGATAATATATAAACAGAAACATCTAGATCATTGTATTTACGCCGATGATATATACATCCTAAGTAAAGCCAGTGTTTTAATCTCCTGCAAACGCATGTTAACTGACACATTGGAATTTATTGTAGAATGGTCAAATTATTCAGGGGCCAAACTGTCAATAGAAAAATGTAAATTACTTCATGTGTGCCGACGACGACTTTGCCCCCAAATAGACCTCAACATAAATAATAAAACTATCCACAATATCCCCAACTTTAAAATCCTAGGTATAACATTTAATAATAAGTATTGCTGGAAACAACACTGTTTAGACCTTAAGAAATCACTAGCAGCGAGATGTTCATATTAACACCCTATGTAATATAACTAAAGCACTAATATTAAGCAAAATAGACTACGGTATTTATATTTATGGCAATTGCCCCAACACAACTCTAAACGTAATAAAACCCACATACCACCACCAAGCCGCTAGAAACAGCATATTCGCTTTCAAAACAACTCCAATAAAAAATTTGTTGGCTGAAGCTGGACTTCCAACAATCGAGGAACGAGTAGAAACGATGTCCGCAAGACTTATAGCTAAACTAGCGTTTTCGAGAAACTCCATCATCGACAAAGATATTAAACTAACGCTAGGGTACAAAAACCCCAACCGAATTCCATCCGCAATTACCAGGATAATAGATAAAGTCGACCAATTAGAATTACAATTTAAACAAACTTTTAAGTTTTCCTCAACCCATCCGCCGTGGCTCCTAAATGAGAGTGCTATTATAACCACACTCACAACATTTAAAAAAGCTAACACAAACAAGGAAATATACAGTGCACTATTTTGGTCAATCGCTTCGAAATATAAATCCGATGGATGGAGATTTCTATATACAGATGGATCAAAAACAACCGAAAATACCTCTTTCGCTGTTACATCTAAAGAAGGTGATGTAAAGAAAATCGGACTGTTACCTGAATTTTGCTCCACTTTTACGGCGGAAGCCTTTGCCATCCTACAAGCCGTAATAATTGCCACCAAGCACAGGGAAAAATATCTCATCTGCACAGACAGCTTGTCAGTACTCAATTCAATAAGGAACACCAACTATACTGACGATATCATTTCCAGTATTCGAAACAATATCATCAAATATTATAAAAAAATAAAACTAATGTGGATTCCAAGCCATGGTTCCATCAGCGGTAATGAAAATGCAGACTGTGCAGCTAACTCAGCTAGAAGAGCCCCGGTTCATAAATTTAACATCTATACCAAAGCCGATTGTTGGTTTATTCTTACGAAATGCAAAAAGTAATCAACATAAAATCTATTTTTAATAGTAACTTGAATTCACTGGCAAAGGATATGGCGCCAAGTCGAAGTTACTAATACAACAACTGTCCTATGGCGTTCTAGGTTTCAGATTTAGTTTTCAGAATAAAGTCATAAAATTAAGATTGTGTGTGTAGGAATGTGAGATTGATTTTGAGACCATGGTGTCAATGTGTGCCCTTGAGAGAGTTCTCTTTTTGGTCTGGCTCTTGCTAAGAACAGACGTGCCTTCCTCGTGCTAGTAGTTTCAAGAATATTTGAATATAAGAATGTAATTATTTTATTATTATTTATTGGCCTGTAGGAACCCGGAAGTTCATGACCTCACCGACTCGGCTTCGCCATCCTTCCCTGTCCTGGGCACTCTCCTTCCACGCTTCACCATTCGATCCGATCTCCTCAAGGTCAAACCTAACATTGTCCTCCCATCTCCGTCGCGGCCGTCCTACCGGTCTCTTTCCCGTTGGTCTACCGTCAAGAATTCTATGCACGGTCCTATCGTTCCCCATTCGCGCCACGTGTCCGGCCCATCTTAATATAAGAATGTAATAAAAGTAAACTAAATTGTCTATTATTTTATCCCATAACTCCCATAGGTTATGGGCCCAGATCGCGCAGCAGTTTAAATAACAAAAGTGTTGTTAAAAGTTAATTTTGCAAGTGATTAAAAAGGAACATCACACGGTTTAATGGACAACAATACAATGTATGGAAGTTTCGCATGTGCTCTCTCTTGACAGAATTGAACGTTTCGAATGTGTTAAAAGATCGAGGACCCGATGTGTCGGACAGAAAATGGGCAAAGATGGAAAGAATCGCAAAAGCAACAATTATTGAATACTTAGCCGATTGATTTCTTAGTTTTGCAAACAGTAAATCAACGGCACGAGAAATAATGAACAAACTGGACAGTTTATATGAGCGGAAAAGTGTTCCAACAAAGATCGCTATAAAAGATAAACTGAGTGCATTAAAAATGAAAATTGACACTAGCCTGGAAACACACTTTAATGATTTTGACAATTTAGTGCGTGACGCGGAAACATCTGGAGTGCCGTTAGATGAGCCGGACCAAATCTCGTACCTTTTTCACAGCCTCCCGGCCGAATACAATACAGCGGTCTTCGCCAGCAAACGGTTATGCCGGATGACGCAACAGTCGCGTTTGTTAAGCAAAGACTTTTTGATATCGAATTGAAAATTAATGAACAAAAATCTGAGACAAGTGCCAAAGTTTTAAGTGCGGAAACGAAAGAAAAAGATGATCAATTTACTGAAAATAAAAACAACAATTCGCGAAATTATCACCCACGTTTTAAACCTCACGGCAAAAAGCGATTCACACAAAAGAAATATAAGGTGACATGTTATCACTGTGGAAAGCCTGGGCACAAGCGAAACTATTGTCGCCAGCTGAAAAATTCGAAAAACAACGACAAATCGGACAGTAAAAATTCGAACAAAAATTCGTCGGAAAATAAATCGTTCCAGATGTTTAGATTTGATCCACCAAGTTCCCCAAGGTCGTCGAACGCTGGTTTTATACACATGATGAGCACCGAAGGTTTCTTAAAGGATCCGTCGAGTGAAAGTGCTTCTTTTATTCTCGACTCCGGCGCTTCCGACCACGCAATAAATAATGAAAAGCTTTTCTCTAACGCCGAAACAATCAACCCACCGATGAAAATTTATATTGCTAAAAATGGAGCATACATTAATGCAACCAAGCGAGGCCAAATCAAGTTTGTGACCGATTCAAGATTTGAGGGATGTCTGAACAACGTTCTTTACTGCTCTGACCTGCCTCACAACCTTTTGTCTGTTCTGCGTCTACAACAATCAGGCGTGGCTGTTATTTTTGACGAATCAGGTGTTAAAATTGAATACAAGGGTAAAACTCTCACTCAAGGTAAACTAAGACACACTTTAACTCGTATTGATTTTAAAATTTTATCTGCACCAAAGATTTTTAGCGCAATATTAGATGATTATGATTTGTGGCATTGTCGACTTGGTCATATTAGCAAAAATAAGTTTTTAGAACTTAAAACTAAAAGATTAATGGCTGATGTTGATTTGATTGAAAAAGTAAATCCAAGTGATTGTAAATGTGATCCGTGCATAGATGGAAAATTAGCGAGATTGCCATTTGAAAAAGCAAAAGATAAAAGTCACATTAAACGTGCTTTGTTTATTGTGCATACAGATGTATGCGGTCCAGTAAAGCCTCCCACTTTCGATGAGAATAATTATTTTGTAATATTTATCGACCAATGCACACACTATTGCGTAACATATTTGATCAAAAGGAAATCAGAGGTGTTCTTGCACTTCAAAGACTTTGTTGCAAAAAGCGAGGCACATTTTGGTGTAAAATTGGTCAACTTGTACGTGGATAATGGGCGAGAGTATTTATCGTCTGAGATGATGCAGTACTGTGTTGAAAAAGGCATAGCATATCATTTAACAGTACCACGAACTCCGCAACAGAATGGTGTCGCCGAACGTATGATTCGGACGATTTCCGAGAAGGCCCGTTCTATGATCGCCGGTGCACGTTTAAGCCAGATTTTCTGGGGTGAAGCTGTTGTAACAGCAACATTCTTGATTAACTTGACTCCAACAAAGGCGATCAAGAACGACGAAACCCCCTTCGAATAGTGGCATTATAAAAGGCCACAATTGAAGTATCTGAGCGTATTTGGTTCGACTGTTTATGTGCACAACAAGACAAGGCAAACAAAGTTTGATAAGAAATCTTGGAAAGGCATATTACTCGGTTATGAGTCAAATGGCTACAGAGTTTGGAATGTTGAAAATGGCCAAGTTCACATTGCAAGAGATGTGATTGTTGACGAGAGAAATTTTATGGTTTCCAGACCGGTGACGATCGGTTCTGATGAGCGTTTGGTAAAAATTGATGAGACCGTAAATTTAAAGCCTGTTGCCCCTCGTATGCCTAACTACGAAAGTGATGATTGTATTTCCACCGAAAATGATTCGGTGAAGCCTGGTCAGTACAGACTGGATGAAAAGACGCATAAAAATGGAAATGAAAGCGCTGATTTACTTCAAGGCCAAACGCGCAGTGTTCCTGTAGAAAATACAGATGAGGTCTCAGTGTCAAAATCACACAAGAGGGCATTGTCACCGGAAGTGCGGAGAAGTGAGCGAATAAAAGAAAGGCCAGTCGTTTCTTATAATGAAGATAATTTTATGTCAGAGGAATGTATTTTGATCGCTCAATCTGCTATATGTGATGTGCCCAAATCATTTTCAGAAATTGCAGAAAGAGATGATAAGAAATTATGGTATGATGCAATCTGTGAAGAAACTAATTCTTTGATTGAAAACAAAACTTGGACCCTTGTTAATAAACCAGAAGGAAAAAATATTGTAGACTGTAAATGGGTGTTAACGATAAAGCACGATGAAAATGGTAAACCTGTAAAATATAAAGCGCGGCTTGTTGCTCGCGGTTTCAGTCAGAAATTTTTAATTTACTATGATGAGACATTCGCACCAGTTGCAAGAATCTCGAGTTTCAGATTTTTACTTGCCTTTGCAAATCAATTCAATTTGTTAATTCATCATATGGATGTAAAAACAGCATTTTTAAACGGTAATCTAAAAGAAGAAATTTACATGAAATTACCCGAAGGTCTCTTAAATACTTTGAATCAAGTCTGTAAATTAAATAAAGCTCTATATGGTTTAAAACAAGATGCACGATATTGGTTCGAAACTTTCGAAGAAACTTTAAAGAAAATCGGTTTTAAAAATTCAGCTGTAGATCGATGTCTTTATATTCTGAACAAAGGTCACATTAATGAAAACGTGTATTTGATTCTTTATGTTGATGTGTGGGGCTTTTCAGGGCCCGAAGAGCCATACATCGCTCGATCCCCACCTTTCCAGGCGAACGACTTACCTCTCGGTCGAATTTCAGCAAGGTTGCGTAACCTTGCTACGGCATTTACCCTCACAACAAATCCATAGACCTTCAGAGTCCCAAGAATTCCACGATGCTTCCAGCCTCGGGAATGGGACTCGTCCTTCAAATATAGGGCTTCCCCCTTTCGATGAGGAGGACCCAGACCTTTGGTTTGCAGTGGCAGACCACATCTTCCAGGCCTCAGCCTTGCACGACGAACAACTTCGTGCAGTCGAGCTGTTGAAAGTGCTTGACCGCACTCAGCGACCGCATGTTGCCCACATAATAAGGTCGGCCGGCCGCAACCCGTATAGCAACATGCGTGAGGCTCTGCTCGACGCTTTGGACGAGCCAGGAAGTGTGCGGCAACAACGTTTAGCCGCTGTATCCAACCTTTCTGGGATGAGACCATCTCTTTTCCTGACCCATTTACGCTCTATAGCGGGGACCAGGATTGGGGACGACCTAATAAAGCCTCACTTTTTGAGGTGTCTTCCCCAACACGCCCGTTCGGCACTTATAGCCCAACCCAATCAGAGTTTGGGCTATTTATCCAAAATTGCGGACGCAATTATGGAAAGCTCAGATCAGTATTCTGAGCCTCCTGCGTACCAAGTAGCGGCGGTTTCTCAACACGCCGCCCAGCCTGCACGGCACCCTCGTCTGCCTTTCACAGCCCATCAATTGGTCTCAACTCCCAATTCTCCTCAAACCCAATTACCTCTTAGAAGGCCCGCCTCAACCAATTTCCCTCAGGGGAATCCAGAGGCAGGCCCCAACGCATTCAACCAAAGAAGTTCGCCCACACAACTAACTCCTGCTGACCTCCGGGCGCTCCAAACCTCACTCCTCCGCGAGATAACTCAATTGCGTGCGGAGGTGAGGAACAATCCTCGAAGTGCCCAGAATCGAGCCATGCCGAGCCGTCCTCTCAATCGGCAGAATTTCTACCAAAATGCCCCTCAGAGGGCCTATATCCCCCAAAATGCCCCACAGAGGGCCAATCCCACCCAAAACGGCCCTCACCGGGCCAATTCCCAGCGAGCTCCGGCTCGACCTCCCCGTAACGGCAATACTAATAGGCAGAACATACCTGATAATGCCGTTACTCTGCCTTGGTGCGCCAATCACCAGCGATATGGTGATCGCGCATTCAATTGCAAAGCGCCTTGTGGTTGGACGCAACCTTCCACCAACCAGAGGCGCTCTTTAAACTAATTTTGCCGACCGACACCCTCGCGCAATCGGCCGGCACCCCTACGATAAGTCGCTTAACCATCCGGGATTCGAAACTGAATATCGCTTTTACTGTCGACACCGGCGCCGATATTTCAGTCCTCCCGCGATCGTTTGCTCCGCGTAACCGCGTGCCAGCCGCACTCAAATTGTCAGCAGCAAATAATACGCCGATACTTACGTACGGACGTAAAAAGCTGACACTGCAATTGGGTCTTTGTCGTCCGATCACTTGGCGTTTCGTCATTGCGGACGTGAATGAACCCCTGATAGGTTCCGACCTATTAGGTGCACATAATCTGTTGGTCGATTCGACCCATAACAGACTTGTGGCTCCAACCGCACCCCCCTTGCCCATGACGGCATCACCAGCGGCAACTTCAGGGGCCACAGAGTGCTTAGACCCATTCCAGGTTATGGTACAGGAATTTGTGAGTACAACAATTCCTCTACCTAACCAACGCCGACATAAAGCCACGGTGTTTCATCATATAGAAACACGCGGTCCCCCGGTGAGCCAGCGTCCACGTCGACTGGCTCCCGAAAAATTACGTGCGGCGCGCGCGGAGTTCGAGCATATGATCGAACTAGGTATCTGCCAACCGTCGGACAGTCCCTGGGCAAGCCCACTCCACTTAGTGAAGAAACGTTCTGGTGAGTGGCGCCCATGTGGCGATTATAGGCTGTTGAACGCAGCAACTGTCCCGGACAGATACCCAATTGCACACCTCTACGATTTTTCGTACAAGTTACGAGGGTGCAATGTCTTCACAACCCTGGATCTCACCAGGGCATACCACCAAATTCCGGTGGCACCTGAAGACATCCCCAAGACCGCAGTCATTACACCTTTCGGACTCTTCGAGTTCAAAGTGATGACTTTCGGCCTCAGGAATGCCGCACAGACATTCCAGCGGTATATCGACACGGCTTTACGTGGTCTTAATTGCTGCCATGCTTATCTTGACGACATTCTCATCGCCTCCAAAGACCACGCCGAACATAAGCGCCACTTACGTCAGGTCCTAGAGCGCCTCCGCGAATTCGGTCTTGTCATCAACCCAGATAAGTGTCAATACGCCAAGGAGCAAATCACCTATCTGGGTTATGTCGTTGACAACCAGGGCATTCGCCCACTACCAGACCGTGTGGAGGCCCTCATGAAGTATCCCCGGCCTACTAACGTGAGTGAGCTTCGTCGATTTTTGGGCATGCTGAACTTCTACCGTCCTACCCTGAAGAATGCTGCCCAGATTCAAGCTCCGCTCAATGAATTTTTAAAAGGAGCTAAGCGCAATGATAAGCGCCCCATTAATTGGACAGAAGTCTCTGATCGAGCATTCCAACTGTCCAAAGAACAATTGGCAAATGCCACCTTACTCCGATACCCTCTCGAGGGAGCGGCACTTTCTATCCAATGCGACGCATCGGATACCGCAATCGGAGCCGTCCTTGAACAGGACATTGAAGGCCGACCGGAACCACTTGGCTTCTTTTCAAGGAAGCTGAGTCCCACTGAGCGACGTTACAGCGCCTACGACCGTGAATTGCTCGCGATCTACAGCGCTGTTAAGTACTTCCGTCATATGATAGAAGGTCGCTCACTCTCCATCTTAACGGACCATAAGCCATTGGTCTATGCGTTCCGGAAGAAGTCGGGAAATGCCTCCCCCCGACAAGAGCGTCAATTAGACCTCATTGGGCAATATTCCACGGAGATAAGGCATATCTCCGGTAAACAGAATGTCACGGCGGACGCCCTTTCTCGAATCGATACGATTCATTTGCGTACCGCCTTGAATAACGCTGACCTTGCCCTAGCTCAAGAGGAGGATGAACAGCTCAAGTCCCTCCTAACTGCCGATACGGCACTAGAGCTTAAGAAAATTACCCTTCGCGACCCTTTGGGCGAAATCTGGTGTGATGTCTCCACTGGAACCGCTAGACCTTACATTCCCGAGAAACTTCGTAAGGGCGTGTTCCAGGTTTACCACAACCCTGCCCACCCCAGCGGCCGAGCAACAGCCGCTGCTGTCCGTCGCAAATTTATTTGGCCCCGGATGAACAAAGACCTCACCGGTTGGGCCCGTGCTTGTCTCCAGTGCCAACGCTGCAAAGTAGCGCGACATAATGTACTGGAGCCAGCGCAATTCAAGCTTCCCACGGCACGCTTCGCCCATGTCCACATAGACATAGTGGGACCGCTTACTCCATCAAGAGGATTTTCTTATATCCTCACTATGATGGATCGCTGCACGCGATGGCCAGAGGCGACACCTCTCCGGGCAGTTACTGCCGAATCAGTCGCCAAGGCCTTTTACTCAACTTGGGTCACACGCTTCGGTGTACCAACCACCATAACTTCGGACCGAGGTCCACAATTTGAGGCGACAATTTTTAGGCAGCTAACAAATCTTCTCGGCTGCCAAAGAAGTCGTACCACCGCCTACCACCCGCAATCAAATGGGATGATAGAGCGCTGGCATAGATCTCTTAAAGCCTCACTCATGTGTCATAATGACACACAATGGTTTGACGCCCTTCCAACCGTCCTCCTCGGCCTGAGGACAAGTATTAAGGAGGACCTGGGTGCTTCGGCAGCAGAGCTTACCTACGGTACCAACCTCCTTCTTCCAGGAGAACTTTTCCTGAATGGCGAAACACCACGTGACCAACTTCGTGAATTGGGACATCTCCGTGACCTGCTACGTAAGGTTAGGGCAACCCCTGTAACCAGGCACGGCTCCAAAAAACTTTTCGTCCACCCTGAACTGCACAGCTGCACGCACGTCTTTGTCAGGGTGGATAAGGTCAAAAAACCCCTCGACCCACCTTATGATGGCCCATTCAAAGTCTTCCGCCGCATCAGTGACCGCGTCTTCGAGATCGACATTAGAGGCAAGCGATCCACGGTCAGCGTCGAAAGGCTTAAGCCCTGTTTTCTGGAAGCTTCCGCTCCAGAATCACCTCCATCTACTGACACCGCTCCTACTCCACCGGCACAACCCCCCCGTACTCGCGCTCATACGCGCGCCCATAACCAACTTACCACCCCCTAACCTGCCTTACCTGTTTCGTGACTACGTCACTGGGGAGGGAGTGATGTGGGGCTTTTCAGGGCCCGAAGAGCCATACATCGCTCGATCCCCACCTTTCCAGGCGAACGACTTACCTCTCGGTCGAATTTCAGCAAGGTTGCGTAACCTTGCTACGGCATTTACCCTCAGCCAAATCGCCGGAATTAATACGGTTACCCAATCGGATAACCGTTTTGAATTTATGTTAGGCAGCTTACCTATTCTGTAGGGGATTTCCTTCCAAACCCCTTTTTCTCCAGCATCACCACTGAAAACATTAAATCCACGGCAAAGCTTATCACCTTGCCGTGGCATCGAAAACTCACCCTCGGCCAGACCATATTCCCTAAAAAACATTAAGCCCACGGCAAAGCTTATCACCTTGCCGTGGCATCGAAAACTCACCCTCGGCCAGACCATATTCCCTAAAAAACATTAAGCCCACGGCAAAGCTTATCACCTTGCCGTGGCATCGAAAATTTACCCCCGAGGCGTACATCATTTCCTGAAAAGAACATAAGTCCATGGCAAAATCATCACATTGCCATGGCATCTGAAATCTTATCTTTAGGCATACATTCTGCCAGGGCATCTCGTTTCCATAGCCTTAAGTTATGGAAACAACAATCAACAAGAGTTCCTTGTGACTCGTTGTATTTGTTTACCCTCGGCATAACATGCATGCGGCTATTAGCCCCTATTGATTTACTACCGCCGACAAGGTTTCTGTTGACGCAAACCAAACATGTCCCTGTTTACCAGCAATCGCTGGCTTCCAATTATCGGTCCCCATGTTCAGAGACCGTAATCGCGCAACGACCAGGATGCAGCCAGAAAATGTTTACTTTCAACATCTGGCAACGGCTGCACCCTATGTTCGTTGCAATGTAATCATCGGCAACCGAAATGAAGATTTATGGCCTTCCATTAGGATGACCAAATTATTGGTTTCAGTTTTTCACACCCCACATGCTAGTGTTTGCATTCTTAGAAAATGCACTAGCGATGTTGCCCGCCATCCACGGTCGCTGAACGATCGTATGCATGGCATACGCACACATGCGTAATGTATGCCTATTCCGTCAGGTCCAATCACGATTAACTACATCAAGTTAATCGTGTAACTCCGCCTTCTTTCCAGTTTCTTTCGGGATTCTTTCACTTTAATGATTTCCAATGGGATTAGTCAGTCAGATATCTACCGTTACCGAGGTCGTTGGAGTTTGGAAAGTATTTATTGATTAGTTTTCCAAATTAAATAATAAGAGAGTTTAAGCACCTTTTCCAATTAAAGAGACGTGCGCGAAAGTGGAATGTGCGTGTTGTAATTAAGTTTAAGAACAGCACCATTATATTTAATTACTAATTCCTAATACAAACAATTAAAATCAGTGTTCTACAAAAATATACAGTGTTCCATTCTTTTCATTACTGCGTGTTGTAATTAAGTTTAAGAGCAGCACCATTACATTTAATCACCAATTACTAATACGAACAATTAAAATCAGTGCTCTACAAAATATACAGTGTTTCATTCTTTTCATTACTTTCTTCGGCGAAGCAGTGACATTTTTTTCGTGGTGTGTCGTGACTTCTCTCTACGTCGTTGGAAAGTTAGTAAAACCGGTGCCCGTGTCTTGGCACAATACTAACAATACCCATAGATGATCTTGTAATCGTAACTGCAAACACTAAAACAATGGAAAGTTTAAAAGACTATTTAATGAAACAATTCAAAATGATAGACCTACAAGAAATCAAATTATTCCTTGGTATAAAAATCACGAGAACCCAAAATGAAATCGCAATGGATCAGAGTGCATATATAAAAACGATTTTAGCAAAGTTTAACATGAGTGATTGCAATTCAGTTAGCACACCCTTAGAGACAAATTTAAATTATTTAGCTTTAAATAGTAGCGAAACGATTGATGCTCCTTGCAGAAACTTGATCGGCTGTGTACTGTATGTAATGTTATGTACTCGACCCGATTTAAGCACTGCAGTTAATATTTTGAGACGTTACTTGACTAAAAATAACAAAGAATTATGGCAATGCTTGAAAATGGTATTAAGATATCTGAAAGGATCGATTGATTTGAAACTGATTTATAGTCGATGTGCTTTCAATAATTTCTTGTGTGGTTACGTAGATTCAGATTGGGCGCGAGACGAACACGACCGGTTACGTTTTCCAGCTATTCGAGCGGTGTGTTATTAGCTGGAATACGAGAAAGCAATCCTCGGTTGCAGCCTCCTCAACCGAGGCCGAGTATATGGCTTTATATGAAGCCGTGCGCGAGGCGTTGTGGTTAAAATCTTTGGCGCACACAATTGATATTACATTAACCAAACCAATAACATTGTATGAAGATAATAATGGTTGCATTTGTATTGCAAATAACCCAGCAAGTCATAAAAGATCCAAGCACATCGATATTAAATATCATTTCAGCAGGGAATAAGTTGAGAATAAAACTGTTAAAATATGTTATGTTTCCACAGGAAATCAATTGGCCGACGTGATGACTAAGCCACTACCGGCTAGCAGTTTTCTTAGGTTCCGTGTTAAATTGGGTTTAAAGCAAACAGGAGATCAAAGAACAAGAAATATAGAGGATATGATTAACTGACATTTTTCTATTTTAGTTAATTAATAAGTGTATAATTTAATATATTTATCTTAAGATGATTTTCAAGTCTGATTAGGTTTCTCCTGGGTTTCCCTAATCCTTGCAACAAATGTTGGACTTATGTATTTGTTCCCAGAGGCATAAGGAAGGCTTTTAAGAATGTTTGAATGAGTGAAATATTTTAAGATTATAAATTTATAAATATATGTATGTACAATAAAATGTATATCTTCATTTCAAGGTTTAATTCATGGTATGGATTTACTTTTAAATGACTTTGTGTGGATTACTTTTTGAGGAGGCCTGTTGGTTTATTCTTACGAAATGCAAAAAGTAATCAACATAAAATCTATTTTTAATAGTAACTTGAATTCACTGGCAAAGGATACGGCGCCAAGTCGAAGTGACTAATACAACAAGTATCCTATGGTGTTCTAGGTTTCAGATTTAGTTTTCAGAATAAAGTCATAAAATTAAGATTGTGTGTGTAGGAATGGGAGATTGATTTTGAGACCATGGTGTCAATGTGTGCCCTTGAGAGAGTTCTCTTTTTGGTCTGGCTCTTGCTAAGAACAGACGTGCCTTCCTCATGCTAGTAGTTTCAAGAATATTTGAATATAAGAATGTAATAAAAGTAAACTAAATCGTCTATTATTTTATCCCATAACTCCCATACCGATCTGTGGTAGTGTTTAGCTATGCACCAAGCACGGGTGCGGATTCAGCCAACACCCACCGATAGTTCTCAAAATGAAAAAGAAAAAAAACCGCACAACGTTCTCCGAAAGAGGAAAATAAATAAAAGAACTGGTTTACGACTTAAGCACTTTATTCAAATTTATTTAGTTTATATTTTTGTTTAGAAATAGTTAAAGACGTAAGCACGGTATTCCACTTCGATTAAATTTAGTTTACATCACGCTTAATCAAATGAGCAATTCCACATTCAACGACTCAACTAACATTGACCAACGGACGGACAAAAGAAGAAAATTATTCTCCAAAGAACTTGTAACATTTCTCTCGCGGCAATGACTCCTGACCGCACTAGACGGTGATGAATTTTAACTCAGGAGGACACTTGTGCACCTCTAAGAAGATGAAATCTGACTCTCAGAAACCATCCATATCTGCCAGATCCACGGTGTGGATTACATTGGTGTGGGAGGATTCTATATGTGTCCGTATGGGACATGTACGTTGCCCTTCAGCCTGTATATCGACAACGACGAAAATGCACCTAAATAAACATGGGCTGGTGCAATGAATGGGTATTATAGAGATAAGCGATGGCGAAAAATCGCCGAAGGGAGAAATAGGTTTCTGTGTCTTAAATAAACAGAAACGCTATTTCGAGGGCCATAAATCTTTGATGACCTGCGCCTGAGAACGAAATAGGTTTTTGCTTCAAGATACACAAAAACGCTATTTCAAGGGTCACGATGATATGCACATCGTGTTTACTTAGGCGTTCATGCTAATGCCATTGTAGGCTATAGAGTTTTCGTGGTGATAAGTATACCGATGGTTTGCTCGCCTATGACCTAGGCTATGGTAGATTTTGTTTGTTTTACAGGCCGGAGCATCGTTGGTATGATTTGGGTTATGATTGTCTAACGTCAATCATATTAGTGCCCAAATCCCATGATCGGTAGATAACCGACAAAGGAAATTGGTCGCAAGTGTTGCGAACCTTGGGACTGGGGCAATAAATGGATATGAACCGTAGCAAGAAACCATCGGCTTCGGCTATGTCAACAATTACGCTGGCCAGCTAGTATTTATCTATTATAATTGCTGACAAGCCGAGCCGATGGAGATATGGTACAGTTCATAAACGGAAAAATTCAACGTGATGCATGCCTTAATGAGATTTAACTTTCAGGTGAAAGAGAATGAAGGGTAGCTTACGCTGCCCAAAATTGCAGGTAGGTATGGTGGGTTTGGAAGGTGGTTCATTTAAGAGGATGGGCGGTTCTTTGGGAATGTATTAAAGAACCGCTACATCACTCCCCCCCCAGTGACGTAGTCACGAAACAGGTAAGGAAGATTGAGAGGGGGGTAGTTGTCTGTGGGCGCGCGCTTGGGCGCGGGTGCGGGGAGGTTGTGCAGGTCGGTCGGCAGTTGTGTCTTGTATAGGAGGCTGTTCTGGAGCTGAAGCTTCCAGAAAGCAGGGCTTAAGTCTTTCGACGCTGACCGTGGATCGCTTGCCTTTGAGATCGATCTCGAAGACGCGGTCGTTGATGCGGCGGAAGACTTTGAATGGGCCATCATAAGGGGGGTCGAGGGGTTTTTTGACCTTATCCACCCTGACAAAGACGTGCGTGCAGCTGTGCAGTTCAGGGTGGACGAAAAGTTTTTTGGAGCCGTGCCTGGCTACTGGCGTTGCCCTAACCTTGCGTAGCAGGTCACGGAGATGCCCCAATTCGCGAAGTTGGTCACGCGGTGTTTCGCCATCCAGGAAGAGTTCTCCTGGAAGAAGGAGGTTAGTGCCGTAGGTGAGCTCTGCTGCCGAAGCTCCCAGGTCCTCCTTAATACTTGTCCTCAGGCCGAGGAGGACAGTGGGCAGGGCGTCGAACCATTGGGTGTCGTTATGACACATGAGTGAGGCTTTGAGGGATCTATGCCAGCGCTCTATCATCCCATTGGATTGCGGGTGGTAGGCGGTGGTACGACTTCTTTGGCAGCCGAGAAGATTTGTTAGCTGCCTAAAAATTGTCGCCTCAAATTGTGGACCTCGGTCCGAAGTTATGGTGGTTGGTACACCGAAGCGTGTGACCCAAGTTGAGTAAAAGGCCTTGGCGACTGATTCGGCAGTAACTGCCCGGAGAGGTGTCGCCTCTGGCCATCGCGTGCAGCGATCCATCATAGTGAGGATATAAGAAAATCCTCTTGATGGAGTAAGCGGTCCCACTATGTCTATGTGGACATGGGCGAAGCGTGCCGTGGGAAGCTTGAATTGTGCTGGCTCCAGTACATTATGTCGCGCTACCTTGCAGCGTTGGCACTGGAGACAAGCACGGGCCCAACCGGTGAGATCTTTGCTCATCCGGGGCCAAACAAATTTGCGACGGACAGCAGCGGCTGTCGCTCGGCCGCTGGGGTGGGCTGGGTTGTGGTAAACCTGGAACACGCCCTTACGCAGTTTTTCGGGAATGTAAGGTCTAGCGGTTCCAGTTGAAACATCGCACCAGATTTCGCCCAAGGGGTCGCGAAGAGTAATTTTCTTAAACTCAAGTGCCGTATCGGCAGTTAGGAGGGACTTGAGCTGTTCGTCCTCCTCTTGAGCTAGGGCAAGGTCAGCATTGTTTAAGGCGGTACGCAAGTGAATCGTATCGATTCGAGAAAGGGCGTCCGCCGTAACGTTCTGTTTACCGGAGATATGCCTGATCTCCGTAGAATATTGCCCAATGAGGTCTAATTGACGCTCTTGTCGGGGGGAGGCATTTCCCGACTTCTTCCGGAACGCATAGACCAATGGCTTGTGGTCTGTTAAAATAGAGAGCGAACGTCCTTCTATCATATGACGGAAGTACTTAACAGCGCTGTAGATCGCGAGCAATTCACGGTCGTAGGCGCTGTAACGTCGCTCAGTGGGACTCAGTTTCCTTGAAAAGAAACCAAGTGGTTCCGGTCGGTCTTCAATGTCCTGTTCAAGGACGGCTCCGATTGCGGTATCCGATGCGTCGCATTGGATAGAAAGTGCCGCTCCCTCGAGAGGGTATCGGAGTAAGGTGGCATTTGCCAATTGTTCTTTGGACAGTTGGAATGCTCTATCAGAGTCTTCTGTCCAATTAATGGGGCACTTATCGTTGCGCTTGGCTCCTTTTAAAAACTCATTTAGGGGAGCTTGAACTTGGGCAGCGTTCTTCAGTGTTGGGCGGTAAAAGTTAAGCATGCCCAAAAATCGACGAAGCTCACTCACGTTAGTAGGTCGGGGATACTTCATGAGGGCCTCCACACGGTCTGGTAGTGGGCGAATGCCCTGGTTGTCAACGACATAACCCAGATAGGCGATTTGCTCCTTGGCGTATTGACACTTATCTGGGTTGATGACAAGACCGAATTCACGGAGGCGCTCTAGGACCTGACGTAAGTGGCGTTTATGTTCGGCGTGGTCTTTGGAGGCGATGAGAATATCATCGAGATATGCATGGCAGCAATTTAGACCACGTAAAGCCGTGTCGATATAACGTTGGAATGTCTGTGCGGCATTCCTGAGGCCGAAAGTCATCACTTTGAACTCGAAGAGTCCGAAAGGTGTAATGACTGCGGTCTTGGGGATATCTTCAGGTGCCACCGGAATTTGGTGGTATGCCCTGGCGAGATCCAGGGTAGTAAAGACATTGCACCCTCGTAACTTGTACGAAAAATCGTAGAGGTGTGCGATAGGGTATCTGTCCGGGACAGTTGCTGCGTTCAACAGCCTGTAATCGCCACATGGGCGCCACTCACCAGAACGTTTCTTCACTAAGTGAAGTGGGCTTGCCCAGGGACTGTCCGACGGTTGGCAGATACCTAATTCAATCATGTGCTCGAATTCCGCGCGCGCCGCACGTAATTTTTCGGGAGCCAGTCGACGTGGACGCTGGCTCACCGGGGGGCCACGTGTTTCTATGTGATGAAACACAGTGGCTTTGTGTCGACGCTGGTTAGGTAGAGGAATTGTTGTGCTAACAAATTCCTGTACCATGGCTTGAAACGGGTCTGTGCACTCTGTGGCCCTTGAAGTTACCGCTGAGGATGCCGACATGGGCAAGGGGGGTGCGGTTGGAGCCACTAGTCTGTTATGGGTCGAATCGACCAACAGATTATGTGCGCCTAATAGGTCGGAACCTATCAGGGGTTCATTCACGTCCGCAATGACGAAACGCCAAGTGATCGGACGTCGAAGACCCAGTTGTAGTGTCAGCTTTTTACGTCCGTACGTAAGTATCGGCGTATTATTCGCAGCTGACAATTTAAGCGCGGCGGGCACGCGGTTACGCGGAGCAAACGATCGCGGGAGGACTGAAATATCGGCGCCGGTATCGACAGTAAAAGCGATATTCAGTTTAGAATCACGGATGGTTAGGCGACTTATAGCAGGGGTGCCGGCCGGTTGCGCGTGGGTATCGGTCGGCAAAATTATTTCTAAAGGTCGTCCCTGATTGGTGGCTGGTTGCGTCCAACCACAAGGCGCCTTGCAATTAAATGTGCGATCACCGTATCGTTGGTGATTGGTGCACAAAGGGAGAGAGGCGGCGTTGTTGGGAGTATTTTGCCTCTGAATGTTGCCGTTTTGTGAAGGCCGAGGTAGTGCTCGGCGAAAGTTGGCCCACTGAGGGGCATTTTGGGAAGGTTGTTGCCGATCCAAGGGACGATTAGATACGGCACGATTCTGAGCGCCTCGTTGGTTGCTTCTCGCCTCCGCGCGAATTTGATTTAGTTCGCGGAGGACTGAGGTCTGTATGGCACGAAGGTCAGAAATGGTGACCTGAGCAGGAAGACTTCTCGGGCGGAATTCGTTGGGCCTGCCCTCTTGGGTCCGCTGTGTGACATTGGTTGAGGCAGGCCTTCTGGGATGTGGTGACGGAGAAGGTTGACGCACCGGAGCCGTCGTTGGGGCTGTTAGTGGCGGAAAAAGATGCCGTGTAGGTTGAGCGGCGTGTTGAGAAACCGCCGCTACTTGGTACCCTGGAGGCTCAGACTGCTGGTCTGAGCTTTCCATAATTGCGTCCGCAATTTTAGCTAAATAGCCCAAGCTCTGATTGGGTTGGGCTACGAGTGCCGAATGGGCATGGAGGGGGAGACATCTTAAAAAGTGAGGCCGTATTAGGTCGTCCGAGAACCTGGTCCCCGCTATAGAGCGTAAATGGGTCAGGAAAAGGGACGGTCTCATACCCGAAAGGTTCGTTTCGGCCGCCAAGCGTTGTTGCCGCGAACTTCCGGGCTCGTCCAGAGCGTCGAGGTGAGTCTCAGCAAACCAAAGTTCAGGGTCCTCCTCGTCAAAAGGGAACAGGTTAATATTGGCAGGGTTGGGTCGGTTAACGACACTGGGGGCATCGTGAAATGCCAGGGGAGCGGGTTGTGCTGTCGCTTCGGGGTCGGTAGCGACTTGTGTATCAGGGAAGTCGGCGCTGGAGGCGTCGTAAAACTCGAGGGACTCGAGTTGTTCTTGATCGCCTTGGGGTGGGGTGTTTTGAGTACAGGTCATCGTGTATGGTTGAGAGCGAACCGGTATAAAGTTGTACAGACGGGTCGAGATTGTTGTGGAGAACGTAGAAATAGGTCGCAAGAGGACGCGAGGAGTTGAAGAGAGGCCACTGAGGTCAAAAGCAGGCGAAGATGCTCGAGTGGAGTCGAGAGTAGTCAAGTGCAGTGGAATGGAGTTAAACGGCGGTCGATAGGTCGCGAATGAAACAGATAGAACTCTATTGTTAAATAGCTTAATCCTGAAACAATTAAACTCTATTTTAAATTATTGAACCGTAATTACGATTCTTCCAAAAACGAAGTTCAAATCTCGCGGGCGTGCCAGGTATCTATAGGTGTTTGTGTGTATTAAGTACTAACTCCGTTTTACTTTCAAATAAAATAAAGAAAAAAATAAAAAAAATAAAAAAAGGAAAGATTCAAAAGGAAAAAAAAAAAAAAAAAAAAAAAACACAGTGAGGAAAAGTTATAAATATTGCAATCACCAGTGTATGTGTGTGAATTTTTGACTTACGTATTTGTGTTCTCTTAATTTTAGGCTTTTTTTAAACATAAAAAGAGAAGTTAGAAGTTGTCGCAGAAATTACATTAAAAAGGGGCATGTATTGCCGATACAATAGTTTGTACTTAGTACCCTGAAGGGGTTTACAAGTGTTATGATTCTTATTGTAACGGATTGTACTTAATTTGTATTATATCTAATGTAAAAATGCAAAATATCCCCCAAGATTTATAACAATGTAAATAATAAAAAGATTGCTGTTGAAAGGAAGCAATTCACAAACCGAAACTTAGTTGGTTTCGATGGACACACGGAGCGTTTCTGTTTCTCTGTCTTTATATGTTTTCGTAAATGTAAAATATGAAATAATATATATTAACAGCAAATGGTGTAAGTTACCTGTAACGACTTAATTAACACAAAACCACTTAGGAGAAACTTGTTGTTAACACTTGCTCAGATGGAGCTTATCGGTTTTACTATTTTAGGCTCAGAAGGAGCTTGCACAAGAGAGAAAACAAATAATAATAGCAGACGTTCCTTTGGAAATTTATTATAAGGAAGATCTATGTAAAATACGTGCTTTGACGTCTACTTTCAACCACGCCACGGTACAAAAAGTAATTGTTGCTCCTTCCGTTTTTTATTTTATATAACTATTCACAAACAAAAAACTTCTTACGTTTTTATATCAATATTGTGGCTGGCTATTAACATTATTTTGTACACGTACAACTACACAAAAACTAGAGCAAATATAAAATCGTTTGACATGAGGGAAGGAATTATAACAGTACACCAAGTTTATGTTTTCTTTTCTTCTGCAGTTTAATTAATTCTAAATAAACTTATTGAATTAAAAATTTACTAATAATCACCGTATGTGCCCTCGTTAACTTCTATTGTATTGTATATAGTATGATAAAATGATTAAAACAAAACACGGAAAAACAAGGAGGTCAAAATATACGACTCATTGGGAATCGGTACTAATTTACAATCATTCAAATGTGAAAAGGCAACGAAAATATAAAACTTGTCTTAACTTAGCTTTGAGTTGCGGAAATTCTTTGCTTTTTGTGCATACTATGAATTTGGTATTTAAAATTTCACAATTTTTAGGACTAAGCACTAGAAAATATATAAAAGGTAAGAAAAAGGATACCCGTTGTTGGTGTAGATGATGAAATGTTGGGCTGTTGCTTCTGGTGTTGATGGTGATAAAACTGGGGCGGTGTCTTTTCAGCGATGGTGGCAGGTGACTACAGGTGAGGTGGCGCTCCTTAAACACTTTCGACGTCTTCTTTGATTGGCACTTGGTCACTGTCTCTAAACACAATTACTGTGTAGCGCAAATGTTCACGACTCGCGAATATATAAGTTGAGCGAAAGCGCGTGTTCGCTTAGTCGCGGTCACCAATGTGGGGAAAGGTTGTGTGTCCATTCAGTTAGAGTCACCAATGTGGTAGTGTTTAGCTATGCACCAAGCACGGGTGCGGATTCAGCCAACACCCACCGATAGTTCTCAAAATGAAAAAGAAAAAAAACCGCACAACGTTCTCCGAAAGAGGAAAATAAATAAAAGAACTGGTTTACGACTTAAGCACTTTATTCAAATTTATTTAGTTTATATTGTTGTTTAGAAATAGTTAAAGACGTAAGCACGGTATTCCACTTCGATTAAATTTAGTTTACATCACGCTTAATCAAATGAGCAATTCCACATTCAACGACTCAACTAACATTGACCAACGGACGGACAAAAGAAGAAAATTATTCTCCAAAGAACTTGTAACATTTCTCTCGCGGCAATGACTCCTGACCGCACTAGACGGTGATGAATTTTAACTCAGGAGGACACTTGTGCACCTCTAAGAAGATGAAATCTGACTCTCAGAAACCATCCATATCTGCCAGATCCACGGTGTGGATTACATTGGTGTGGGAGGATTCTATATGTGTCCGTATGGGACATGTACGTTGCCCTTCAGCCTGTATATCGACAACGACGAAAATGCACCTAAATAAACATGGGCTGGTGCAATGAATGGGTATTATAGAGATAAGCGATGGCGAAAAATCGCCGAAGGGAGAAATAGGTTTCTGTGTCTTAAATAAACAGAAACGCTATTTCGAGGGCCATAAATCTTTGATGACCTGCGCCTGAGAACGAAATAGGTTTTTGCTTCAAGATACACAAAAACGCTATTTCAAGGGTCACGATGATATGCACATCGTGTTTACTTAGGCGTTCATGCTAATGCCATTGTAGGCTATAGAGTTTTCGTGGTGATAAGTATACCGATGGTTTGCTCGCCTATGACCTAGGCTATGGTAGATTTTGTTTGTTTTACAGGCCGGAGCATCGTTGGTATGATTTGGGTTATGATTGTCTAACGTCAATCATATTAGTGCCCAAATCCCATGATCGGTAGATAACCGACAAAGGAAATTGGTCGCAAGTGTTGCGAACCTTGGGACTGGGGCAATAAATGGATATGAACCGTAGCAAGAAACCATCGGCTTCGGCTATGTCAACAATTACGCTGGCCAGCTAGTATTTATCTATTATAATTGCTGACAAGCCGAGCCGATGGAGATATGGTACAGTTCATAAACGGAAAAATTCAACGTGATGCATGCCTTAATGAGATTTAACTTTCAGGTGAAAGAGAATGAAGGGTAGCTTACGCTGCCCAAAATTGCAGGTAGGTATGGTGGGTTTGGAAGGTGGTTCATTTAAGAGGATGGGCGGTTCTTTGGGAATGTATTAAAGAACCGCTACAGATCTACTAGCAACCATCCAAAACAAACTAAAAAATACAATTCGAATGAATTGGGATACTTATCATCACACCTATAAAAACGTAAATCCATTCAAATATCACCCCGCCTATCCAACGAATTTAAGTAAAACTAAAATCACAAATTTCGTGAGATTGCGATTAGGTCATACGTCTGCTACGTATCTTTACCTGCTCAACAAAGACACACCCCCAACCTGCCAAAAATGTAACACAACACTTTCAGTCAGTCATATACTAAAAGACTGTCCTCACCTAAAACTTTTAAGAGGCCGTCTATTTCGTAATATAGATATTTATAAAATTCTCGAAGATCGTACCCCCGACAACATAGAAAATATAGACAAGTTTATAAAAATTCTAAAAATCAAATTATAATTTAAAAGTACAGAGCCAATAGTCTCAGCTGCTGGGCTCATTATGTTAGTTTATTGATATGTAATTTTAATTACTTGTTAATAATAAATAAATAAATAAATTTACTTACGATTCGGTTAAGCCAACGAAATACACTTGCGGTCTTTTCGTGGTGCATATTCAGTGCAGGAGGAGACTTCAATTGTTTTCTAATAAAAATACGTAGAAAAGTTCGAACAGTATCAACAAATAAACACAGCACAAAACAAACACCGCGAGACACCAACGACGCCCTCACCAGATCACATTAAAATACCGCGAACACGAGTTAAAGTACCGGCACAATCCGCACAACTAATAACTACTGCTGCCGAAGAATAACTGACCCCAGCAACCATCGAAGACCTCAGTCATGATGATTTTAGAATCATTTACGACTGGAAGTTGTTGTTGGGTTTGGTTCGATAGGATTGGGTGCGATGGATGTGAGAAACATAAACAACCCAGATGGACAAGTTTTCTTTGTTATAGATAGATCCATCGCGCTGTGATCTAATATGTTTGTATTGAGTGTGTTGACCAATGATTGAACCGTTGCACGTGGTTCAAGAGATATAAACATGAACAGTCTGACGAGGCTTGTTCGGAATCTTGTATGTGGCTGACTCTGGAATTTGGGTATAAACAAATAATGGATTTTGGTTGGATTGGCTTTATTTGGTGGTTACCATGAACATGTTGATCTAAATCAATACACACAAGAATAAGATGATAAATAGCAGCTCTTACTGGTCAGTAGATTGTTGTAAATAGTGCTTCCTGTTTAATGCGCAGCTGCGAGTATGTGTTATTGTTTCAACATATTCCGCCCGTCTTTTGGTGACCCTGTATTCGAAACACCCTTCGTTCGGAGGTGATCGGACATGGCAAGTTTTGGTTGTATAATCGTCGCATTGTGGAGTTAACTATGCGTATTATTCCAGTGAAGAATCCACTCCTGGAACGCTGTAATGGGTCTCTCTCTCTCTAGATGCGCAAGGTTCATGTCTGTAGGGTTGGTGTTTTATGTTACATAAACATTGCAAGTTTCTCTCTGAGCAATGAGTCTTTGTTACCCCTCGGGGCTTTAAGCTCTACATGACGCTATTAAATGAATTGCATTCCTTTAAAGCGTGGTTTTACTTTTTTAGTTTATGTGATAGATTGATCGGCGATTGGGAGGGTATTTTGTGCGTCGAGGTACAACTGTCACTTACTGTTGGTGTGATCTTTTCTTTCATCGAGTCGTGTGGGAATCCAGGAAACTCGGCAAGTGTTAGGATGGCATTTATAGTAGGTTACTTGATGGGTAGTGTGAATCATTGTCATCTGGAGTTTACAATGGAATGTCCGAGCGGGGAACTTCGCCGCCAGTCTCACGATTTGGTTGTCATTGGATTACATCTGACTGTGTTTCTTCATCATAAAAGTAATCAGGTATGTAGTTGAATTCCACCTCTGTTAAATCATGGATATTCGGGTATCCTACATTACAAGTTGAGCCGCCCCACCATCAGGACAACAGTTGAGACTTTCGTGATTGGCGATCAAAGATGAGATCGCCCTTTCCCTTATTTTACCGTCGGAATGAAGGTAGGTGGGGCATATCTCACAATTTGGTTCAATGCCTTAGCGAACCGCTTGTACTGCGGAGATTCCTTGACCGGATAGTGGTTGAGGTTTAATTTTAAGTATGAGCGATTCAGCTTCAAGTCTGTTCAGTGGCATTAAAAGGACAAATCTTCGAGGATATTATAGAGATTGGTAATAAAAGTGCCTGCACTAATAGGTGGTCCCTGATGTGAAATGGTTTTGGTTTTGGGCGATCCCCATCAATTCGATTGTTCGTAGAGGTGAGTAACAAAAATGCTCTTCTTGGCTTTGTTAGTGCCTGCTGCCATCTCTTGGAGGGTGCCTTCGATTCCAATGACCGGTACTGTTATTCAAGATAAGGAGACGGTAGTGAAGCTGAAGCCCAAGCGGATATGGTAGTTGATTGCCTCGGATCCAACTCCTCGTAGTGGTTATCATAATTGAACATTTGGATTACGCTGGAAATTGTCGAAGTGATGTCTTGAGAATATTAGAATAATCGATGACCTGTGCGGGTGTGTTTAAGACGTTCTGCGAAGAGGTGTTTTGCCTTTCATTTAAATGCGCGTACAAGTAGCATCATTGTCACTATTGAATGTTGATTCTTGGTGCATGGCTTCCTTAAGAGTGCGGAACTAAGCCTAGGGAAGGCATGATAGGGAATACGATCTTTGGATGTTTAACTTCGTTGTTCATCGAGTGTGATTGAAATTGATATCTTTGTGATCGCAATGGGTTGTGAAATATTGCGTCTGATAGTAGATGTCGGGAAAAGCCGACATTTGAAACGAACGTCATTGCGGGTATGGACCTGGATGTTGATTTCATATACATAATCAGTGTTTTAATTAAAGTTCAACTTCTTTTTGTGTATTTTGGGTTATGATGCAGTTGTCGGTCAGTGGTTTTTTGATGGAGGGCGAGGTTCAATCATTATGATAACCATTATCGATGGATGAGACATGGGTTTAGTTTTTCATTCATTCAAAACAAAAAAACATTCAAAAAAGGCGAACAAATTTTAGCGAAAATTTCAGGTCCAAGGAAGAAAAATAACGCTCGGTAGAGGAAACACATAGTTGAAGAAGATTGTGGGGACATAATAAACACAAACAGGCAGACATTAATCCATAAAAATAGTATTAAAAATTATACGCTAAGTGAAGATAACGCCGAAATTCCAAACATCACTCCGAATTATCGCCTTCCTGATCGTAGCTCATGCGGACGTAAGTGTAAAAAACGTGAAGGACGATAAATACATACGAGGGTTGCCTCTTATGTTTCGGGATTTGGCAACCCTAGTGCTGCAATCCGGCAATTGACAGCTCTGTCGTAAAGTTGGACATTTTTGAGGTTATACGCATTCAGAACGTTTTGACATACGAGCGCTATTTGTGTTGTTTACAGTAACTTAAAAGATTCATCTCGGCCCAAAAATGGAATTAAATCGTCAACATTTTCGTGCGATTATTTTTTACAACTTTCGGCGTGGATTAACTCAGCAACAGTGCATGGATGAACTTAATCCAATTTTTGGCGATGAAGCTCCGTCAAGGACCAGTGTTTATCGATGGTATGGTGAATTCAATTGTGGTCGTAGTTCACTCCAAGATGAACTTCCTGATGGTCGTCCAAAATCAGTTGTTGTTCTGAAAACCATTGATGCTGTGCGCGAACTGATATTGGAAGATCGCCATGTGACCTATCGTGAGATTGAGACAACCTTAGGCGTTAGTGGGACCAGCATACATTCAATATTGCATAAACATTTGACTGTCAAAAAAATTTGTTCGCGTTGGATCCCACACAATTTGTCAATCGCCCAAAAAGAGGCTCGTGTCAATTGGTCGAAAGAAATGCTCAAAAAATACGGTCGCTTTGCTTCGAAACACGTCTATGACATCGTGACAGGTGATGAATCGTGGATTTACGCGTATGAGCCCGAAAGTAAACAGCAGTCGACTGTCTGGGTGTTTCAAGATGAGCCAAATTCAACAAAAGTTGTTCGCGCACGAAGCACTTCCAACCAAATGGTCGCCTGTTTTTTCGGAAAAACTGGACATGTCGCAACCGTACCACTAGAACAATGCAGAACAGTCAATTCTGAGTGGTACACAACCATTTGTTTGCCAGTTGTCTTCCAAGAAATCAGGAAAACCAACCGCCGAAGACGGAGCACTCTTCACCATGACAATGCGAGCTCTCACACATCGGCTGCGACAATTGCATTTTTGAGCACCCAAAACATCGATTTGATGGGTCATCCGCCGTATAGTTCTGACTTGGCACCGAATGACTTCTTTTTATTCCCGTACGTAAAACACAAACTGAGAGGTCAACGTTTTTCGACACCTGAAGAAGCGGTTGCTGCATTCAGAATGCATGTGTTGGAGATACCTCAATCAGAGTGGCAAAAGTGCTTCGACAATTGGTTCAAACGCATGCAAAAGTGTATAGATCTTCATGGGGAATATTTTGAAAAACAGTAAAGTGATTTTTGATGATCGATATTTGTTTTTGTTCTCTAATCCCGAAATATAAAAGGCAACCCTCGTATTAACCCCGACAAATGACTCATTTATATTTCACGATTACGATTTCCTTTTTCATATTACAAACTTGACCACGATGTTGAATATATACGAAAAAATTAAAATAGAAATGGATTTAGAACCAGAAGAACAAACATTAATTAGAACAATCGAAATAATACTTCAACAATTGAACCAATTAAATTTTTTGGGCACAGCACTAAAATGGATATGCGGTACTCCCGATCACGACGACCTAGTTGAATTACAAACTAAAATAAACACATTGATTGATAATAATGAAAAACATAAACAGATAAACTCACATCTCGAAAAACTATTAAGGGAAACTAATATTAGAAATTCCCAAAAACAATTTCTGTTAGAACAAGTCTACGACCAGTTACGTTTAACAGCTAGAACTATAAATGCTGCCAAAGTCAATGAATACCTATCCGAAGCCCTAGACATGTTCGATGTTAACAAATTGAATAAAACAGAGGCCAAAGAGGTACCCTTGATAAATGTGTTAGAATATTCAAACATTAATATAGTTAGACTAGGTGAAATTTTTATTACGATCTATGAATGCTGTTACGTGGTAACCTCCCCCACCGCCATAGTCCCAGCGCGAAAATATTAAACACAATAAAATATGCATGAAATATAAATCTTTTAAATAATTTAAAACACATGCATGTTAAAGAAATTCTATTTTCTATTTAATTAAAACATTCGTTTACATTTTTTCAATTAAGTATTTGCCTGACTAAACATTAATTGAGCGCATACGTTACGGACAATATTCACATCTTGAATTTAACTTAAATGCAAGTTGATGCGCAAACCTACATCGTTACGATTGTCAATCAATTTCGAAGGGACAGTCATGGCTGAGTTTTTTTTCGGTGAGGTAACGGCGGAATGGGGAGACAGAGAGTTTGAGTTTTCTTAAGTAGTCTTAAAAGGGTGCCACACGAAAGAGGTTGACGACTCAGCGCGGGAAAGTCTAACGGAAGACCGGAAAAATGTAATCGATAAAAAAAACTAGCGAAATAAAATGAGAACTATTTAATTTAAAGTTTTCTTAAAGTAAAATTGGAGTTTCAAATTGGATATTGCGTTCGACCAATAATCGCTGGCGGACTTGAGCTGAACCGGGATACGGCCATTGATCAGGCCGACTTGGTGCGGTACAGGAAAATATACCAAACGGCAACCACGTAGGTACGTATGGAAATTTTATTTTGTTGTACAAATATAAAATACAACATTTGGCGCAAACTATTTGCCCCAAAATAAAACATTTATTATTATTGCAAAATTTATTGTGAATATATATAATACACTAATATCCTGACATTAAAGAAAGATGTAAACTATTTAAATTTACCCCAGTAAGTTTCAAACATGGTAAAATCCAAACAGACAACGAAATCGCAATTTGCAGAAAATACTATAGCCAAGTCAAAAATTGTGAACAATATCTAAATAACTATATACGGCAATTAAATAATGATGAAGACAACTGCATAGTCCCATTAATTACAAATAAAGAAACTGAATGCAAAATTGTAAAAGAATATAATCCACCAATAACAATACTCGAAGAAAGATTAATAATGATAGAAGGACAACATATGGCAAACATGAAAGCGTTGACGGCACAAATGTAGTTTCAGGCACAAATACTGTAAAAATCTATGAAATTGAATACCATAATTAACGTGAAGAAATCAAAGAAGCAATTTATAATAAATTAACCGAGAACTTTGTGTAATGTATCTTAGAATTCAAGAGATAAAGAAGCATCGAACAATTTAATGTTAGATACTAGAAAGAATTAACACGTCTCCAACAAAAAAATCGGGACGATTTTGTTTAAGTAGGGGGGAGTTAACGACCATGATACGAATACCAAACGTTGATAATACAAGTGAAATCTACCATACACGATATATGGAAACCAAGATAAGACTTGCACAAACTACCACATACAATATGACTCACTTGGCAACCAGGATAAGACTTGGCATTAACTACCATAATACGACAATCTCGGGAAACCAAGATAAGCGTACCTAGCTCTAAGTATAAATGGAATATGTAAAACCCACAACAGGGTTCATAGATCCAGTAAGAACTACCTATAAGACATGAATTAATAAAGGGCCTCGGTGTCGTAAAATATCATTTTTTGTTTTTAGTTCGAATATAAAAATTAACGAGTCAAATTGAATGATCTATGGACAATGGTGTCACATTAGTGTTAAACGTGGATAGTGAAATAAATTGTCATGGGACACAAGTGCTCGGGTTTTTGTGCAGTTGAACAATGACTCTTGAGGATCGATGGGGTCCGTCGCGTGTTCCAAGTCAGGTATCTCATATTCACAACAGCGTACCTCATCTCCTTGGCACGTAATTGATTCGAGCTTATCATGCCGCCCCCTAACAACGACGGCATCACCTCCTCCGACATTAACTTCACGTCGATATATGGCTAGTCTGTAGTAGACGCCACCACGACCAAGAAATTAGAGTGCCAGATGATAATGTTAATCCTCACCCGCATCACCGGAGAGGCCCTCCCCGAGCACCGAGGCAATCAGGTCCTCGACCACCAATCTCATCAGCGATGAATTCGGATCCCCGCAGAAGAATTAGGGTAGTATAAGATTTACGTTAAGTTAAGTTAATTGCTTTTACATAAAATTAAAAATTAATAAAAAAAAAAAAAATAGGTAAGTTAGGTAAGTTAAATTTTAAGAAAAAAAAACAAAAAAAATTGACAAAGTTTTTCAAATTTTTCTTTGTCTTTTAAATAATTATAAGTACTGCCACAAAGTTCTGTCGCCGAAAGGCAAATTATACAAATGTTAAGCAATGTTTAGCTTAAACCGTCTGCTAAGGACCAGTAAGTTATTATATAAAATAATTAAGCTAGAATTTAAGCATTTTTTGTCTAGCCTTTAATTTAGAAACTAAGAATATAAAAAGAAAATAAAAAATGTTTTAAAAATGAATGAAAAATCCCCGCAGAAGTCATTGTCAACATACACACCACTGCCGACTCATTCACTACCACCCATGTCGAGCATCATCTCGGTGGGCTACCTATTGCGACCGTTCGACATTTCTTGTTTACCCTATCAGAACTCACAAAAGAACAAAACAAACCAAACATAATACCAGCCCCAACGTTCAAAGAAGCCCTTCCAACTGGCCCCTCGACATCTAATACAGCAAACAATATTAAGAATCCATCGCCTCACCAGCCATCAAAACCAGTAAAATATAATTTCACCAAATCGGACCCATCAACAACACCACCAACTCAACAAACACCATCAACTCATCTAACATCAACAGCTCAACTAACTCCAACCAACCCCCCACAACTACAAACAACTTCTTCAATCCAAAACTATAAACCGTCCCACAAGTTACAACAAGCTATTCCGCTGATAGCCTCTCGCAATGCACATCGTCACCTACATTAAAGGTAAAAAACGAATCGTCCCTTACTAAGACAAAAATAAATAAAAATGTACACATCTTAGAAGATGATGACTTCAAAATGTAAGAATATTATTAACATCCAGCCCCTGACTCTGCTGTTTCTGAAACTGGACACTTGAACTCTGCTCAGAGTACAAGTGCCCCGTATCAGGAACAGCAGATTCAAGTTCCTAACAACATACATCCTATCCACCCAACATTCCTACACGAAAATAAATTTAAGAATACACTACCCCATTCCGCAAAACAATCAAATCCCAAGCACACTATTAGGGCCTGAACGCCCACAGCCCGCTTCACAACATAAACCATTCACCATTTTGCAATGGAACATGAACGGTTATACTAATAATTGCGACGAATTAAACATTCTAATTAAAGAATATAACCCAAGTGTAATATCATTACAAGAAACACATTGTCCAGTTAACACGATACCAATCATTCCTAAATCATATACAGGATACTTCCATAACTCCTCTGCAAATACATCACATAAACAAGGTATAGGGTTCCTCATTAAAAAGGGTACTCCCCACAAAATTCTCCCCATTATTACAAATATGCAATCACTCGTTGTAGAAATACAATATCCCATAAATTTCACTTACATAGATTTATATCTTCCTCCAAATCAGCCGATAAATAAAGATGATTTTCAGTCAATACTCAATCAAACAAACGAGCCTAGAATACTTGGAGGTGACATAAATGCTTGGAGTATACTCTGGGGCTCACCGTCTACAAACAAAAGAGGTGAAATAATAGAAAACACCCTCCTCGCCTCCAACCTTATCCTACTGAATGAAGGATCGCCGACCCACAACACTCTCACTCACATTGACATCACTTGTTGCTCTCCTGAATTGGTTCCGAGAACTACATGGCAAGTTCTAGACGATCTTTACAATAGTGACCATTTTCCCGTGTTAACTATGATAAATATCCAACAACCGATAACCTATCATAATCAATCTCCAAAATATAAAACTGACTCTGCCAACTGGCCACTTTTTGAAAAAAAAGTTGATGAATTTCTTTCAAGCTACCCCCATACACCTAATACAAATCATGAAGCTGCAATAATCAATAAAGCAATTAGATCTGCTGCCAACGTTTCAATACCACAAACGAATACTAAAGCTAAACCGGTAACCAAGCAACATGTACTTTGGTGGAACTCCGAATTAACATCTCTCCGCAAATGCAAAATGGCAGCCCTCTCCCAATTTAAAAAAAGACCCACAGAGGTTAATCTCGTAGCATATAAAACAGCGAACGCTTTATTTCGTAAAAGGATGAAAGATAGTAAAGCAAAAAGCCTCCTTCAATTCACTTCGACAATCAACCCAAAATCCTCCACTGCCATAATATGGCATAAAATATGCAGCTTAAGCGGAAATTACAATCCGGTAAACATCTCTTGTCTTGATTCCCAAAATACTAGAATCACAGATACAATGCAAATATGCCAACTCTTCGCCAAAACCTGGTCGCAATCCCCAGACAGCCACAATTTCCATCCCGAATTCAATCGGAAAAGACTTGAATCCCTTAAGAATTTAGTACATTTACAAGCCTCCAACCCTGCGGCCCACCGCATCGAAGAACCCATCTCATTTACTGAATTTGAATCAGTACTTAGTATAACCAAAGGGAAAACCCCAGGAAGAGATCGAATATCCTGCCCAATGTTGAAACACCTTTCGAAAAATACAAAATTGAGAATCATTAAATTATACAATAAAATATTTGAAACATCACATATCCCACAAATCTGGAAAACCGCAGTCCTAATACCTATTCCTAAACCGAAGAAAGATAAAGATACTATAGAGGGTTACCGTCCTATATCCTTAATCCCCTGTATTGCAAAGGTTTTAGAAAAAATAGTAGCCAAACGTTTGCTATGGTTTATAGAAACAAAGAAATTGACATTTATCAATCAAGTAGATTTCAAATCCAACAGAGGTTGCACAGATGCCTTACTTCACATTGTCAATGTGTGCACTTGAGAGAGTTCTCTTTTTGGTCTGGCTCTTGCTAAGAACAGACGTGCCTTCCTCGTGCTAGAAGTTTCAAGAATATTTGAATATAAGAATGTAATAAAAGTAAACTAAATTGTCTATTATTTTATCCCATAACTCCCATAGGTTATGGGCCCAGATCACGCAGCAGTTTAAATAACAAAAAAGTTGTTAAAAGTTTATTTTTCAAGTGATTAAAAATGGATAAGTTAAAAAGGAACATCACACGGTTTAATGGACAACAATACAGTGTACGGAAGTTTCGCATGTGCTCTCTCTTGACAGAATTGAACGTTCCGAATGTGTTAAAAGATCGAGGACCCGATGTGTCGGACAGAAAATGGACAAAGATGGAAAGAATCGCAAAGCAACAATTATTGAATACTTAGCCGATTGATTTCTTAGTTTTGCAAACAGTCAATCAACGGCACGAGAAATAATGAACAAACTGGACAGTTTATATCAGCGGAAAAGTGTTCCAACAAAGATCGCTATAAAAGATAAACTGAGTGCATTAAAAATGAAAATTGACACTAGCCTGGAAACACACTTTAATGATTTTGACAATTTAGTGCGTGACGCGGAAACATCTGGAGTGCCGTTAGATGAGCCGGACCAAATCTCGTACCTTTTTCACAGCCTCCCGGCCGAATACAATACAGCGGTCTTCGCCATGCAAACGGTTATGCCGGATGACACAACAGTCGCGTTTGTTAAGCAAAGACTTTTTGATATCGAATTGAAAATTAATGAACAAAAATCTGAGACAAGTGCCAAAGTTTTAAGTGCGGAAACGAAAGAAAAAGATGATCAATTTACTGAAAATAAAAACAAACAATTCGCGAAATTATCACCCACGTTTTAAACCTCACGGCAAAAAGCGATTCAAACAAAAGAAATATAAGGTGACATGTTATCACTGTGGAAAGCCTGGGCACAAGCGAAACTATTGTCGCCAGCTGAAAAATTCGAAAAACAACGACAAATCGGACAGTAAAAATTCGAACAAAAATTCGTCGGAAAATAAATCGTTCCAGATGTTTAGATTTGATCCACCAAGTTCCCCAAGGTCGTCGAACGCTGGTTTTATACACATGCTGAGCACCGAAGGTTTCTTAAAGGATCCGTCGAGTGAAAGTGCTTCTTTTATTCTCGACTCCGGCGCTTCCGACCACGCAATAAATAATGAAAAGCTTTTCTCTAACGCCGAAACAATCAACCCACCGATGAAAATTTATATTGCTAAAAATGGAGCATACATTAATGCAACCAAACGAGGCCAAATCAAGTTTGTGACCGATTCAGGATTTGAGGGATGTCTGAACAACGTTCTTTACTGCTCTGACCTGCCTCACAACCTTTTGTCTGTTCTGCGTCTACAACAATCAGGCGTGGCTGTTATTTTTGACGAATCAGGTGTTAAAATTGAATACAAGGGTAAAACTCTCACTCAAGGTAAACTAAGACACACTTTAACTCGTATTGATTTTAAAATTTTATCTGCACCAAAGATTTTTAGCGCAATATTAGATGATTATGATTTGTGGCATTGTCGACTTGGTCATATTAGCAAAAATAAGTTTTTAGAACTTAAAACTAAAAGATTAATGGCTGATGTTGATTTGATTGAAAAAGTAAATCCAAGTGATTGTAAATGTGATCCGTGCATAGATGGAAAATTAGCGAGATTGCCATTTGAAAAAGCAAAAGATAAAAGTCACATTAATCGTGCTTTGTTTATTGTACATACAGATGTATGCGGTCCAGTAAAGCCTCCCACTTTCGATGACAATAATTATTTTGTAATCTTTATCGATCAATACACGCACTATTGCGTAACATATTTGATCAAAAGGAAATCAGAGGTCTTCTTGCACTTCAAAGACTTTGTTGCAAAAAGCGAGGCACATTTTGGTGTAAAATTGGTCAACTTGTACGTGGATAATGGGCGAGAGTATTTATCGTCTGAGATGATGCAGTACTGTGTTGAAAAAGGCATAGCATATCATTTAACAGTACCACGAACTCCGCAACAGAATGGTGTCGCCGAACGTATGATTCGGACGATTTCCGAGAAGGCCCGTTCTATGATCGCCGGTGCACGTTTAAGCCAGATTTTCTGGGGTGAAGCTGTTGTAACAGCAACATTCTTGATTAACTTGACTCCAACAAAGGCGATCAAGAACGACGAAACCCCCTTCGAATAGTGGCATAATAAAAGGCCACAATTAAAGTATCTGGGGGTATTTGGTTCGACTGTTTATGTGCACAACAAGACAAGGCAAACAAAGTTTGATAAGAAATCTTGGAAAGGCATATTACTCGGTTATGAGTCAAATGGCTACAGAGTTTGGAATGTTGAAAATGGCCAAGTTCACATTGCAAGAGATGTGATTGTTGACGAGAGAAATTTTATGGTTTCCAGACCGGTGACGATCGGTTCTGATGAGCGTTTGGTAAAAATTGATGAGACCGTAAATTTAAAGCCTGTTGCCCCTCGTATGCCTAACTACGAAAGTGATGATTGTATTTCCACCGAAAATGATTCGGTGAAGCCTGGTCAGTACAGACTGGATGAAAAGACGCATAAAAATGGAAATGAAAGCGCTGATTTACTTCAAGGCCAAACGCGCAGTGTTCCTGCAGAAAATACAGATGAGGTCTCAGTGTCAAAATCACACAAGAGGGCATTGTCACCGGAAGTGCGGAGAAGTGAGCGAATAAAAGAAAGACCAGTCGTTTCTTATAATGAAGATAATTTTATGTCAGATGAATGTATTTTGATCGCTCAATCTGCTATATGTGATGTGCCCAAATCATTTTCAGAAATTGCAGAAAGAGATGATAAGAAATTATGGTATGATGCAATCTGTGAAGAAATTAATTCTTTGATTGAAAACAAAACTTGGACCCTTGTTAATAAACCAGAAGGAAAAAATATTGTAGACTGTAAATGGGTGTTAACGATAAAGCACGATGAAAATGGTAAACCTGTAAAATATAAAGCGCGGCTTGTTGCTCGCGGTTTCAGTCAGAAATTTTTAATTGACTATGATGAGACATTCGCACCAGTTGCAAGAATCTCGAGTTTCAGATTTTTACTTGCCTTTGCAAATCAATTCAATTTGGTAATTCATCATATGGATGTAAAAACAGCATTTTTAAACGGTAATCTAAAAGAAGAAATTTACATGAAATTACCCGAAGGTCTCTTAAATACTTTGAATCAAGTCTGTAAATTAAATAAAGCTCTATATGGTTTAAAACAAAATGCACGATATTGGTTCGAAACTTTCGAAGAAACTTTAAAGAAAATCGGTTTTAAAAATTCAGCTGTAGATCGATGTCTTTATATTCTGAACAAAGGTCACATTAATGAAAACGTGTATTTGATTCTTTATGTTGATGATATTGTAATCGTAACTGCAAACACTAAAACAATGGAAAGTTTAAAAGACTATTTAATGAAACAATTCAAAATGATAGACCTAAAAGAAATCAAATTATTCCTTGGTATAAAAATCACGAGAACCCAAAATGAAATCGCAATGGATCAGAGTGCATATATAAAAACGATTTTAGCAAAGTTTAACATGAGTGATTGCAATTCAGTTAGCACACCCTTAGAGACAAATTTAAATTATTTAGCTTTAAATAGTAGCCCTGTGAGTAGGGCGTTAGAATATACTCACAGCTAGGCCAGCTTGTCGTAAGAGGCGACTAAAGGCCGAGTGGTAGCCGGGGTCCCAACGCCCTGTGCGCCCGGTGAAATACCATCCCATCAAGCTTTAGGTTCCGTGAAATGGTCGGGAGTAATCCCTGGCCATCTTTCGGAGCTTGGCTGATGGACCGGTTCGAGAAAAGGTTGGTTAGGTGGTAGTCGGTCCCAAGGTGAGATACCACCCCGTCACGCTGTACATTCCGCGATATCGCCGAGAGAAATCTTCGACGGTGTTTCGAATGTGTGGCTGATGGCCCGGACTGACACGGGGATAAGTCATGATGGTGTCTTCTGATATAAAGAATTCCGGAGGTAAACTAGTCTCCCATTCGGATCTCCGGGGGGGACTATGTCAGGGGGAACATCATGCAGATATCATGATAAATAATGGAACTTTGAGAGGTTCGTCATCGCACAACCGGGCTAGCTCTCGAGGCTCGGCCCACGCTCGACTGGTGACGGCATTTTGTAACATCAGGGGCATCGGTTTCACCAATACTAATGTAAACGCCGTCCACCAATATTTGCAAACAACGAAACCTGATATCCTTGCCCTAACTGAGACCCAGGTCGATTCGTCAACTGATTCGACATATCTTCGTTGCTCAGGATACGACTTACATTCGAGATTCTGTTTTAAGGGCGGTGTCTGCGTCTTCGCACGGTCCGATCTGGCTTGCCAGAGGATGGAGGCGTTGGAACCCGATAATATGGACATCATATGGTTGAGGGTCGTACTGAGGAATTCCGTTAAATTTCTTTGTTGTCTTTACCGCTCCCCGAATGACGATCGACCGGCGACATTTTTCGAACATCTTTCATATACCGTCGACTGGATACAGATCAACCACCCAGCTTCTGAAATTGTTGTCCTTGGCGATTTTAATGTGCACAATTCCGACTGGTTGTTACATTCTAACAGAACCGACGAGGCTGGGAGGCTGGCGGAGATGTTTGCTGTAAGCCACAACTTGACTCAATTCGTGGGGGAGCCAACGCGAATACCGGATGCCCGAGGCGATTATGCGAACACCCTGGATCTGTTTTTGACATCCGAACCGAGTATTTATACCGTAGAGGTTTCTGCGCCACTGGGAAACTCAGATCACTGCTTGGTATCTGTCGCGCAAGCACTTGCATACCAAGCGAATAACCGGCCTAGGCAATTTCGCCATGTATGGAAGTATGGGGCCGCTAACTGGGACGATATGCGAGGTTTCTTCGCATCCTTTCCATGGTCCGAGATTTGCTTCGGAAACTCCGATGTTAACGCTTGCGCGGAGTCGGTGTCAGAGATTATTCTTCTGGGGATGGAGATGTATATTCCACATTCCATCAAACGAAGTTCGTCTGATAAACCTTGGTTTGACAAAAAATGCGAGCTGATTACAGCGGCAAAAAATAGAGCTTTTAAGCAATGGCGCTCCAATCCCACTGATGTTAACAGAGCGAATTTTGTTAGAATCAGAAACGTGTGCAACCAGGCGATTGATACCGCGAAGAAGGCTCACAACGACAGGGTGATCAATAAGCTCCTTCGGTGCCCAACTGGTTCGCCCTCCTTCTGGTCAATGGCAAAGGCTGTCAGCAGTAACTTTGCTTCCTCCTCTTTCCCTCCGTTGGTGACAGACAGCGGGACGTTAGTCACGAATCCAAAGGATAAAGCTAATGTGTTCGCGAATTTATTTTCCGCGAATTCAAACCTCGATCGCGGCCTTTTGCAGCCACCCGTGATCTCGCCGGTACAGTCTTCCATGCGGGATGTGAGATTTCGTCCGCGCACTATTCAGCGCATTCTACGTGAACTGGATTGTAGGAAGGCAACCGGCCCGGACGGAATACCAGCAATAGTCCTTAAGAACTGTGCTCCAGAACTATCGCCGGTTCTTGGCAGACTCTTCCGCTTATCTTATGCACGGAGGACCTTTCCTGCCTGCTGGAAAATCGCTCGAGTTCAGCCAATCCCAAAGACGGGAAAAAAGTGTCTCCCACAAAATTACCGTCCGATAGCATTGCTGTCTATTTTATCTAAGGTAATGGAAAAAGTCATCAATACAGAGTTGGTTAAGTATTTGGAGTGCAACGGTCTTCTGAATGATCGCCAATACGGATTCCGTGGCAGGCGGTCCACAGGAGACCTTTTGACACTTATAACCGATATATGGACATCTACGATTGAACGGCATGGTGAGTCAAGGGCGGTCGCATTAGATATCTCCAAGGCTTTTGATCGCGTCTGGCACGGGGCATTGCTGAGCAAACTTCGTTTATATGGACTTTCCCAACAGCTTTGCGACTGGACGAGGAGCTTCCTCGAGAATCGATCGATCCGGGTTGTTGTGGACGGCGAGTGTTCGGATCTGTATCCTGTTAATTCGGGCGTGCCCCAGGGTTCTATTTTGGCTCCAACCTTGTTCTTGCTTCACATAAATGATTTGTTGGAGACAACGGACAACAAAGTGTTCAGTTTTGCGGATGATAGTACGCTTGTTTCCTCCTTTTCGAGTGATCGGCCGATTGGTGCATCAACGTCGCACCAGCTGAGATGTAGACAGATTGACTCTCTGAACCAGGATCTAGATAAAGTCCTGCAGTGGGGAAAGGCCAATCTTGTCGACTTCAACGCAACGAAGACCCAGTATACAACATTCACAAAGAAAACCGGATCATCGGTTCCACAGCTGATGATGAATGGCCGGGCCCTCGAGGCTGGGGAAAGTTTGAGATTGCTCGGCGTCACGGTCTGTGGGAATGTATCATGGCATAAACACGTATCGGGTATCGCCAGATCAGCCTCAGGAAAACTGAGTTATCTTTTTAGAGCCAAGAAATATTTTACTCCGGCCCAACTTCTTCTCCTATATAAATCTCAAATTAGACCCGCGCTCGAATATTGCTCTCATGTTTGGAGCTCGGCTCCTAAACATACCCTCGACCTACTTGAGAGCGTACAAAGACGAGCGATCCGCCTGATCGGGGACTCGGCGCTGACATCGGGACTACAGTCGCTATCACATCGAAGGCGCGTGGCCGACCTCTGTCTGTTCTACATATATTATCACGGGTGCTGTTCTTCGGAGATTCTTGGCATTGTTCCACGCAATTCGGTTTATATGCGCTCCACAAGACAATCCGACGGATCGCACCCGTTTGTGGTTCATCTCCCGACAGCGCGAACATCCCTGTATCAGAACTCGTTCCGTTACAGAGCGGGGAAGCTGTGGAACTCCCTTCCCACGCGAGTGTTCCCGGAGCGTTACAACCTGCAACTGTTCAAAAACAACTGCAACAGTTATTTGATGGCATCTCGGGGCGCCCACTCGACGCTATAGGTTCGCCTCTCCCGAGAGAAGTCTAATAAAAAAAAAAAAAAAAAAAAGTAGCGAAAAGATTGATGCTCCTTGCAGAAACTTGATCGGCTGTGTACTGTATGTAATGTTATGTACTCGACCCGATTTAAGTACTGCAGTTAATATTTTGAGACGTTACTTGACTAAAAATAACAAAGAATTATGGCAATGCTTGAAAATGGTATTAAGATATCTGAAAGGATCGATTGATTTGAAACTGATTTATAGTCGATGTGCTTTCAATAATTTCTTGTGTGGTTACGTAGATTCAGATTGGGCGCGAGACGAACACGACCGAAAAAGTACGACCGGTTACGTTTTCCAGCTATTCGAGCGGTGTGTTATTAGCTGGAATACGAGAAAGCAATCCTCGGTTGCAGCCTCCTCAACCGAGGCCGAGTATATGGCTTTATATGAAGCCGTGCGCGAGGCGTTGTGGTTAAAATCTTTGGCGCACACAATTGATATTACATTAACCAAACCAATAACATTGTATGAAGATAATAATTGTTGCATTTGTATTGCAAATAACCCAGCAAGTCATAAAAGATCCAAGCACATCGATATTAAATATCATTTCAGCAGGGAACAAGTTGAGAATAAAACTGTTAAAATATGTTATGTTTCCACAGGAAATCAATTGGCCGACGTGATGACTAAACCACTACCGGCTAGCAGTTTTCTTAGGTTCCGTGTTAAATTGGGTTTAAAGCAAACAGGAGATCAAAGAACAAGAAATATAGAGGATATGATTAACTGACATTTTTCTATTTTAGTTAATTAATAAGTGTATAATTTAATGTATTAATCTTAAGATGATTTTCAAGTCTGATTAGGTTTCTCCTGGGTTTCCCTAATCCTTGCAACAAATGTTGGACTTATGTATTTGTTCCCAGAGGCATAAGGAAGGCTTTTAAGAATGTTTGAATGAGTGAAATATTTTAAGATTATAAATTTATAAATATATGTATGTACAATAAAATGTATATCTTCATTTCAAGGTTTAATTAATGGTATGGATTTACTTTTAAATGACTTTGTGTGCATTACTTTTTGAGGAGGCCTGTTGGTTTATTCTTACGAAATGCAAAAAGTAATCAACATAAAATCTATTTTTAATAGTAACTTGAATTCACTGGCAAAGGATATGGCGCCAAGTCGAAGTGACTAATACAACAACTATCCTATGGTGTTCTAGGTTTCCGATTTAGTTTTCAGAATAAAGTCATAAAATTAAGATTGTGTGTGTAGGAATGGGAGATTGATTTTGAGACCATGGTGTCAATGTGTGCCCTTGAGAGAGTTCTCTTTTTGGTCTGGCTCTTGCTAAGAACAGACGTGCCTTCCTCGTGCTAGTAGTTTCAAGAATATTTGAATATAAGAATGTAATAAAAGTAAACTAAATTGTCTATTATTTTATCCCATAACTCCCATACCGATCTACTAGCAACCATCCAAAACAAACTAAAAAATACAATTCGAATGAATTGGGATACTTATCATCACACCTATAAAAACGTAAATCCATTCGAATATCACCCCTCCTATCCAACGAATTTAAGTTAAACTAAAATCACAAATTTCGTGAGATTGCGATTAGGTCATACGTCTGCTACGCATCTTTACCTGCTCAACAAAGACACACTCCCAACCTGCCAAAAATGTAACACAACACTTTCAGTCAGTCATATACTAAAAGACTGTCCTCACCTAAAACTTTTAAGAGGCCGTCTATTTCGTAATATAGATATTTATAAAATTCTCGAAGATCGTACCCCCGACAACATAGAAAATATAGACAAGTTTATAAAAATTCTAAAAATCAAATTATAATTTAAAGGTACAGAGCCAATAGTCTCAGCTGCTAGGCTCATTATGTTAGTTTATTGATATGTAATTTTAATTACTTGTTAATAATAAATAAATAAATAAATTTACTTACGATTCGGTTAAGCCAACGAAATACACTTGCGGTATTTTCGTGGTGCATATTCAGTGCAGGAGGAGACTTCAATTGTTTTCTAATAAAAATACGTAGAAAAGTTCGAACAGTACCAACAAATAAACACAGCACAAAACAAACACCGCGAGACACCAACGACGCCCTCACCAGATCACATTAAAATACCGCGAACACGAGTTAAAGTACCGGCACAATCCGCACAACTAATAACTACTGCTGCCGAAGAATAACTGACCCCAGCAACCATCGAAGACCTCAGTCATGACGATTTTAGAATCATTTACGACTGGAAGTTGTTGTTGGGTTTGGTTCGATAGGATTGGGTGCGATGGATGTGAGAAACATAAACAACCCAGATGGACAAGTTTTCTTTGTTATAGATAGATCCATCGCGCTGTGATCTAATATGTTTGTATTGAGTGTGTTGACCAATGATCGAACCGTTGCACGTGGTTCAAGAGATATAAACATGAACAGTCTGACGAGGCTTGTTCGGAATCTTGTATGTGGTTGACTCTGGAATTTGGGTATAAACAAATAATGGATTTTGGTTGGATTGGCTTTATTTGGTGGTTACCATGAACATGTTGATCTAAATCAATACACACAAGAATAAGATGATAAATATCAGCTCTTACTGATCAGTAGATTGTTGTAAATAGTGCTTCCTGTTTAATGCGCAGCTGCGAGTATGTGTTATTGTTTCAACATATTCCGCCCGTCTTTTGGTGACCCTGTATTCGAAACACCCTTCGTTCGGAGGTGATCGGACATGGCAAGTTTTGGTTGTATAATCGTCGCATTGTGGAGTTAACTATGCGTATTATTCCAGTGAAGAATCCGCTCCTGGAACGCTGTAATGGGTCTGTCTCTCTCTAGATGCGCAGGATTCATGTCTGTAGGGTTGGTGTTTTATGTTACATAAACATTGCAACTTTCTCTCTGAGCAATGAGTCTTTGTCACCCCTCGGAGCTTTAAGCTCTACATGACGCTATTAAATGAATTGCATTCCTATAAAGCGTGGTTTTACTTTTTTAGTTTATGTGATAGATTGATCGGCGAGTGGGAGGGTATTTTGTGCGTCGAGGTACAACTGTCACTTACTGTTGGTGTGATCTTTTCTTTCATCGAGTCGTGTGGGAATCCAGGAAACTCGGCAAGTGTTAGGATGGCATTTATAGTAGGTTACTTGATGGGTAGTGTGAATCATTGTCATCTGGAGTTTACAATGGAATGTCCGAGCGGGGAACTTCGCCGTCAGTCTCACGATTTGGTTGTGATTGGATTACATCTGACTGTGTTTCTTCATCATAAAAGTAATCAGGTATGTAGTTGAATTCCACCTCTGTTAAATCATGGATATAGGTGCCTTCGATTCCAATGACCGGTACTGTTATTCAAGATAAGGAGACGGTAGTGAAGCTGAAGCCCAAGCGGATATGGTAGTTGATTGCCTCGGATCCAACTCCTCGTAGTGGTTATCATAATTGAACATTTGGATTACGCTGGAAATTGTCGAAGTGATGTCTTGAGAATATTAGAATAATCGATGACCTGTGCGGGTGTGTTTAAGACGTTCTGCGAAGAGGTGTTTTGCCTTTCATTTAAATGCGCGTACAAGTAGCATCATTGTCACTATTGAATGTTGATTCTTGGTGCATGGCTTCCTTAAGAGTGCGGAACTAAGCCTAGGGAAGGCATGATAGGGAATACGATCTTTGGATGTTTAACTTCGTTGTTCATCGAGTGTGATTGAAATTGATATCTTTGTGATCGCAATGGGTTGTCAAATATTGCGTCTGATAGTAGATGTCGGGAAAAGGCGACATTTGAAACGAACGTCATTGCGGGTATGGGCCTGGATGTTGATTTCATATACATAATCAATGTTTTAATTAAAGTTCAACTTCTTTTTGTGTATTTCGGGTTATGATGCAGTTGTCGGTCAGTGGTTTTTTGATGTAGGGCGAGGTTCAATCATTGTGATAACCATTATCGATGGATGAGACATGGGTTTAGTTTTTCATTCATTCAAAACAAAAAAACATTCAAAAAAGGCACACAAATTTTAGCGAAAATTTCAGGCCCAAGGAAGAAAAATAACGCTCGGTAGAGGAAACACATAGTTGAAGAAGATTGTGGGGACATAATAAACACAAACAGGCAGACATTAATCCATAAAAATAGTATTAAAAATTATACGCTAAGTGAAGATGACGCCGAAATTCCAAACATCACTCCGAATTATCGCCTTCCTGATCGTAGCTCATGCGGACGTAAGTGTAAAAAACGTGAAGGACAATAAATACATATTAACCCCGACAAATGACTCATTTATATTTCACGATTACGATTTCCTTTTTCATATTACAAACTTGACCACGATGTTGAATATATACGAAAAAATTAAAATAGAAATGGATTTAGAGCCAGAAGAACAAACATTAATTAGAACAATCGAAATAATACTTCAACAATTGAACCAATTAAATTTTCTGGGACAGCACTAAAATGGATATGCGGTACTCCCGATCACGACGACCTAGTTGAATTACAAACTAAAATAAACACATTGATTGATAATAATGAAAAACATAAACAGATAAATTCACATCTCGAAAAATTATTAAGGGAAACTAATATTAGAAATTCCCAAAAACAATTTCTGTTAGAACAAGTCTACGACCAGTTACGTTTAACAGCCAGAACTATAAATGCTGCCAAAGTCAATGAATACCTATCCGAAGCCCTAGACATGTACGATGTTAACAAATTGAATAAAACAGAGGCCAAAGAGGTACCCTTGATAAATGTGTTAGAATATTCAAACATTAATATAGTTAGACTAGGTGAAATTTTTATTACGATCTATGAATATTGTTACGTGGTAACCTCCCCCACCGCCATAGTCCCAGCGCGAAAATATTAAACACAATAAAATATGCATGAAATATAAATCTTTTAAATAATTTAAAACACATGCATGTTAAAGAAATTCTATTTTCTATTTAATTAAAACATTCGTTTACATTTTTTCAATTAAGTATTTGCCTGACTAAACATTAATTGAGCGCATACGTTACGGACAATATTCACATCTTGAATTTAACTTAAATACAAGTTGATGCGCAAACCTACATCGTTACGATTGTCAATCAATTTCGAAGGGACAGTCATGGCTGAGTTTTTTTTCGGTGAGGTAACGGCGGAATGGGGAGACAGAGAGTTTGAGTTTTTTTAAGTAGTCTTAAAAGGGTGCCACACGAAAGAGGTTGACGACTCAGTGCGGGAAAGTCTAACGGAAGACCGGAAAAATGTAATCGATAAAAAAAACTAGCGAAATAAAATGAGAACTATTTAATTTAAAGTTTTCTTAAAGTAAAATTGGAGTTTCAAATTGGATATTGCGTTCGACCAATAATCGCTGGCGGACTTGAGCTGAACCGGGATACGGCCATTGATCAGGCCGACTTGGTGCGGTACAGGAAAATATACCAAACGGCAACCACGTAGGTACGTATGGAAATTTTATTTTGTTGTACAAATATAAAATACAACATTTGGCGCAAACTATTTGCCCCAAAATAAAACATTTATTATTATTGCAAAATTTATTGTGAATATATATAATACACTAATATCCTGACATTAAAGAAAGATGTAAACTATTTAAATTTACCCCAGTAAGTTTCAAACATGGTAAAATCCAAACAGACAACGAAATCGCAATTTGCAGAAAATACTATACCCAAGTCAAAAATTGTGAACAATATCTAAATAACTATATACGGCAATTAAATAATGATGAAGACAACTGCATAGTCCCATTAATTACAAATAAAGAAACTGAATGCAAAATTGTAAAAGAATATAATCCACCAATAACAATACTCGAAGAAAGATTAATAATGATAGAAGGACAACATATGGTAAACATGAAAGCGTTGACGGCACAAATGTAGTTTCAGGCACAAATACTGTAAAAATCTATGAAATTGAATACCATAATTAACGTGAAGAAATCAAAGAAGCAATTTATAATAAATTAACCGAGAACTCTGTGTAATGTATCTTAGAATTCAAGAGATAAAGAAGCATCGAACAATTTAATGTTAGATACTAGAAAGAATTAACACGTCTCCAACAAAAAAATCGGGACGATTTTGTTTAAGTAGGGGAGAGTTAACAAGTGAAATCTACCATACACGATATATGGAAACCAAGATAAGACTTGCACAAACTACCATATACAATATGACTCACTTGGCAACCAGGATAAGACTTGGCATTAACTACCATAATACGACAATCTCGGGAAACCAAGATAAGCGTACCTAGCTCTAAGTATAAATGGAATATGTAAAACCCACAACAGGGTTCATAGATCCAGTAAGAACTACCTATAAGACATGAATTAATAAAGGGCCTCGGTGTCGTAAAATATCATTTTTTGTTTTTAGTTCGAATATAAAAATTAACGAGTCAAATTGAATGATCTATGGACAATGGTGTCACATTAGTGTTAAACGTGGATAGTGAAATAAATTGTCATGGGACACAAGTGCTCGGGTTTTTGTGCAGTTGAACAATGACTCTTGAGGATCGATGGGGTCCGTCGCGTGTTCCAAGTCGGGTATCTCATATTCACAACAGCGTACCTCATCTCCTTGGCACGTAATTGATTCGAGCTTATCATGCCGCTCCCTAACAACGACGGCATCACCTCCTCCGACATTAACTTCACGTCGATATATGGCTAGTCTGTAGTAGACGCCACCACGACCAAGAAATTAGAGTGCCAGATGATAATGTTAATCCTCACCCGCATCACCGGAGAGGCCCTCCCCGAGCACCGAGGCAATCAGGTCCTCGACCACCAATCTCATCAGCGATGGATTCGGATCCCCGCAGAAGAATTAGGGTAGTATAAGATTTACGTTAAGTTAAGTTAATTGCTTTTACATAAAATTAAAAATTAATAAAAAAAAAAAAAAATAGGTAAGTTAGGTAAGTAAAATTTTAAGAAAAAAAAACAAAAAAAATTGACAACGTTTTTCAAATTTTTCTTTGTCTTTTAAATAATTATAAGTACTGCCACAAAGTTCTGTCGCCGAAAGGCAAATTATACAAATGTTAAGCAATGTTTAGCTTAAACCGTCTGCTAAGGACCAGTAAGTTATTATATAAAATAATTAAGCTAGAATTTAAGCATTTTTTGTCTAGACTTTAATTTAGAAACTAGGAATATAAAAAGAAAATAAAAAATGTTTTTAAAATGAATGAAAAATCCCCGCAGAAGTCATTGTCAACATACACACCACTCCCGACTCATTCACTACCACCCATGTCGAGCATCATCTCGGTGGGCTACCTATTGCGACCGTTCGACATTTCTTGTTTACCCTATCAGAACTCACAAAAGAACAAAACAAACCAAACATAATACCAGCCCCAACGTTCAAAGAAGCCCTTCCAACTGGCCCCTCGACATCTAATACAGCAAACAATATTAAGAGTCCATCGCCTCACCAGCCATCAAAACCAGTAAAATATAATTTCACCAAATCGGACCCATCAACAACACCACCAACTCAACAAACACCATCAACTCATCTAACATCAACAGCTCAACTAACTCCAACCAACCCCCCACAACTACAAACAACTTCTTCAATCCAAAACTATAAACCGTCCCACAAGTTACAACAAGCTATTCCGCTGATAGCCTCTCGCAATGCACATCGTCACCTACATTAAAGGTAAAAAACGAATCGTCCCTTACTAAGACAAAAATAAATAAAAATGTACACATCTTAGAAGATGATGACTTCAAAATGTAAGAATATTATTAACATCCAAGCCCCTGACTCTGCTGTTTCTGGAACTGGACACTCTGCTCAGAGTACAAGTGCCCCGTATCAGGAACAGCAGATTCAAGTTCCTAACAACATACATCCTATCCACCCAACATTCCTACACGAAAATAAATTTAAGAATACACTACCCCATTCCGCAAAACAATCAAATCCCAAGCACACTATTAGGGCCTGAACGCCCACAACCCACTTCACAACATAAACCATTCACCATTTTGCAATGGAACATGAACGGTTATACTAATAATTTCGACGAATTAAACATTCTAATTAAAGAATATAACCCAAGTGTAATATCATTACAAGAAACACATTGTCCAGTTAACACGATACCAATCATTCCTAAATCATATACAGGGTACTTCCATAACTCCTCTGCAAATACATCACATAAACAAGGTATAGGGTTCCTCATTAAAAAGGGTACTCCCCACAAAATTCTCCCCATTATTAGAAATATGCAATCACTCGTTGTAGAAATACAATATCCCATAAATTTCACTTACATAGATTTATATCTTCCTCCAAATCAGCCGATAAATAAAGATGATTTTCAGTCAATACTCAATCAAACAAACGAGCCTAGAATACTTGGAGGTGACATAAATGCTTGGAGTATACTCTGGGGCTCACCGTCTACAAACAAAAGAGGTGAAATAATAGAAAACATCCTCCTCGCCTCCAACCTTATCCTACTGAATGAAGGATCGCCGACCCACAACACTCTCACTCACATTGACATCACTTGTTGCTCTCCTGAATTGGTTCCGGCAAGTTCTAGACGATCTTTACAATAGTGACCATTTTCCCGTGTTAACTATGATAAATATCCAACAACCGATAACCTATCATAATCAATCTCCAAAATATAAAACTGACTCTGCCAACTGGCCACTTTTTGAAAAAAAAGTTGATGAATTTCTTTCAAGCTACCCCCATACACCTAATACAAATCATGAAGCTGCAATAATCAATAAAGCAATTAGATCTGCTGCCAACGTTTCAATACCACAAACGAATACTAAAGCTAAACCGGTAACCAAGCAACATTTACCTTGGTGGAACTCCGAATTAACATCTCTCCGCAAATGCAAAATGGCAGCCCTCTCCCAATTTAAAAAAAGACCCACAGAGGTTAATCTCGTAGCATATAAAACAGCGAACGCTTTATTTCGTAAAAGGATGAAAGATAGTAAAGCAAAAAGCCTCCTTCAATTCACTTCGACAATCAACCCAAAATCCTCCACTGCCATAATATGGCATAAAATATGCAGCTTAAGCGGAAATTACAATCCGGTAAACATCTCTTGTCTTGATTCCCAAAATACTAGAATCACAGATACAATGCAAATATGCCAACTCTTCGCCAAAACCTGGTCGCAATCCCCAGACAGCCACAATTTCCATCCCGAATTCAATCGGAAAAGACTTGAATCCCTTAACAATTTAGTACATAATAACTATTCCTAAGCCGAAGAAAGATAAAGATACTATAGAGGGTTACCGTCCTATATCCTTAATCCCCTGTATTGCAAAGGTTTTAGAAAAAAATAGTAGCCAAACGTTTGCTATGGTTTATAGAAACAAAGAAATTGACATTTATCAATCAAGTAGCTTTCAAATCCAACAGAGGTTGCACAGATGCCTTACTTCACATTGTCAATGTGTGCACTTGAGAGAGTTCTCTTTTTGGTCTGGCTCTTGCTAAGAACAGACGTGCCTTCCTCGTGCTAGAAGTTTCAAGAATATTTGAATATAAGAATGTAATAAAAGTAAACTAAATTGTCTATTATTTTATCCCATAACTCCCATAGGTTATGGGCCCAGATCACGCAGCAGTTTAAATAACAAAAGTGTTGTTAAAAGTTTATTTTTCAAGTGATTAAAAATGGATAAGTTAAAAAGGAACATCACACGGTTTAATGGACAACAATACAGTGTATGGAAGTTTCGCATGTGCTCTCTCTTGACAGAATTGAACGTTCCGAATGTGTTAAAAGATCGAGGACCCGATGTGTCGGACAGAAAATGGACAAAGATGGAAAGAATCGCAAAAGCAACAATTATTGAATACTTAGCCGATTGATTTCTTAGTTTTGCAAACAGTCAATCAACGGCACGAGAAATAATGAACAAACTGGACAGTTTATATGAGCGGAAAAGTGTTCCAACAAAGATCGCTATAAAAGATAAACTGAGTGCATTAAAAATGAAAATTGACACTAGCCTGGAAACACACTTTAATGATTTTGACAATTTAGTGCGTGACGCGGAAACATCTGGAGTGCCGTTAGATGAGCCGGACCAAATCTCGTACCTTTTTCACAGCCTCCCGGCCGAATACAATACAGCGGTCTTCGCCATGCAAACGGTTATGCCGGATGACACAACAGTCGCGTTTGTTAAGCAAAGACTTTTTGATATCGAATTGAAAATTAATGAACAAAAATCTGAGACAAGTGCCAAAGTTTTAAGTGCGGAAACGAAAGAAAAAGATGATCAATTTACTGAAAATAAAAACAACAATTCGCGAAATTATCACCCACGTTTTAAACCTCACGGCAAAAAGCGATTCAAACAAAAGAAATATAAGGTGACATGTTATCACTGTGGAAAGCCTGGGCACAAGCGAAACTATTGTCGCCAGCTGAAAAATTCGAAAAACAACGACAAATCGGACAGTAAAAATTCGAACAAAAATTCGTCGGAAAATAAATCGTTCCAGATGTTTAGATTTGATCCACCAAGTTCCCCAAGGTCGTCGAACGCTGGTTTTATACACATGATGAGCACCGAAGGTTTCTTAAAGGATCCGTCGAGTGAAAGTGCTTCTTTTATTCTCGACTCCGGCGCTTCCGACCACGCAATAAATAATGAAAAGCTTTTCTCTAACGCCGAAACAATCAACCCACCGATGAAAATTTATATTGCTAAAAATGGAGCATACATTAATGCAACCAAACGAGGCCAAATCAAGTTTGTGACCGATTCAGGATTTGAGGGATGTCTGAACAACGTTCTTTACTGCTCTGACCTGCCTCACAACCTTTTGTCTGTTCTGCGTCTACAACAATCAGGCGTGGCTGTTATTTTTGACGAATCAGGTGTTAAAATTGAATACAAGGGTAAAACTCTCACTCAAGGTAAACTAAGACACACTTTAACTCGTATTGATTTTAAAATTTTATCTGCACCAAAGATTTTTAGCGCAATATTAGATGATTATGATTTGTGGCATTGTCGACTTGGTCATATTAGCAAAAATAAGTTTTTAGAACTTAAAACTAAAAGATTAATGGCTGATGTTGATTTGATTGAAAAAGTAAATCCAAGTGATTGTAAATGTGATCCGTGCATAGATGGAAAATTAGCGAGATTGCCATTTGAAAAAGCAAAAGATAAAAGTCACATTAATCGTGCTTTGTTTATTGTGCATACAGATGTATGCGGTCCAGTAAAGCCTCCCACTTTCGATGACAATAATTATTTTGTAATCTTTATCGATCAATACACGCACTATTGCGTAACATATTTGATCAAAAGGAAATCAGAGGTGTTCTTGCACTTCAAAGACTTTGTTGCAAAAAGCGAGGCACATTTTGGTGTAAAATTGGTCAACTTGTACGTGGATAATGGGCGAGAGTATTTATCGTCTGAGATGATGCAGTACTGTGTTGAAAAAGGCATAGCATATCATTTAACAGTACCACGAACTCCGCAACAGAATGGTGTTCTATGATCGCCGGTGCACGTTTAAGCCAGATTTTCTGGGGTGAAGCTGTTGTAACAGCAACATTCTTGATTAACTTGACTCCAACAAAGGCGATCAAGAACGACGAAACCCCCTTCGAATAGTGGCATAATAAAAGGCCACAATTAAAGTATCTGGGGGTATTTGGTTCGACTGTTTATGTGCACAACAAGACAAGGCAAACAAAGTTTGATAAGAAATCTTGGAAAGGCATATTACTCGGTTATGAGTCAAATGGCTACAGAGTTTGGAATGTTGAAAATGGCCAAGTTCACATTGCAAGAGATGTGATTGTTGACGAGAGAAATTTTATGGTTTCCAGACCGGTGACGATCGGTTCTGATGAGCGTTTGGTAAAAATTGATGAGACCGTAAATTTAAAGCCTGTTGCCCCTCGTATGCCTAACTACGAAAGTGATGATTGTATTTCCACCGAAAATGATTCGGTGAAGCCTGGTCAGTACAGACTGGATGAAAAGACGCATAAAAATGGAAATGAAAGCGCTGATTTACTTCAAGGCCAAACGCGCAGTGTTCCTGTAGAAAATACAGATGAGGTCTCAGTGTCAAAATCACACAAGAGGGCATTGTCACCGGAAGTGCGGAGAAGTGAGCGAATAAAAGAAAGACCAGTCGTTTCTTATAATGAAGATAATTTTATGTCAGATGAATGTATATTGATCGCTCAATCTGCTATATGTGATGTGCCCAAATCATTTTCAGAAATTGCAGAAAGAGATGATAAGAAATTATGGTATGATGCAATCTGTGAAGAAATTAATTCTTTGATTGAAAACAAAACTTGGACCCTTGTTAATAAACCAGAAGGAAAAAATATTGTAGACTGTAAATGGGTGTTAACGATAAAGCACGATGAAAATGGTAAACCTGTAAAATATAAAGCGCGGCTTGTTGCTCGCGGTTTCAGTCAGAAATTTTTAATTGACTATGATGAGACATTCGCACCAGTTGCAAGAATCTCGAGTTTCAGATTTTTACTTGCCTTTGCAAATCAATTCAATTTGGTAATTCATCATTTGGATGTAAAAACAGCATTTTTAAACGGTAATCTAAAAGAAGAAATTTACATGAAATTACCCGAAGGTCTCTTAAATACTTTGAATCAAGTCTGTAAATTAAATAAAGCTCTATATGGTTTAAAACAAAATGCACGATATTGGTTCGAAACTTTCGAAGAAACTTTAAAGAAAATCGGTTTTAAAAATTCAGCTGTAGATCGATGTCTTTATATTCTGAACAAAGGTCACATTAATGAAAACGTGTATTTGATTCTTTATGTTGATGATCTTGTAATCGTAACTGCAAACACTAAAACAATGGAAAGTTTAAAAGACTATTTAATGAAACAATTCAAAATGATAGACCTAAAAGAAATCAAATTATTCCTTGGTATAAAAATCACGAGAACCCAAAATGAAATCGCAATGGATCAGAGTGCATATATAAAAACGATTTTAGCAAAGTTTAACATGAGTGATTGCAATTCAGTTAGCACACCCTTAGAGACAAATTTAAATTATTTAGCTTTAAATAGTAGCGAAAAGATTGATGCTCCTTGCAGAAACTTGATCGGCTGTGTACTGTATGTAATGTTATGTACTCGACCCGATTTAAGCACTGCAGTTAATATTTTGAGACGTTACTTGACTAAAAATAACAAAGAATTATGGCAATGCTTGAAAATGATATTAAGATATCTGAAAGGATCGATTGATTTGAAACTGATTTATAGTCGATGTGCTTTCAATAATTTCTTCTGTGGTTACGTAGATTCAGATCGGGCGCGAGACGAACACGACCGAAAAAGTACGACCGGTTACGTTTTCCAGCTATTCGAGCGGTGTGTTATTAGCTGGAATACGAGAAAGCAATCCTCGGTTGCAGCCTACTCAACCGAGGCCGAGTATATGGCTTTATATGAAGCCGTGCGCGAGGCGTTGTGGTTAAAATCTTTGGCGCACACAATTGATATTACATTAACCAAACCAATAACATTGTATGAAGATAATAATGGTTGCATTTGTATTGCAAATAACCCAGCAAGTCATAAAAGATCCAAGCACATCGATATTAAATATCATTTCAGCAGGGAACAAGTTGAGAATAAAACTGTTAAAATATGTTATGTTTCCACAGGAAATCAATTGGCCGACGTGATGACTAAGCCACTACCGGCTAGCAGTTTTCTTAGGTTCCGTGTTAAATTGGGTTTAAAGCAAACAGGAGATCAAAGAACAAGAAATATAGAGGATATGATTAACTGACATTTTTCTATTTTAGTTAATTAATAAGTGTATAATTTAATGTATTAATCTTAAGATGATTTTCAAGTCTGATTAGGTTTCTCCTGGGTTTCCCTAATCCTTGCAACAAATGTTGGACTTATGTATTTGTTCCCAGAGGCATAAGGAAGGCTTTTAAGAATGTTTGAATGAGTGAAATATTTTAAGATTATAAATTTATAAATATATGTATGTACAATAAAATGTATATCTTCATTTCAAGGTTTAATTAATGGTATGGATTTACTTTTAAATGACTTTGTGTGCATTACTTTTTGAGGAGGCCTGTTGGTTTATTCTTACGAAATGCAAAAAGTAATCAACATAAAATCTATTTTTAATAGTAACTTGAATTCACTGGCAAAGGATATGGCGCCAAGTCGAAGTGACTAATACAACAACTATCCTATGGTGTTCTAGGTTTCCGATTTAGTTTTCAGAATAAAGTCATAAAATTAAGATTGTGTGTGTAGGAATGGGAGATTGATTTTGAGACCATGGTGTCAATGTGTGCCCTTGAGAGAGTTCTCTTTTTGGTCTGGCTCTTGCTAAGAACAGACGTGCCTTCCTCGTGCTAGTAGTTTCAAGAATATTTGAATATAAGAATGTAATAAAAGTAAACTAAATTGTCTATTATTTTATCCCATAACTCCCATACCGATCTACTAGCAACCATCCAAAACAAACTAAAAAATACAATTCGAATGAATTGGGATACTTATCATCACACCTATAAAAACGTAAATCCATTCAAATATCACCCCTCCTATCCAACGAATTTAAGTAAAATTAAAACCACAAATTTCGTGAGATTGCGATTAGGTCATACGTCTGCTACGCATCTTTACCTGCTCAACAAAGATACACCCCCAACCTGCCAAAAATGTAACACAACACTTTCAGTCAGTCATATACTAAAAGACTGTCCTCACCTAAAACTTTTAAGAGGCCGTCTATTTCGTAATATAGATATTTATAAAATTCTCGAAGATCGTACCCCCGACAACATAGAAAATATAGACAAGTTTATAAAAATTCTAAAAATCAAATTATAATTTAAAAGTACAGAGCCAATAGTCTCAGCTGCTGGGCTCATTATGTTAGTTTATTGATATGTAATTTTAATTACTTGTTAATAATAAATAAATAAATAAATTTACTTACGATTCGGTTAAGCCAACGAAATACACTTGCGGTCTTTTCGTGGTGCATATTCAGTGCAGCAGGAGACTTCAATTGTTTTCTAATAAAAATACGTAGAAAAGTTCGAACAGTACCAACAAATAAACCCAGCACAAAACAAACACCGCGAGACACCAACGACGCCCTCACCAGATCACATTAAAATACCGCGAACACGAGTTAAAGTACCGGCACAATCCGCACAACTAATAACTACTGCTGCCGAAGAATAACTGACCCCAGCAACCATCGAAGACCTCAGTCATGATGATTTTAGAATCATTTACGACTGGAAGTTGTTGTTGGGTTTGGTTCGATAGGATTGGGTGCGATGGATGTGAGAAACATAAACAACCCAGATGGACAAGTTTTCTTTGTTATAGATAGATCCATCGCGCTGTGATCTAATATGTTTGTATTGAGTGTGTTGACCAATGATCGAACCGTTGCACGTGGTTCAAGAGATATAAACATGAACAGTCTGACGAGGCTTGTTCGGAATCTTGTATGTGGTTGACTCTGGAATTTGGGTATAAACAAATAATGGATTTTGGTTGGATTGGCTTTATTTGGTGGTTACCATGAACATGTTGATCTAAATCAATACACACAAGAATAAGATGATAAATATCAGCTCTTACTGATCAGTAGATTGTTGTAAATAGTGCTTCCTGTTTAATGCGCAGCTGCGAGTATGTGTTATTGTTTCAACATATTCCGCCCGTCTTTTGGTGACCCTGTATTCGAAACACCCTTCGTTCGGAGGTGATCGGACATGGCAAGTTTTGGTTGTATAATCGTCGCATTGTGGAGTTAACTATGCGTATTATTCCAGTGAAGAATCCGCTCCTGGAACGCTGTAATGGGTCTGTCTCTCTCTAGATGCGCAGGATTCATGTCTGTAGGGTTGGTGTTTTATGTTACATAAACATTGCAACTTTCTCTCTGAGCAATGAGTCTTTGTCACCCCTCGGGGCTTTAAGCTCTACATGACGCTATTAAATGAATTGCATTCCTATAAAGCGTGGTTTTACTTTTTTAGTTTATGTGATAGATTGATCGAGTCGTGTGGGAATCCAGGAAACTCGGCAAGTGTTAGGATGGCATTTATAGTAGGTTACTTGATGGGTAGTGTGAATCATTGTCATCTGGAGTTTACAATGGAATGTCCGAGCGGGGAACTTCGCCGTCAGTCTCACGATTTGGTTGTGATTGGATTACATCTGACTGTGTTTCTTCATCATAAAAGTAATCAGGTATGTAGTTGAATTCCACCTCTGTTAAATCATGGATATAGGTGCCTTCGATTCCAATGACCGGTACTGTTATTCAAGATAAGGAGACGGTAGTGAAGCTGAAGCCCAAGCGGATATGGTAGTTGATTGCCTCGGATCCAACTCCTCGTAGTGGTTATCATAATTGAACATTTGGATTACGCTGGAAATTGTCGAAGTGATGTCTTGAGAATATTAGAATAATCGATGACCTGTGCGTGTGTGTTTAAGACGTTCTGCGAGAAGGTGTTTTGCCTTTCATTTAAATGCGCGTACAAGTAGCATCATTGTCACTATTGAATGTTGATTCTTGGTGCATGGCTTCCTTAAGAGTGCGGAACTAAGCCTAGGGAAGGCATGATAGGGAATACGATCTTTGGATGTTTAACTTCGTTGTTCATCGAGTGTGATTGAAATTGATATCTTTGTGATCGCAATGGGTTGTCAAATATTGCGTCTGATAGTAGATGTCGGGAAAAGCCGACATTTGAAACGAACGTCATTGCGGGTATGGGCCTGGATGTTGATTTCATATACATAATCAATGTTTTAATTAAAGTTCAACTTCTTTTTGTGTATTTCGGGTTATGATGCAGTTGTCGGTCAGTGGTTTTTTGATGTAGGGCGAGGTTCAATCATTATGATAACCATTATCGATGGATCAGACATGGGTTTAGTTTTTCATTCATTCAAAACAAAAAAACATTCAAAAAAGGCGAACAAATTTTAGCGAAAATTTCAGGCCCAAGGAAGAAAAATAACGCTCGGTAGAGGAAATACATAATTGAAGAAGATTGTGGGGACATAATAAACACAAACAGGCAGACATTAATCCATAAAAATAGTATTAAAAATTATACGCTAAGTGAAGATGACGCCGAAATTCCAAACATCACTCCGAATTATCGCCTTCCTGATCGTAGCTCATGCGGACGTAAGTGTAAAAAACGTGAAGGACAATAAATACATATTAACCCCGACAAATGACTCATTTATATTTCACGATTACGATTTCCTTTTTCATATTACAAACTTGACCACGATGTTGAATATATACGAAAAAATTAAAATAGAAATGGATTTAGAACCAGAAGAACAAACATTAATTAGAACAATCGAAATAATACTTCAACAATTGAACCAATTAAATTTTCTGGGCACAGCACTAAAATGGATATGCGGTACTCCCGATCACGACGACATAGTTGAATTACAAACTAAAATAAACACATTGATTGATAATAATGAAAAACATAAACAGATAAACTCACATCTCGAAAAATTATTAAGGGAAACTAATATTAGAAATTCCCAAAAACAATTTCTGTTAGAACAAGTCTACGACCAGTTACGTTTAACAGCCAGAACTATAAATGCTGCCAAAGTCAATGAATACCTATCCGAAGCCCTAGACATGTACGATGTTAACAAATTGAATAAAACAGAGGCCAAAGAGGTACCCTTGATAAATGAGTTAGAATATTCAAACATTAATATAGTTAGACTAGGTGAAATTTTTATTACCATCTATGAATATTGTTACGTGGTAACCTCCCCCACCGCCATAGTCCCAGCGCGAAAATATTAAACACAATAAAATATGCATGAAATATAAATCTTTTAAATAATTTAAAACACATGCATGTTAAAGAAATTCTATTTTCTATTTAATTAAAATATTCGTTTACATTTTTTCAATTAAGTATTTGCCTGACTAAACATTAATTGAGCGCATACGTTACGGACAATATTCACATCTTGAATTTAACTTAAATACAAGTTGATGCGCAAACCTACATCGTTACGATTGTCAATCAATTTCGAAGGGACAGTCATGGCTGAGTTTTTTTTCGGTGAGGTAACGGCGGAATGGGGAGACAGAGAGTTTGAGTTTTCTTAAGTAGTCTTAAAAGGGTGCCACACGAAAGAGGCTGACGACTCAGTGCGGGAAAGTCTAACGGAAGACCGGAAAAATGTAATCGATAAAAAAAACTAGCGAAATAAAATGAGAACTATTTAATTTAAAGTTTTCTTAAAGTAAAATTGGAGTTTCAAATTGGATATTGCGTTCGACCAATAATCGCTGGCGGACTTGAGCTGAACCGGGATACGGCCATTGATCAGGCCGACTTGGTGCGGTACAGGAAAATATACCAAACGGCAACCACGTAGGTACGTATGGAAATTTTATTTTGTTGTACAAATATAAAATACAACATTTGGCGCAAACTATTTGCCCCAAAATAAAACATTTATTATTATTGCAAAATTTATTGTGAATATATATAATACACTAATATCCTGACATTAAAGAAAGATGTAAACTATTTAAATTTACCCCAGTAAGTTTCAAACATGGTAAAATCCAAACAGACAACGAAATCGCAATTTGCAGAAAATACTATAGCCAAGTCAAAAATTGTGAACAATATCTAAATAACTATATACGGCAATTAAATAATGATGAAGACAACTGCATAGTCCCATTAATTACAAATAAAGAAACTGAATGCAAAATTGTAAAAGAATATAATCCACCAATAACAATACTCGAAGAAAGATTAATAATGATAGAAGGACAACATATGGCAAACATGAAAGCGTTGACGGCACAAATGTAGTTTCAGGCACAAATACTGTAAAAATCTATGAAATTGAATACCATAATTAACGTGAAGAAATCAAAGAAGCAATTTATAATAAATTAATCGAGAACTTTGTGTAATGTATCTTAGAATTCAAGAGATAAAGAAGCATCGAACAATTTAATGTTAGATACTAGAAAGAATTAACACGTCTCCAACAAAAAAATCGGGACGATTTTGTTTAAGTAGGGGGGAGTTAACGACCATGGTTCGAACTCCATAGTTAACGACCATGATACGAATACCAAACGTTGATAATACAAGTGAAATCTACCATACACGATATATGGAAACCAAGATAAGACTTGCACAAACTACCATATACAATATGACTCACTTTGCAACCAGGATAAGACTTGGCATTAACTACCATAATACGACAATCTCGGGAAACCAAGATAAGCGTACCTAGCTCTAAGTATAAATGGAATATGTAAAACCCACAACAGGGTTCATAGATCCAGTAAGAACTACCTATAAGACATGAATTAATAAAGGGCCTCGGTGTCGTAAAATATAATTTTTTTTTTTAGTTCGAATATAAAAATTAACGAGTCAAATTGAATAATCTATGAACAATGGTGTCACATTAGTGTTAAACGTGGATAGTGAAATAAATTGTCATGGGACACAAGTGCTCGGGTTTTTGTGCAGTTGAACAATTACTCTTGAGGATCGATGGGGTCCGTCGCGTGTTCCAAGTCGGGTATCTCATATTCACAACAGCGTACCTCATCTCCTTGGCAAGTAATTGATTCGAGCTTATCATGCCGCCCCCTAACAACGACGGCATCACCTCCTCCGACATTAACTTCACGTCGATATATGGCTAGTCTGTAGTAGACGCCACTACGACCAAGAAATTAGAGTGCCAGATGATAATGTTAATCCTCACCCGCATCACCGGAGAGGCCCTCCCCGAGCACCGAGGCAATCAGGTCCTCGACCACCAATCTCATCAGCGATGGATTCGGATCCCCGCAGAAGAATTAGGGTAGTATAAGATTTACGTTAAGTTAAGTTAATTGCTTTTACATAAAATTAAAAATTAATAAAAAAAAAAAAAAATAGGTAAGTTAGGTAAGTAAAATTTTAAGAAAAAAAAAACAAAAAAAATTGACAACGTTTTTCAAATTTTTCTTTGTCTTTTAAATAATTATAAGTACTGCCACAAAGTTCTGTCGCCGAAAGGCAAATTATACAAATGTTAAGCAATGTTTAGCTTAAACCGTCTGCTAAGGACCAGTAAGTTATTATATAAAATAATTAAGCTAGAATTTAAGCATTTTTTGTCTAGCCTTTAATTTAGAAACTAAGAATATAAAAAGAAAATAAAAAATGTTTTTAAAATGAATGAAAAATCCCCGCAGAAGTCATTGTCAACATACACACCACTGCCGACTCATTCACTACCACCCATGTCGAGCATCATCTCGGTGGGCTACCTATTGCGACCGTTCGACATTTCTTGTTTACCCTATCAGAACTCACAAAAGAACAAAACAAACCAAACATAATACCAGCCCCAACGTTCAAAGAAGCCCTTCCAACTGGCCCCTCGACATCTAATACAGCAAACAATATTAAGAATCCATCGCCTCACCAGCCATCAAAACCAGTAAAATATAATTTCACCAAATCGGACCCATCAACAACACCACCAACTCAACAAACACCATCAACTCATCTAACATCAACAGCTCAACTAACTCCAACCAACCCCCCACAACTACAAACAACTTCTTCAATCCAAAACTATAAACCGTCCCACAAGTTACAACAAGCTATTCCGCTGATAGCCTCTCGCAATGCACATCGTCACCTACATTAAAGGTAAAAAACGAATCGTCCCTTACTAAGACAAAAATAAATAAAAATGTACACATCTTAGAAGATGATGACTTCAAAATGTAAGAATATTATTAACATCCAAGCCCCTGACTCTGCTGTTTCTGGAACTGGACACTTGAACTCTGCTCAGAGTACAAGTGCCCCGTATCAGGAACAGCAGATTAAAGTTCCTAACAACATACATCCTATCCACCCAACATTCCTACACGAAAATAAATTTAAGAATACACTACCCCATTCCGCAAAACAATCAAATCCCAAGCACACTATTAGGGCCTGAACGTCCACAACCCACTTCACAACATAAACCATTCACCATTTTGCAATGGAACATGAACGGTTATACTAATAATTTCGACGAATTAAACATTCTAATTAAAGAATATAACCCAAGTATAATATCATTACAAGAAACACATTGTCCAGTTAACACGATACCAATCATTCCTAAATCATATACAGGGTACTTCCATAACTCCTCTGCAAATACATCACATAAACATAGGGTTCCTCATTAAAAAGGGTACTCCCCACAAAATTCTCCCCATTATTACAAATATGCAATCACTCGTTGTAGAAATACAATATCCCATAAATTTCACTTACATAGATTTATATCTTCCTCCAAATCAGCCGATAAATAAAGATGATTTTCAGTCAATACTCAATCAAACAAACGAGCCTAGAATACTTGGAGGTGACATAAATGCTTGGAGTATACTCTGGGGCTCACCGTCTACAAACAAAAGAGGTGAAATAATAGAAAACACCCTCCTCGCCTCCAACCTTATCCTACTGAATGAAGGATCGCCGACCCACAACACTCTCACTCACATTGACATCACTTGTTGCTCTCCTGAATTGGTTCCGAGAACTACATGGCAAGTTCTAGACGATCTTTACAATAGTGACCATTTTCCCGTGTTAACTATGATAAATATCCAACAACCGATAACCTATCATAATCAATCTCCAAAATATAAAACTGACTCTGCCAACTGGCCACTTTTTGAAAAAAAAGTTGATGAATTTCTTTCAAGCTACCCCCATACACCTAATACAAATCATGAAGCTGCAATAATCAATAAAGCAATTAGATCTGCTGCCAACGTTTCAATACCACAAACGAATACTAAAGCTAAACCGGTAACCAAGCAACATGTACTTTGGTGGAACTCCGAATTAACATCTCTCCGCAAATGCAAAATGGCAGCCCTCTCCCAATTTAAAAAAAGACCCACAGAGGTTAATCTCGTAGCATATAAAACAGCGAACGCTTTATTTCGTAAAAGGATGAAAGATAGTAAAGCAAAAAGCCTCCTTCAATTCACTTCGACAATCAACCCAAAATCCTCCACTGCCATAATATGGCATAAAATACGCAGCTTAAGCGGAAATTACAATCCGGTAAACATCTCTTGTCTTAATTCCCAAAATACTACAATCACAGATACATTGCAAATATGCAAACTCTTCGCCAAAACCTGGTCGCAATCCCCAGACAGCCACAATTTCCATCCCGAATTCAATCGGAAAAGACTTGAATCCCTTAACAATTTAGTACATAATAACTATTCCTAAACCGAAGAAAGATAAAGATACTATAGAGGGTTACCGTCCTATATCCTTAATCCCCTGTATTGCAAAGGTTTTAGAAAAAAATAGTAGCCAAACGTTTGCTATGGTTTATAGAAACAAAGAAATTGACATTTATCAATCAAGTAGCTTTCAAATCCAACAGAGGTTGCACAGATGCCTTACTTCACATTGTCAATGTGTGCACTTGAGAGAGTTCTCTTTTTGGTCTGGCTCTTGCTAAGAACAGACGTGCCTTCCTCGTGCTAGAAGTTTCAAGAATATTTGAATATAAGAATGTAATAAAAGTAAACTAAATTGTCTATTATTTTATCCCATAACTCCCATAGGTTATGGGCCCAGATCACGCAGCAGTTTAAATAACAAAAGTGTTGTTAAAAGTTTATTTTTCAAGTGATTAAAAATGGATAAGTTAAAAAGGAACATCACACGGTTTAATGGACAACAATACAGTGTATGGAAGTTTCGCATGTGCTCTCTCTTGACAGAATTGAACGTTCCGAATGTGTTAAAAGATCGAGGACCCGATGTGTCGGACAGAAAATGGACAAAGATGGAAAGAATCGCAAAAGCAACAATTATTGAATACTTAGCCGATTGATTTCTTAGTTTTGCAAACAGTCAATCAACGGCACGAGAAATAATGAACAAACTGGACAGTTTATATGAGCGGAAAAGTGTTCCAACAAAGATCGCTATAAAAGATAAACTGAGTGCATTAAAAATGAAAATTGACACTAGCCTGGAAACACACTTTAATGATTTTGACAATTTAGTGCGTGACGCGGAAACATCTGGAGTGCCGTTAGATGAGCCGGACCAAATCTCGTACCTTTTTCACAGCCTCCCGGCCGAATACAATACAGCGGTCTTCGCCATGCAAACGGTTATGCCGGATGACACAACAGTCGCGTTTGTTAAGCAAAGACTTTTTGATATCGAATTGAAAATTAATGAACAAAAATCTGAGACAAGTGCCAAAGTTTTAAGTGCGGAAACGAAAGAAAAAGATGATCAATTTACTGAAAATAAAAACAACAATTCGCGAAATTATCACCCACGTTTTAAACCTCACGGCAAAAAGCGATTCAAACAAAAGAAATATAAGGTGACATGTTATCACTGTGGAAAGCCTGGGCACAAGCGAAACTATTGTCGCCAGCTGAAAAATTCGAAAAACAACGACAAATCGGACAGTAAAAATTCGAACAAAAATTCGTCGGAAAATAAATCGTTCCAGATGTTTAGATTTGATCCACCAAGTTCCCCAAGGTCGTCGAACGCTGGTTTTATACACATGATGAGCACCGAAGGTTTCTTAAAGGATCCGTCGAGTGAAAGTGCTTCTTTTATTCTCGACTCCGGCGCTTCCGACCACGCAATAAATAATGAAAAGCTTTTCTCTAACGCCGAAACAATCAACCCACCGATGAAAATTTATATTGCTAAAAATGGAGCATACATTAATGCAACCAAACGAGGCCAAATCAAGTTTGTGACCGATTCAGGATTTGAGGGATATCTGAACAACGTTCTTTACTGCTCTGACCTGCCTCACAACCTTTTGTCTGTTCTGCGTCTACAACAATCAGGCGTGGCTGTTATTTTTGACGAATCAGGTGTTAAAATTGAATACAAGGGTAAAACTCTCACTCAAGGTAAACTAAGACACACTTTAACTCGTATTGATTTTAAAATTTTATCTGCACCAAAGATTTTTAGCGCAATATTAGATGATTATGATTTGTGGCATTGTCGACTTGGTCATATTAGCAAAAATAAGTTTTTAGAACTTAAAACTAAAAGATTAATGGCTGATGTTGATTTGATTGAAAAAGTAAATCCAAGTGATTGTAAATGTGATCCGTGCATAGATGGAAAATTAGCGAGATTGCCATTTGAAAAAGCAAAAGATAAAAGTCACATTAATCGTGCTTTGTTTATTGTGCATACAGATGTATGCGGTCCAGTAAAGCCTCCCACTTTCGATGACAATAATTATTTTGTAATCTTTATCGATCAATACACGCACTATTGCGTAACATATTTGATCAAAAGGAAATCAGAGGTGTTCTTGCACTTCAAAGACTTTGTTGCAAAAAGCGAGGCACATTTTGGTGTAAAATTGGTCAACTTGTACGTGGATAATGGGCGAGAGTATTTATCGTCTGAGATGATGCAGTACTGTGTTGAAAAAGGCATAGCATATCATTTAACAGTACCACGAACTTCGCAACAGAATGGTGTCGCCGAACGTATGATTCGGACGATTTCCGAGAAGGCCCGTTCTATGATCGCCGGTGCACGTTTAAGCCAGATTTTCTGGGGTGAAGCTGTTGTAACAGCAACATTCTTGATTAACTTGACTCCAACAAAGGCGATCAAGAACGACGAAACCCCCTTCGAATAGTGGCATAATAAAAGGCCACAATTGAAGTATCTGAGGGTATTTGGTTCGACTGTTTATGTGCACAACAAGACAAGGCAAACAAAGTTTGATAAGAAATCTTGGAAAGGCATATTACTCGGTTATGAGTCAAATGGCTACAGAGTTTGGGATGTTGAAAATGGCCAAGTTCACATTGCAAGAGATGTGATTGTTGACGAGAGAAATTTTATGGTTTCCAGACCGGTGACGATCGGTTCTGATGAGCGTTTGGTAAAAATTGATGAGACCGTAAATTTAAAGCCTGTTGCCCCTCGTATGCCTAACTACGAAAGTGATGATTGTATTTCCACCGAAAATGATTCGGTGAAGCCTGGTCAGCACAGACTGGATGAAAAGACGTATAAAAATGGAAATGAAAGCGCTGATTTACTTCAAGGCCAAACGCGCAGTGTTCCTGTAGAAAATACAGATGAGGTCTCAGTGTCAAAATCACACAAGAGGGCATTGTCGCCGGAAGTGCGGAGAAGTGAGCGAATAAAAGAAAGACCAGTCGTTTCTTATAATGAAGATAATTTTATGTCAGATGAATGTATTTTGATCGCTCAATCTGCTATATGTGATGTGCCCAAATCATTTTCAGAAATTGCAGAAAGAGATGATAAGAAATTATGGTATGATGCAATCTGTGAAGAAATTAATTCTTTGATTGAAAACAAAACTTGGACCCTTGTTAATAAACCAGAAGGAAAAAATATTGTAGACTGTAAATGGGTGTTAACGATAAAGCACGATGAAAATGGTAAACCTGTAAAATATAAAGCGCGGCTTGTTGCTCGCGGTTTCAGTCAGAAATTTTTAATTTACTATGATGAGACATTCGCACCAGTTGCAAGAATCTCGAGTTTCAGATTTTTACTTGCCTTTGCAAATCAATTCAATTTGTTAATTCATCATATGGATGTAAAAACAGCATTTTTAAACGGTAATCTAAAAGAAGAAATTTACATGAAATTACCCGAAGGTCTCTTAAATACTTTGAATCAAGTCTGTAAATTAAATAAAGCTCTATATGGTTTAAAACAAGATGCACGATATTGGTTCGAAACTTTCGAAGAAACTTTAAAGAAAATCGGTTTTAAAAATTCAGCTGTAGATCGATGTCTTTATATTCTGAACAAAGGTCACATTAATGAAAACGTGTATTTGATTCTTTATGTTGATGATCTTGTAATCGTAACTGCAAACACTAAAACAATGGAAAGTTTAAAAGACTATTTAATGAAACAATTCAAAATGATAGACCTAAAAGAAATCAAATTATTCCTTGGTATAAAAATCACGAGAACCCAAAATGAAATCGCAATGGATCAGAGTGCATATATAAAAACGATTTTAGCAAAGTTTAACATGAGTGATTGCAATTCAGTTAGCACACCCTTAGAGACAAATTTAAATTATTTAGCTTTAAATAGTAGCGAAAAGATTGATGCTCCTTGCAGAAACTTGATCGGCTGTGTACTGTATGTAATGTTATGTACTCGACCCGATTTAAGCACTGCAGTTAATATTTTGAGACGTTACTTGACTAAAAATAACAAAGAATTATGGCAATGCTTGAAAATGGTATTAAGATATCTGAAAGGATCGATCGATTTGAAACTGATTTATAGTCGATGTGCTTTCAATAATTTCTTGTGTGGTTACGTAGATTCAGATTGGGCGCGAGACGAACACGACCGAAAAAGTACGACCGGTTACGTTTTCCAGCTATTCGAGCGGTGTGTTATTAGCTGGAATACGAGAAAGCAATCCTCGGTTGCAGCCTACTCAACCGAGGCCGAGTATATGGCTTTATATGAAGCCGTGCGCGAGGCGTTGTGGTTAAAATCTTTGGCGCACACAATTGATATTACATTAACCAAACCAATAACATTGTATGAAGATAATAATGGTTGCATTTGTATTGCAAATAACCCAGCAAGTCATAAAAGATCCAAGCACATCGATATTAAATATCATTTCAGCAGGGAACAAGTTGAGAATAAAACTGTTAAAATATGTTATGTTTCCACAGGAAATCAATTGGCCGACGTGATGACTAAGCCACTACCGGCTAGCAGTTTTCTTAGGTTCCGTGTTAAATTGGGTTTAAAGCAAACAGAAGATCAAAGAACAAGAAATATAGAGGATATGATTAACTGACATTTTTCTATTTTAGTTAATTAATAAGTGTATAATTTAATGTATTAATCTTAAGATGATTTTCAAGTCTGATTAGGTTTCTCCTGGGTTTCCCTAATCCTTGCAACAAATGTTGGACTTATGTATTTGTTCCCAGAGGCATAAGGAAGGCTTTTAAGAATGTTTGAATGAGTGAAATATTTTAAGATTATAAATTTATAAATATATGTATGTACAGTAAAATGTATATCTTCATTTCGAGGTTTAATTAATGGTATGGATTTACTTTTAAATGACTTTGTGCGGATTACTTTTTGAGGAGGCCTGTTGGTTTATTCTTACGAAATGCAAAAAGTAATCAACATAAAATCTATTTTTAATAGTAACTTGAATTCACTGGCAAAGGATATGGAGCCAAGTCGAAGTGACTAATACAACAACTATCCTATGGTGTTCTAGGTTTCAGATTTAGTTTTCAGAATAAAGTCATAAAATTAAGATTGTGTGTGTAGGAATGGGAGATTGATTTTGAGACCATGGTGTCAATGTGTGCCCTTGAGAGAGTTCTCTTTTTGGTCTGGCTCTTGCTAAGAACAGACGTGCCTTCCTCGTGCTAGTAGTTTCAAGAATATTTGAATATAAGAATGTAATAAAAGTAAACTAAATTGTCTATTATTTTATCCCATAACTCCCATACCGATCTACTAGCAACCATCCAAAACAAACTAAAAAATACAATTCGAATGAATTGGGATACTTATCATCACGCCTATAAAAACGTAAATCCATTCAAATATCACCCCTCCTATCCAAAGAATTTAAGTAAAATTAAAACCACAAATTTCGTGAGATTGCGATTAGGTCATACGTCTGCTACGCATATTTACCTGCTCAACAAAGACACACTCCCAACCTGCCAAAAATGTAACACAACACTTTCAGTCAGTCATATACTAAAAGACTGTCCTCACCTAAAACTTTTAAGAGGCCGTCTATTTCGTAATATAGATATTTATAAAATTCTCGAAGATCGTACCCCCGACAACATAGAAAATATAGACAAGTTTATAAAAATTCTAAAAATCAAATTATAATTTAAAAGTACAGAGCCAATAGTCTCAGCTGCTGGGCTCATTATGTTAGTTTATTGATATGTAATTTTAATTACTTGTTAATAATAAATAAATAAATAAATTTACTTACGATTCGGTTAAGCCAACGAAATACGCTTGCGGTCTTTTCGTGGTGCATATTCAGTGCAGGAGGAGACTTCAATTGTTTTCTAATAAAAATACGTAGAAAAGTTCGAACAGTACCAACAAATAAACCCAGCACAAAACAAACACCGCGAGACACCAACGACGCCCTCACCAGATCACATTAAAATACCGCGAACACGAGTTAAAGTACCGGCACAATCCGCACAACTAATAACTACTGCTGCCGAAGAATAACTGACCCCAGCAACCATCGAAGACCTCAGTCATGATGATTTTAGAATCATTTACGACTAGAAGTTGTTGTTGGGTTTGGTTCGATAGGATTGGGTGCGATGGATGTGAGAAACATAAACAACCCAGATGGACAAGTTTTCTTTGTTATAGATAGATCCATCGCGCTGTGATCTAATATGTTTGTATTGAGTGTGTTGACCAATGATCGAACCGTTGCACGTGGTTCAAGAGATATAAACATGAACAGTCTGACGAGGCTTGTCCGGAATCTTGTTTGTGGTTGACTCAGGAATTTGGGTATAAACAAATAATGGATTTTGGTTGGATTGGCTTTATTTGGTGGTTACCATGAACATGTTGATCTAAATCAATACACACAAGAATAAGATGATAAATATCAGCTCTTACTGATCAGTAGATTGTTGTAAATAGTGCTTCCTGTTTAATGCGCAGCTGCGAGTATGTGTTATTGTTTCAACATATTCCGCCCGTCTTTTGGTGACCCTGTATTCGAAACACCCTTCGTTCGGAGGTGATCGGACATGGCAAGTTTTGGTTGTATAATCGTCGCATTGTGGAGTTAACTATGCGTATTATTCCAGTGAAGAATCCGCTCCTGGAACGCTGTAATGGGTCTCTCCCTCTCTAGATGCGCAGGATTCATGTCTGTAGGGTTGTTGTTTTATGTTACATAAACATTGCAAGTTTCTCTCTGAGCAATGAGTCTTTGTCACCCCTCGGGGCTTTAAGCTCTACATGACGCTATTAAATGAATTGCATTCCTATAAAGCGTGGTTTTACTTTTTTAGTTTATGTGATAGATTGATCGGCGAGTGGGAGGGTATTTTGTGCGTCGAGGTACAACTGTCACTTACTGTTGGTGTGATCTTTTCTTTCATCGAGTCGTGTGGGAATCCAGGAAACTCGGCAAGTGTTAGGATGGCATTTATAGTAGGTTACTTGATGGGTAGTGTGAATCATTGTCATCTGGAGTTTACAATGGAATGTCCGAGCGGGGAACTTCGCCGTCAGTCTCACGATTTGGTTGTCATTGGATTACATCTGACTGTGTTTCTTCATCATAAAAGTAATCAGGTATGTAGTTGAATTCCACCTCTGTTAAATCATGGATATAGGTGCCTTCGATTCCAATGACCGGTACTGTTATTCAAGATAAGGAGACGGTAGTGAAGCTGAAGCCCAAGCGGATATGGTAGTTGATTGCCTCGGATCCAACTCCTCGTAGTGGTTATCATAATTGAACATTTGGATTACGCTGGAAATTGTCGAAGTGATGTCTTGAGAATATTAGAATAATCGATGACCTGTGCGTGTGTGTTTAAGACGTTCTGCGAGAAGGTGTTTTGCCTTTCATTTAAATGCGCGTACAAGTAGCATCATTGTCACTATTGAATGTTGATTCTTGGTGCATGGCTTCCTTAAGAGTGCGGAACTAAGCCTAGGGAAGGCATGATAGGGAATACGATCTTTGGATGTTTAACTTCGTTGTTCATCGAGTGTGATTGAAATTGATATCTTTGTGATCGCAATGAGTTGTCAAATATTGCGTCTGATAGTAGATGTCGGGAAAAGCCGACATTTGAAACGAACGTCATTGCGGGTATGGGCCTGGATGTTGATTTCATATACATAATCAGTGTTTTAATTAAAGTTCAACTTCTTTTTGTGTATTTCGGGTTATGATGCAGTTGTCGGTCAGTGGTTTTTTGATGTAGGGCGAGGTTCAATCATTATGATAACCATTATCGATGGATCAGACATGGGTTTAGTTTTTCATTCATTCAAAACAAAAAAACATTCAAAAAAGGCGAACAAATTTTAGCGAAAATTTCAGGCCCAAGGAAGAAAAATAACGCTCGGTAGAGGAAACACATAGTTGAAGAAGATTGTGGGGACATAATAAACACAAACAGGCAGACATTAATCCATAAAAATAGTATTAAAAATTATACGCTAAGTGAAGATGACGCCGAAATTCCAAACATCACTCCGAATTATCGCCTTCCTGATCGTAGCTCATGCGGACGTAAGTGTAAAAAACGTGAAGGACAATAAATACATATTAACCCCGACAAATGACTCGTTTATATTTCACGATTACGATTTCCTTTTTCATATTACAAACTTGACCACGATGTTGAATATATACGAAAAAATTAAAATAGAAATGGATTTAGAACCAGAAGAACAAACATTAATTAGAACAATCGAAATAATACTTCAAAAATTGAACCAATTAAATTATCTGGGACAGCACTAAAATGGATATGCGGTACTCCCGATCACGACGACCTAGTTGAATTACAAACTAAAATAAACACATTGATTGATAATAATGAAAAACATAAACAGATAAATTCACATCTCGAAAAATTATTAAGGGAAACTAATATTAGAAATTCCCAAAAACAATTTCTGTTAGAACCAAAGTCAATGAATACCTATCCGAAGCCCTAGACATGTACGATGTTAACAAATTGAATAAAACAGAGGCCAAAGAGGTACCCTTGATAAATGTGTTAGAATATTCAAACATTAATATAGTTAGACTAGGTGAAATTTTTATTACGATCTATGAATATTGTTACGTGGTAACCTCCCCCACCGCCATAGTCCCAGCGCGAAAATATTAAACACAATAAAATATGCATGAAATATAAATCTTTTAAATAATTTAAAACACATGCATGTTAAAGAAATTCTATTTTCTATTTAATTAAAACATTCGTTTACATTTTTTCAATTAAGTATTTGCCTGACTAAACATTAATTGAGCGCATACGTTACGGACAATATTCACATCTTGAATTTAACTTAAATACAAGTTGATGCGCAAACCTACATCGTTACGATTGTCAATCAATTTCGAAGGGACAGTCATGGCTGAGTTTTTTTTCGGTGAGGTAACGGCGGAATGGGGAGACAGAGAGTTTGAGTTTTCTTAAGTAGTCTTAAAAGGGTGCCACACGAAAGAGGTTGACGAGTCAGTGCGGGAAAGTCTAACGGAAGACCGGAAAAATGTAATCGATAAAAAAAACTAGCGAAATAAAATTAGAACTATTTAATTTAAAGTTTTCTTAAAGTAAAATTGGAGTTTCAAATTGGATATTGCGTTCGACAAATAAACGCTGACGGACTTGAGCTGAACCGGGATACGGCCATTGATCAGGACGACTTGGTGCGGTACAGGAAAATATACCAAACGGCAACCACGTAGGTACGTATGGAAATTTTATTTTGTTATACAAATATAAAATACAACATTTGGCGCAAACTATTTGCCCCAAAATAAAACATTTATTATTATTGCAAAATTTATTGTGAATATATATAATACACTAATATCCTGACATTAAAGAAAGATGTAAACTATTTAAATTTACCCCAGTAAGTTTCAAACATGGTAAAATCCAAACAGACAACGAAATCGTAATTTGCAGAAAATACTATAAACCAAGTCAAAAATTGTGAACAATATCTAAATAACTATATACGGCAATTAAATAATGATGAAGACAACTGCATAGTCCCATTAATTACAAATAAAGAAACTGAATGCAAAATTGTAAAAGGATATATTCAACCAATAACAATACTCGAAGAAAGATTAATAATGATAGAAGGACAACATATGGCAAACATGAAAGCGTTGACGGCACAAATGTAGTTTCAGGCACAAATACTGTAAAAATCTATGAAATTGAATACCATAATTAACGTGAAGAAATCAAAGAAGCAATTTATAATAAATTAATCGAGAACTTTGTGTAATGTATCTTAGAATTCAAGAGATAAAGAAGCATCGAACAATTTAATGTTAGATACTAGAAAGAATTAACACGTCTCCAACAAAAAAATCGGGACGATTTTGTTTAAGTAGGGGGGAGTTAACGACCATGGTTCGAACTCCATAGTTAACGACCATGATACGAATACCAAACGTTGATAATACAAGTGAAATCTACCATACACGATATATGGAAACCAAGATAAGACTTGCACAAACTACCATATACAATATGACTCACTTGGCAACCAGGATAAGACTTGGCATTAACTACCATAATACGACAATCTCGGGAAACCAAGATAAGCGTACCTAGCTCTAAGTATAAATGGAATATGTAAAACCCACAACAGGGTTCATAGATCCAGTAAGAACTACCTATAAGACATGAATTAATAAAGGGCCTCGGTGTCGTAAAATATCATTTTTTGTTTTTAGTTCGAATATAAAAATTAACGAGTCAAATTGAATGATCTATGGACAATGGTGTCACATTAGTGTTAAACGTGGATAGTGAAATAAATTGTCATGGGACACAAGTGCTCGGGTTTTTGTGCAGTTGAACAATGACTCTTGAGGATCGATGGGGTCCATCGCGTGTTCCAAGTCAGGTATCTCATATTCACAACAGCGTACCTCATCTCCTTGGCACGTAATTGATTCGAGCTTATCATGCCGCCCCCTAACAACGACGGCATCACCTCCTCCGACAATAACTTCACGTCGATATATGGCTAGTCTGTAGTAGACGCCACCACGACCAAGAAATTAGAGTGCCAGATGATAATGTTAATCCTCACCCGCATCACCGGAGAGGCCCTCCCCGAGCACCGAGGCAATCAGGTCCTCGACCACCAATCTCATCAGCGATGGATTCGGATCCCCGCAGAAGAATTAGGGTAGTATAAGATTTACGTTAAGTTAAGTTAATTGCTTTTACATAAAATTAAAAATTAATAAAAAAAAAAAAAAAGGTAAGTTAGGTAAGTTAAATTTTAAGAAAAAAAAACAAAAAAAATTGACGTTTTTCAAATTTTTCTTTGTCTTTTAAATAATTATAAGTACTGCCACAAAGTTCTGTCGCCGAAAGGCAAATTATACAAATGTTAAGCAATGTTTAGCTTAAACCGTCGGCTAAGGACCAGTAAGTTATTATATAAAATAATTAAGCTAGAATTTAAGCATTTTTTGTCTAGCCTTTAATTTAGAAACTAAGAATATAAAAAGAAAATAAAAAATGTTTTTAAAATGAATGAAAAATCCCCGCAGAAGTCATTGTCAACATACACACCACTGCCGACTCATTCACTACCACCCATGTCGAGCATCATCTCGGTGGGCTACCTATTGCGACCGCTCGACATTTCTTGTTTACCCTATCAGAACTCACAAAAGAACAAAACAAACCAAACATAATACCAGCCCCAACGTTCAAAGAAGCCCTTCCAACTGGCCCCTCGACATCTAATACAGCAAACAATATTAAGAATCCATCGCCTCACCAGCCATCAAAACCAGTAAAATATAATTTCACCAAATCGGACCCATCAACAACACCACCAACTCAACAAACACCATCAACTCATCTAACATCAACAGCTCAACTAACTCCAACCAACCCCCCACAACTACAAACAACTTCTTCAATCCAAAACTATAAACCGTCCCACAAGTTACAACAAGCTATTCCGCTGATAGCCTCTCGCAATGCACATCGTCACCTACATTAAAGGTAAAAAACGAATCGTCCCTTACTAAGACAAAAATAAATAAAAATGTACACATCTTAGAAGATGATGACTTCAAAATGTAAGAATATTATTAACATCCAAGCCCCTGACTCTGCTGTTTCTGGAACTGGACACTTGAACTCTGCTCAGAGTACAAGTGCCCCGTATCAGGAACAGCAGATTCAAGTTCCTAACAACATACATCCTATCCACCCAACATTCCTACACGAAAATAAATTTAAGAATACACTACCCCATTCCGCAAAACAATCAAATCCCAAGCACACTATTAGGGCCTGAACGCCCACAACCCACTTCACAACATAAACCATTCACCATTTTGCAATGGAACATGAACGGTTATACTAATAATTTCGACGAATTAAACATTCTAATTAAAGAATATAACCCAAGTATAATATCATTACAAGAAACACATTGTCCAGTTAACACGATACCAATCATTCCTAAATCATATACAGGATACTTCCATAACTCCTCTGCAAATACATCACATAAACAAGGTATAGGGTTCCTCAATAAAAAGGGTACTCCCCACAAAATTCTCCCCATTATTACAAATATGCAATCACTCGTTGTAGAAATACAATATCCCATAAATTTCACTTACATAGATTTATATCTTCCTCCAAATCAGCCGATAAATAAAGATGATTTTCAGTCAATACTCAATCAAACAAACGAGCCTAGAATACTTGGAGGTGACATAAATGCTTGGAGTATACTCTGGGGCTCACCGTCTACAAACAAAAGAGGTGAAATAATAGAAAACATCCTCCTCGCCTCCAACCTTATCCTACTGAATGAAGGATCGCCGACCCACAACACTCTCACTCACATTGACATCACTTGTTGCTCTCCTGAATTGGTTCCGAGAACTACATGGCAAGTTCTAGACGATCTTTACAATAGTGACCATTTTCCCGTGTTAACTATGATAAATATCCAACAACCGATAACCTATCATAATCAATCTCCAAAATATAAAACTGACTCTGCCAACTGGCCACTTTTTGAAAAAAAAGTTGATGAATTTCTTTCAAGCTACCCCCATACACCTAATACAAATCATGAAGCTGCAATAATCAATAAAGCAATTAGATCTGCTGCCAACGTTTCAATACCATAAACGAATACTAAAGCTAAACCGGTAACCAAGCAACATGTACCTTGGTGGAATTCCGAATTAACATCTCTCCGCAAATGCAAAATGGCAGCCCTCTCCCAATTTAAAAAAAGACCCACAGAGGTTAATCTCGTAGCATATAAAAAAGCGAACGCTTTATTTCGTAAAAGGATGAAAGATAGTAAAGCAAAAAGCCTCCTTCAATTCACTTCGACAATCAACCCAAAATCCTCCACTGCCATAATATGGCATAAAATACGCAGCTTAAGCGGAAATTACAATCCGGTAAACATCTCTTGTCTTAATTCCCAAAATACTACAATCACAGATACATTGCAAATATGCAAACTCTTCGCCAAAACCTGGTCGCAATCCCCAGACAGCCACAATTTCCATCCCGAATTCAATCGGAAAAGACTTGAATCCCTTAACAATTTAGTACATTTACAAGCCTCCAACCCTGCGGCCCACCGCATCGAAGAACCCATCTCATTTACTGAATTTGAATCAGTACTTAGTATAACCAAAGGGAAAACCCCAGGAAGAGATCGAATATCCTGCCCAATGTTGAAACACCTTTCGAAAAATACAAAATTGAGAATCATTAAATTATACAATAAAATGTTTGAAACATCACATATCCCACAAATCTGGAAAACCGCAGTCCTAATACCTATTCCTAAACCGAAGAAAGATAAAGATACTATAGTGGGTTACCGTCCTATATCCTTAATCCCCTGTATTGCAAAGGTTTTAGAAAAAATAGTAGCCAAACGTTTGCTATGGTTTATAGAAACAAAGAAATTGACATTTATCAATCAAGTAGCTTTCAAATCCAACAGAGGTTGCACAGATGCCTTACTTCACATTGTCAATGTGTGCACTTGAGAGAGTTCTCTTTTTGGTCTGGCTCTTGCTAAGAACAGACGTGCCTTCCTCGTGCTAGAAGTTTCAAGAATATTTGAATATAAGAATGTAATAAAAGTAAACTAAATTGTCTATTATTTTATCCCATAACTCCCATAGGTTATGGGCCCAGATCACGCAGCAGTTTAAATAACAAAAGTGTTGTTAAAAGTTTATTTTTCAAGTGATTAAAAATGGATAAGTTAAAAAGGAACATCACACGGTTTAATGGACAACAATACAGTGTATGGAAGTTTCGCATGTGCTCTCTCTTGACAGAATTGAACGTTCCGAATGTGTTAAAAGATCGAGGACCCGATGTGTCAGACAGAAAATGGACAAAGATGGAAAGAATCGCAAAGCAACAATTATTGAATACTTAGCCGATTGATTTCTTAGTTTTGCAAACAGTCAATCAACGGCACGAGAAATAATGAACAAACTGGACAGTTTATATGAGCGGAAAAGTGTTCCAACAAAGATCGCTATAAAAGATAAACTGAGTGCATTAAAAATGAAAATTGACACTAGCCTGGAAACACACTTTAATGATTTTGACAATTTAGTGCGTGACGCGGAAACATCTGGAGTGCCGTTAGATGAGCCGGACCAAATCTCGTACCTTTTTCACAGCCTCCCGGCCGAATACAATACAGCGGTCTTCGCCATGCAAACGGTTATGCCGGATGACGCAACAGTCGCGTTTGTTAAGCAAAGACTTTTTGATATCGAATTGAAAATTAATGAACAAAAATCTGAGACAAGTGCCAAAGTTTTAAGTGCGGAAACGAAAGAAAAAGATGATCAATTTACTGAAAATAAAAACAACAATTCGCGAAATTATCACCCACGTTTTAAACCTCACGGCAAAAAGCGATTCAAACAAAAGAAATATAAGGTGACATGTTATCACTGTGGAAAGCCTGGGCACAAGCGAAACTATTGTCGCCAGCTGAAAAATTCGAAAAACAACGACAAATCGGACAGTAAAAATTCGAACAAAAATTCGTCGGAAAATAAATCGTTCCAGATGTTTAGATTTGATCCACCAAGTTCCCCAAGGTCGTCGAACGCTGGTTTTATACACATGATGAACACCGAAGGTTTCTTAAAGGATCCGTCGAGTGAAAGTGCTTCTTTTATTCTCGACTCCGGCGCTTCCGACCACGCAATAAATAATGAAAAGCTTTTCTCTAACGCCGAAACAATCAACCCACCGATGAAAATTTATATTGCTAAAAATGGAGCATACATTAATGCAACCAAACGAGGCCAAATCAAGTTTGTGACCGATTCAGGATTTGAGGGATGTCTGAACAACGTTCTTTACTGCTCTGACCTGCCTCACAACCTTTTTGTCTGTTCTGCGTCTACAACAATCAGGCGTGGCTGTTATTTTTGACGAATCAGGTGTTAAAATTGAATACAAGGGTAAAACTCTCACTCAAGGTAAACTAAGACACACTTTAACTCGTATTGATTTTAAAATTTTATCTGCACCAAAGATTTTTAGCGCAATATTAGATGATTATGATTTGTGGCATTGTCGACTTGGTCATATTAGCAAAAATAAGTTTTTAGAACTTAAAACTAAAAGATTAATGGCTGATGTTGATTTGATTGAAAAAGTAAATCCAAGTGATTGTAAATGTGATCCGTGCATTGATGGAAAATTAGCGAGATTGCCATTTGAAAAAGCAAAAGATAAAAGTCACATTAATCGTGCTTTGTTTATTGTGCATACAGATGTATGCGGTCCAGTAAAGCCTCCCACTTTCGATGACAATAATTATTTTGTAATCTTTATCGATCAATACACACACTATTGCGTAACATATTTGATCAAAAGGAAATCAGAGGTGTTCTTGCACTTCAAAGACTTTGTTGCAAAAAGCGAGGCACATTTTGGTGTAAAATTGGTCAACTTGTACGTGGATAATGGGCGAGAGTATTTATCGTCTGAGATGATGCAGTACTGTGTTGAAAAAGGCATAGCATATCATTTAACAGTACCACGAACTCCGCAACAGAATGGTGTCGCCGAACGTATGATTCGGACGATTTCCGAGAAGGCCCGTTCTATGATCGCCGGTGCACGTTTAAGCCAGATTTTCTGGGGTGAAGCTGTTGTAACAGCAACATTCTTGATTAACTTGACTCCAACAAAGGCGATCAAGAACGACGAAACCCCCTTCGAATAGTGGCATAATAAAAGGCCACAATTGAAGTATCTGAGGGTATTTGGTTCGACTGTTTATGTGCACAACAAGACAAGGCAAACAAAGTTTGATAAGAAATCTTGGAAAGGCATATTACTCGGTTATGAGTCAAATGGCTACAGAGTTTGGGATGTTGAAAATGGCCAAGTTCACATTGCAAGAGATGTGATTGTTGACGAGAGAAATTTTATGGTTTCCAGACCGGTGACGATCGGTTCTGATGAGCGTTTGGTAAAAATTGATGAGACCGTAAATTTAAAGCCTGTTGCCCCTCGTATGCCTAACTACGAAAGTGATGATTGTATTTCCACCGAAAATGATTCGGTGAAGCCTGGTCAGTACAGACTGGATGAAAAGACGTATAAAAATGGAAATGAAAGCGCTGATTTACTTCAAGGCCAAACGCGCAGTGTTCCTGTAGAAAATACAGATGAGGTCTCAGTGTCAAAATCACACAAGAGGGCATTGTCGCCGGAAGTGCGGAGAAGTGAGCGAATAAAAGAAAGACCAGTCGTTTCTTATAATGAAGATAATTTTATGTCAGATGAATGTATTTTGATCGCTCAATCTGCTATATGTGATGTGCCCAAATCATTTTCAGAAATTGCAGAAAGAGATGATAAGAAATTATGGTATGATGCAATCTGTGAAGAAATTAATTCTTTGATTGAAAACAAAACTTGGACCCTTGTTAATAAACCAGAAGGAAAAAATATTGTAGACTGTAAATGGGTGTTAACGATAAAGCACGATGAAAATGGTAAACCTGTAAAATATAAAGCGCGGCTTGTTGCTCGCGGTTTCAGTCAGAAATTTTTAATTTACTATGATGAGACATTCGCACCAGTTGCAAGAATCTCGAGTTTCAGATTTTTACTTGCCTTTGCAAATCAATTCAATTTGTTAACTCATCATATGGATGTAAAAACAGCATTTTTAAACGGTAATCTAAAAGAAGAAATTTACATGAAATTACCCGAAGGTCTCTTAAATACTTTGAATCAAGTCTGTAAATTAAATAAAGCTCTATATGGTTTAAAACAAGATGCACGATATTGGTTCGAAACTTTCGAAGAAACTTTAAAGAAAATCGGTTTTAAAAATTCAGCTGTAGATCGATGTCTTTATATTCTGAACAAAGGTCACATTAATGAAAACGTGTATTTGATTCTTTATGTTGATGATCTTGTAATCGTAACTGCAAACACTAAAACAATGGAAAGTTTAAAAGACTATTTAATGAAACAATTCAAAATGATAGACCTAAAAGAAATCAAATTATTCCTTGGTATAAAAATCACGAGAACCCAAAATGAAATCGCAATGGATCAGAGTGCATATATAAAAACGATTTTAGCAAAGTTTAACATGAGTGATTGCAATTCAGTTAGCACACCCTTAGAGACAAATTCAAATTATTTAGCTTTAAATAGTAGCGAAAAGATTGATGCTCCTTGCAGAAACTTGATCGGCTGTGTACTGTATGTAATGTTATGTACTCGACCCGATTTAAGCACTGCAGTTAATATTTTGAGACGTTACTTGACTAAAAATAACAGAGAATTATGGCAATGCTTGAAAATGGTATTAAGATATCTGAAAGGATCGATTGATTTGAAACTGATTTATAGTCGATGTGCTTTCAATAATTTCTTGTGTGGTTACGTAGATTCAGATTGGGCGCGAGACGAACACGACCGAAAAAGTACGACCGGTTACGTTTTCCAGCTATTCGAGCGGTGTGTTATTAGCTGGAATACGAGAAAGCAATCCTCGGTTGCAGCCTCCTCAACCGAGGCCGAGTATATGGCTTTATATGAAGCCGTGCGCGAGGCGTTGTGGTTAAAATCTTTGGCGCACACAATTGATATTACATTAACCAAACCAATAACATTGTATGAAGATAATAATGGTTGCATTTGTATTGCAAATAACCCAGCAAGTCATAAAAGATCCAAGCACATCGATATTAAATATCATTTCAGCAGGGAACAAGTTGAGAATAAAACTGTTAAAATATGTTATGTTTCCACAGGAAATCAATTGGCCGACGTGATGACAAGCCACTACCGGCTAGCAGTTTTCTTAGGTTCCGTGTTAAATTGGGTTTAAAGCAAACAGGAGATCAAAGAACAAGAAATATAGAGGATATGATTAACTGACATTTTTCTATTTTAGTTAATTAATAAGTGTATAATTTAATGTATTAATCTTAAGATGATTTTCAAGTCTGATTAGGTTTCTCCTGGGTTTCCCTAATCCTTGCAACAAATGTTGGACTTATGTATTTGTTCCCAGAGGCATAAGGAAGGCTTTTAAGAATGTTTGAATGAGTGAAATATTTTAAGATTATAAATTTATAAATATATGTATGTACAATAAAATGTATATCTTCATTTCAAGGTTTAATTAATGGTATGGATTTACTTTTAAATGACTTTGTGTGCATTACTTTTTGAGGAGGCCTGTTGGTTTATTCTTACGAAATGCAAAAAGTAATCAACATAAAATCTATTTTTAATAGTAACTTGAATTCACTGGCAAAGGATATGGCGCCAAGTCGAAGTGACTAATACAACAACTATCCTATGGTGTTCTAGGTTTCCGATTTAGTTTTCAGAATAAAGTCATAAAATTAAGATTGTGTGTGTAGGAATGGGAGATTGATTTTGAGACCATGGTGTCAATGTGTGCCCTTGAGAGAGTTCTCTTTTTGGTCTGGCTCTTGCTAAGAACAGACGTGCCTTCCTCGTGCTAGTAGTTTCAAGAATATTTGAATATAAGAATGTAATAAAAGTAAACTAAATTGTCTATTATTTTATCCCATAACTCCCATACCGATCTACTAGCAACCATCCAAAACAAACTAAAAAATACAATTCGAATGAATTGGGATACTTATCATCACACCTATAAAAACGTAAATCCATTCAAATATCACCCCTCCTATCCAACGAATTTAAGTTAAACTAAAATCACAAATTTCGTGAGATTGCGATTAGGTCATACGTCTGCTACGCATCTTTACCTGCTCAACAAAGACACACTCCCAACCTGCCAAAAATGTAACACAACACTTTCAGTCAGTCATATACTAAAAGACTGTCCTCACCTAAAACTTTTAAGAGGCCGTCTATTTCGTAATATAGATATTTATAAAATTCTTGAAGATCGTACCCCCGACAACATAGAAAATATAGACAAGTTTATAAAAATTCTAAAAATCAAATTATAATTTAAAAGTACAGAGCCAATAGTCTCAGCTGCTAGACTCATTATGTTAGTTTATTGATATGTAATTTTAATTACTTGTTAATAATAAATAAATAAATAAATTTACTTACGATTCGGTTAAGCCAACGAAATACACTTGCGGTCTTTTCGTGGTGCATATTCAGTGCAGCAGGAGACTTCAATTGTTTTCTAATAAAAATACGTAGAAAAGTTCGAACAGTACCAACAAATAAACACAGCACAAAACAAACACCGCGAGACATCAACGACGCCCTCACCAGATCACATTAAAATACCGCGAACACGAGTTAAAGTACCGGCACAATCCGCACAACTAATAACTACTGCTGCCGAAGAATAACTGACCCCAGCAACCATCGAAGACCTCAGTCATGATGATTTTAGAATCATTTACGACTAGAAGTTGTTGTTGGGTTTGGTTCGATAGGATTGTGTGCGATGGATGTGAGAAACATAAACAACCCAGATGGACAAGTTTTCTTTGTTATAGATAGATCCATCGCGCTGTGATCTAATATGTTTGTATTGAGTGTGTTGACCAATGATCGAACCGTTGCACGTGGTTCAAGAGATATAAACATCAACAGTCTGACGAGGCTTGTCCGGAATCTTGTATGTGGTTGACTCAGGAATTTGGGTATAAACAAATAATGGATTTTGGTTGGATTGGCTTTATTTGGTGGTTACCATGAACATGTTGATCTAAATCAATACACACAAGAATAAGATGATAAATATCAGCTCTTACTGATCAGTAGATTGTTGTAAATAGTGCTTCCTGTTTAATGCGCAGCTGCGAGTATGTGTTATTGTTTCAACATATTCCGCCCGTCTTTTGGTGACCCTGTATTCGAAACACCCTTCGTTCGGAGGTGATCGGACATGGCAAGTTTTGGTTGTATAATCGTCGCATTGTGGAGTTAACTATGCGTATTATTCCAGTGAAGAATCCGCTCCTGGAACGCTGTAATGGGTCTCTCCCTCTCTAGATGCGCAGGATTCATGTCTGTAGGGTTGTTGTTTTATGTTACATAAACATTGCAAGTTTCTCTCTGAGCAATGAGTCTTTGTCACCCCTCGGGGCTTTAAGCTCTACATGACGCTATTAAATGAATTGCATTCCTATAAAGCGTGGTTTTACTTTTTTAGTTTATGTGATAGATTGATCGGCGAGTGGGAGGGTATTTTGTGCGTCGAGGTACAACTGTCACTTACTGTTGGTGTGATCTTTTCTTTCATCGAGTCGTGTGGGAATCCAGGAAACTCGGCAAGTGTTAGGATGGCATTTATAGTAGGTTACTTGATGGGTAGTGTGAATCATTGTCATCTGGAGTTTACAATGGAATGTCCGAGCGGGGAACTTCGCCGTCAGTCTCACGATTTGGTTGTCATTGGATTACATCTGACTGTGTTTCTTCATCATAAAAGTAATCAGGTATGTAGTTGAATTCCACCTCTGTTAAATCATGGATATAGGTGCCTTCGATTCCAATGACCGGTACTGTTATTCAAGATAAGGAGACGGTAGTGAAGCTGAAGCCCAAGCGGATATGGTAGTTGATTGCCTCGGATCCAACTCCTCGTAGTGGTTATCATAATTGAACATTTGGATTACGCTGGAAATTGTCGAAGTGATGTCTTGAGAATATTAGAATAATCGATGACCTGTGCGTGTGTGTTTAAGACGTTCTGCGAGAAGGTGTTTTGCCTTTCATTTAAATGCGCGTACAAGTAGCATCATTGTCACTATTGAATGTTGATTCTTGGTGCATGGCTTCCTTAAGAGTGCGGAACTAAGCCTAGGGAAGGCATGATAGGGAATACGATCTTTGGATGTTTAACTTCGTTGTTCATCGAGTGTGATTGAAATTGATATCTTTGTGATCGCAATGGGTTGTCAAATATTGCGTCTGATAGTAGATGTCGGGAAAAGCCGACATTTGAAACGAACGTCATTGCGGGTATGGGCCTGGATGTTGATTTCATATACATAATCAGTGTTTTAATTAAAGTTCAACTTCTTTTTGTGTATTTCGGGTTATGATGCAGTTGTCGGTCAGTGGTTTTTTGATGTAGGGCGAGGTTCAATCATTATGATAACCATTATCGATGGATCAGACATGGGTTTAGTTTTTCATTCATTCAAAACAAAAAAACATTCAAAAAAGGCGAACAAATTTTAGCGAAAATTTCAGGCCCAAGGAAGAAAAATAACGCTCGGTAGAGGAAACACATAGTTGAAGAAGATTGTGGGGACATAATAAACACAAACAGGCAGACATTAATCCATAAAAATAGTATTAAAAATTATACGCTAAGTGAAGATGACGCCGAAATTCCAAACATCACTCCGAATTATCGCCTTCCTGATCGTAGCTCATGCGGACGTAAGTGTAAAAAACGTGAAGGACAATAAATACATATTAACCCCGACAAATGACTCATTTATATTTCACGATTACGATTTCCTTTTTCATATTACAAACTTGACCACGATGTTGAATATATACGAAAAAATTAAAATAGAAATGGATTTAGAACCAGAAGAACAAACATTAATTAGAACAATCGAAATAATACTTCAAAAATTGAACCAATTAAATTTTCTGGGACAGCACTAAAATGGATATGCGGTACTCCCGATCACGACGACCTAGTTGAATTACAAACTAAAATAAACACATTGATTGATAATAATGAAAAACATAAACAGATAAATTCACATCTCGAAAAATTATTAAGGGAAACTAATATTAGAAATTCCCAAAAACAATTTCTGTTAGAACCAAAGTCAATGAATACCTATCCGAAGCCCTAGACATGTACGATGTTAACAAATTGAATAAAACAGAGGCCAAAGAGGTACCCTTGATAAATGTGTTAGAATATTCAAACATTAATATAGTTAGACTAGGTGAAATTTTTATTACGATCTATGAATATTGTTACGTGGTAACCGCCCCCACCGCCATAGTCCCAGCGCGAAAATATTAAACACAATAAAATATGCATGAAATATAAATCTTTTAAATAATTTAAAACACATGCATGTTAAAGAAATTCTATTTTCTATTTAATTAAAACATTCGTTTACATTTTTTCAATTAAGTATTTGCCTGACTAAACATTAATTGAGCGCATACGTTACGGACAATATTCACATCTTGAATTTAACTTAAATACAAGTTGATGCGCAAACCTACATCGTTACGATTGTCAATCAATTTCGAAGGGACAGTCATGGCTGAGTTTTTTTTCGGTGAGGTAACGGCGGAATGGGGAGACAGAGAGTTTGAGTTTTCTTAAGTAGTCTTAAAAGGGTGCCACACGAAAGAGGTTGACGAGTCAGTGCGGGAAAGTCTAACGGAAGACCGGAAAAATGTAATCGATAAAAAAAACTAGCGAAATAAAATTAGAACTATTTAATTTAAAGTTTTCTTAAAGTAAAATTGGAGTTTCAAATTGGATATTGCGTTCGACAAATAAACGCTGACGGACTTGAGCTGAACCGGGATACGGCCATTGATCAGGACGACTTGGTGCGGTACAGGAAAATATACCAAACGGCAACCACGTAGGTACGTATGGAAATTTTATTTTGTTGTACAAATATAAAATACAACATTTGGCGCAAACTATTTGCCCCAAAATAAAACATTTATTATTATTGCAAAATTTATTGTGAATATATATAATACACTAATATCCTGACATTAAAGAAAGATGTAAACTATTTAAATTTACCCCAGTAAGTTTCAAACATGGTAAAATCCAAACAGGCAACGAAATCGCAATTTGCAGAAAATACTGAACAATATCTAAATAACTATATACGGCAATTAAATAATGATGAAGACAACTGCATAGTCCCATTAATTACAAATAAAGAAACTGAATGCAAAATTGTAAAAGGATATATTCAACCAATAACAATACTCGAAGAAAGATTAATAATGATAGAAGGACAACATATGGCAAACATGAAAGCGTTGACGGCACAAATGTAGTTTCAGGCACAAATACTGTAAAAATCTATGAAATTGAATACCATAATTAACGTGAAGAAATCAAAGAAGCAATTTATAATAAATTAATCGAGAACTTTGTGTAATGTATCTTAGAATTCAAGAGATAAAGAAGCATCGAACAATTTAATGTTAGATACTAGAAAGAATTAACACGTCTCCAACAAAAAAATCGGGACGATTTTGTTTAAGTAGGGGGGAGTTAACGACCATGGTTCGAACTCCATAGTTAACGACCATGATACGAATACCAAACGTTGATAATACAAGTGAAATCTACCATACACGATATATGGAAACCAAGATAAGACTTGCACAAACTACCATATACAATATGACTCACTTGGCAACCAGGATAAGACTTGGCATTAACTACCATAATACGACAATCTCGGGAAACCAAGATAAGCGTACCTAGCTCTAAGTATAAATGGAATATGTAAAACCCACAACAGGGTTCATAGATCCAGTAAGAACTACCTATAAGACATGAATTAATAAAGGGCCTCGGTGTCGTAAAATATAATTTTTTGTTTTTAGTTCGAATATAAAAATTAACGAGTCAAATTGAATGATCTATGGACAATGGTGTCACATTAGTGTTAAACGTGGATAGTGAAATAAATTGTCATGGGACACAAGTGCTCGGGTTTTTGTGCAGTTGAACAATGACTCTTGAGGATCGATGGGGTCCGTCGCGTGTTCCAAGTCAGGTATCTCATATTCACAACAGCGTACCTCATCTCCTTGGCACGTAATTGATTCGAGCTTATCATGCCGCCCCCTAACAACGACGGCATCACCTCCTCCGACAATAACTTCACGTCGATATATGGCTAGTCTGTAGTAGACGCCACCACGACCAAGAAATTAGAGTGCCAGATGATAATGTTAATCCTCACCCGCATCACCGGAGAGGCCCTCCCCGAGCACCGAGGCAATCAGGTCCTCGACCACCAATCTCATCAGCGATGGATTCGGATCCCCGCAGAAGAATTAGGGTAGTATAAGATTTACGTTAAGTTAAGTTAATTGCTTTTACATAAAATTAAAAATTAATAAAAAAAAAAAAAAAATAGGTAAGTTAGGTAAGTAAAATTTTAAGAAAAAAAAAACAAAAAAAATTGACAAAGTTTTTCAAATTTTTCTTTGTCTTTAAAATAATTATAGGTACTGCCACAAAGTTCTGTCGCCGAAAGGCAAATTATACAAATGTTAAGCAATGTTTAGCTTAGACCGTCTGCTAAGGACCAGTAAGTTATTATATAAAATAATTAAGCTAGAATTTAAGCATTTTTTGTCTAGCCTTTAATTTAGAAACTAAAAATATAAAAAGAAAATAAAAAATGTTTTTAAAATGAATGAAAAATCCCCGCAGAAGTCATTGTCAACATACACACCACTGCCGACTCATTCACTACCACCCATGTCGAGCATCATCTCGGTGGGCTACCTATTGCGACCGTTCGACATTTCTTGTTTACCCTATCAGAACTCACAAAAGAACAAAACAAACCAAACATAATACCAGCCCCAACGTTCAAAGAAGCCCTTCCAACTGGCCCCTCGACATCTAATACAGCAAACAATATTAAGAATCCATCGCCTCACCAGCCATCAAAACCAGTAAAATATAATTTCACCAAATCGGACCCATCAACAACACCACCAACTCAACAAACACCATCAACTCATCTAACATCAACAGCTCAACTAACTCCAACCAACCCCCCACAACTACAAACAACTTCTTCAATCCAAAACTATAAACCGTCCCACAAGTTACAACAAGCTATTCCGCTGATAGCCTCTCGCAATGCACATCGTCACCTACATTAAAGGTAAAAAACGAATCGTCCCTTACTAAGACAAAAATAAATAAAAATGTACACATCTTAGAAGATGATGACTTCAAAATGTAAGAATATTATTAACATCCAAGCCCCTGACTCTGCTGTTTCTGGAACTGGACACTTGAACTCTGCTCAGAGTACAAGTGCCCCGTATCAGGAACAGCAGATTCAAGTTCCTAACAACATACATCCTATCCACCCAACATTCCTACACGAAAATAAATTTAAGAATACACTACCCCATTCCGCAAAACAATCAAATCCCAAGCACACTATTAGGGCCTGAACGCCCACAACCCACTTCACAACATAAACCATTCACCATTTTGCAATGGAACATGAACGGTTATACTAATAATTTCGACGAATTAAACATTCTAATTAAAGAATATAACCCAAGTGTAATATCATTACAAGAAACACATTGTCCAGTTAACACGATACCAATCATTCCTAAATCATATACAGGATACTTCCATAACTCCTCTGCAAATACATCACATAAACAAGGTATAGGGTTCCTCATTAAAAAGGGTACTCCCCACAAAATTCTCCCCATTATTACAAATATGCAATCACTCGTTGTAGAAATACAATATCCCATAAATTTCACTTACATAGATTTATATCTTCCTCCAAATCAGCCGATAAATAAAGATGACTTTCAGTCAATACTCAATCAAACAAGCGAGCCTAGAATACTTGGAGGTGACATAAATGCTTGGAGTATACTCTGGGGCTCACCGTCTACAAACAAAAGAGGTGAAATAATAGAAAACATCCTCCTCGCCTCCAACCTTATCCTACTGAATGAAGGATCGCCGACCCACAACACTCTCACTCACATTGACATCACTTGTTGCTCTCCTGAATTGGTTCCGGCAAGTTCTAGACGATCTTTACAATAGTGACCATTTTCCCGTGTTAACTATGATAAATATCCAACAACCGATAACCTATCATAATCAATCTCCAAAATATAAAACTGACTCTGCCAACTGGCCACTTTTTGAAAAAAAAGTTGATGAATTTCTTTCAAGCTACCCCCATACACCTAATACAAATCATGAAGCTGCAATAATCAATAAAGCAATTAGATCTGCTGCCAACGTTTCAATACCACAAACGAATACTAAAGCTAAACCGGTAACCAAGCAACATTTACCTTGGTGGAACTCCGAATTAACATCTCTCCGCAAATGCAAAATGGCAGCCCTCTCCCAATTTAAAAAAAGACCCACAGAGGTTAATCTCGTAGCATATAAAAAAGCGAACGCTTTATTTCGTAAAAGGATGAAAGATAGTAAAGCAAGAAGCCTCCTTCAATTCACTTCGACAATCAACCCAAAATCCTCCACTGCCATAATATGGCATAAAATACGCAGCTTAAGCGGAAATTACAATCCGGTAAACATCTCTTGTCTTGATTCCCAAAATACTACAATCACAGATACAATGCAAATATGCCAACTCTTCGCCAAAACCTGGTCGCAATCCCCAGACAGCCACAATTTCCATCCCGAATTCAATCGGAAAAGACTTGAATCCCTTAACAATTTAGTACATTTACAAGCCTCCAACCCTGCGGCCCACCGAATCGAAGAACCCATCTCATTTACTGAATTTGAATCAGTACTTAGTATAACCAAAGGGAAAACCCCAGGAAGAGATCGAATATCCTGCCCAATGTTGAAACACCTTTCGAAAAATACAAAATTGAGAATCATTAAATTATACAATAAAATATTTGAAACATCACATATCCCACAAATCTGGAAAACCGCAGTCCTAATACCTATTCCTAAACCGAAGAAAGATAAAGATACTATAGAGGGTTACCGTCCTATATCCTTAATCCCCTGTATTGCAAAGGTTTTAGAAAAAAATAGTAGCCAAACGTTTGCTATGGTTTATAGAAACAAAGAAATTGACATTTATCAATCAAGTAGCTTTCAAATCCAACAGAGGTTGCACAGATGCCTTACTTCACATTGTCAATGTGGGCACTTGAGAGAGTTCTCTTTTTGGTCTGGCTCTTGCTAAGAACAGACGTGCCTTCCTCGTGCTAGAAGTTTCAAGAATATTTGAATATAAGAATGTAATAAAAGTAAACTAAATTGTCTATTATTTTATCCCATATCTCCCATAGGTTATGGGCCCAGATCACGCAGCAGTTTAAATAACAAAAGTGCTGTTAAAAGTTTATTTTTCAAGTGATTAAAAATGGATAAGTTAAAAAGGAACATCACACGGTTTAATGGACAACAATACAGTGTATGGAAGTTTCGCATGTGCTCTCTCTTGACAGAATTGAACGTTCCGAATGTGTTAAAAGATCGAGGACCCGATGTGTCGGACAGAAAATGGACAAAGATGGAAAGAATCGCAAACGCAACAATTATTGAATACTTAGCCGATTGATTTCTTAGTTTTGCAAACAGTCAACGGCACGAGAAATAATGAACAAACTGGACAGTTTATATGAGCGGAAAAGTGTTCCAACAAAGATCGCTATAAAAGATAAACTGAGTGCATTAAAAATGAAAATTGACACTAGCCTGGAAACACACTTTAATGATTTTGACAATTTAGTGCGTGACGCGGAAACATCTGGAGTACCGTTAGATGAGCCGGACCAAATCTCGTACCTTTTTCACAGCCTCCCGGCCGAATACAATACAGCGGTCTTCGCCATGCAAACGGTTATGCCGGATGACGCAACAGTCGCGTTTGTTAAGCAAAGACTTTTTGATATCGAATTGAAAATTAATGAACAAAAATCTGAGACAAGTGCCAAAGTTTTAAGTGCGGAAACGAAAGAAAAAGATGATCAATTTACTGAAAATAAAAACAACAATTCGCGAAATTATCACCCACGTTTTAAACCTCACGGCAAAAAGCGATTCAAACAAAAGAAATATAAGGTGACATGTTATCACTGTGGAAAGCCTGGGCACAAGCGAAACTATTGTCGCCAGCTGAAAAATTCGAAAAACAACGACAAATCGGACAGTAAAAATTCGAACAAAAATTCGTCGGAAAATAAATCGTTCCAGATGTTTAGATTTGATCCACCAAGTTCCCCAAGGTCGTCGAACGCTGGTTTTATACACATGATGAGCACCGAAGGTTTCTTAAAGGATCCGTCGAGTGAAAGTGCTTCTTTTATTCTCGACTCCGGCGCTTCCGACCACGCAATAAATAATGAAAAGCTTTTCTCTAACGCCGAAACAATCAACCCACCGATGAAAATTTATATTGCTAAAAATGGAGCATACATTAATGCAACCAAACGAGGCCAAATCAAGTTTGTGACCGATTCAGGATTTGAGGGATGTCTGAACAACGTTCTTTACTGCTCTGACCTGTCTCACAACCTTTTTGTCTGTTCTGCGTCTACAACAATCAGGCGTGGCTGTTATTTTTGACGAATCAGGTGTTAAAATTGAATACAAGGGTAAAACTCTCACTCAAGGTAAACTAAGACACACTTTAACTCGTATTGATTTTAAAATTTTATCTGCACCAAAGATTTTTAGCGCAATATTAGATGATTATGATTTGTGGCATTGTCGACTTGGTCATATTAGCAAAAATAAGTTTTTAGAACTTAAAACTAAAAGATTAATGGCTGATGTTGATTTGATTGAAAAAGTAAATCCAAGTGATTGTAAATGTGATCCGTGCATAGATGGAAAATTAGCGAGATTGCCATTTGAAAAAGCAAAAGATAAAAGTCACATTAATCGTGCTTTGTTTATTGTGCATACAGATGTATGCGGTCCAGTAAAGCCTCCCACTTTCGATGACAATAATTATTTTGTAATCTTTATCGATCAATACACGCACTATTGCGTAACATATTTGATCAAAAGGAAATCAGAGGTGTTCTTGCACTTCAAAGACTTTGTTGCAAAAAGCGAGGCACATTTTGGTGTAAAATTGGTCAACTTGTACGTGGATAATGGGCGAGAGTATTTATCGTCTGAGATGATGCAGTACTGTGTTGAAAAAGGCATAGCATATCATTTAACAGTACCACGAACTCCGCAACAGAATGGTGTTCTATGATCGCCGGTGCACGTTTAAGCCAGATTTTCTGGGGTGAAGCTGTTGTAACAGCAACATTCTTGATTAACTTGACTCCAACAAAGGCGATCAAGAACGACGAAACCCCCTTCAAATAGTGGCATAATAAAAGGCCACAATTGAAGTATCTGAGGGTATTTGGTTCGACTGTTTATGTGCACAACAAGACAAGGCAAACAAAGTTTGATAAGAAATCTTGGAAAGGCATATTACTCGGTTATGAGTCAAATGGCTACAGAGTTTGGAATGTTGAAAATGGCCAAGTTCACATTGCAAGAGATGTGATTGTTGACGAGAGAAATTTTATGGTTTCCAGACCGGTGACGATCGGTTCTGATGAGCGTTTGGTAAAAATTGATGAGACCGTAAATTTAAAGCCTGTTGCCCCTCGTATGCCTAACTACGAAAGTGATGATTGTATTTCCACCGAAAATGATTCGGTGAAGCCTGGTCAGTACAGAGTGGATGAAAAGACGCATAAAAATGGAAATGAAAGCGCTGATTTACTTCAAGGCCAAACGCGCAGTGTTCCTGTAGAAAATACAGATGAGGTCTCAGTGTCAAAATCACACAAGAGGGCATTGTCACCGGAAGTGCGGAGAAGTGAGCGAATAAAAGAAAGACCAGTCGTTTCTTATAATGAAGATAATTTTATGTCAGATGAATGTATTTTGATCGCTCAATCTGCTATATGTGATGTGCCCAAATCATTTTCAGAAATTGCAGAAAGAGATGATAAGAAATTATGGTATGATGCAATCTGTGAAGAAATTAATTCTTTGATTGAAAACAAAACTTGGACCCTTGTTAATAAACCAGAAGGAAAAAATATTGTAGACTGTAAATGGGTGTTAACGATAAAGCACGATGAAAATGGTAAACCTGTAAAATATAAAGCGCGGCTTGTTGCTCGCGGTTTCAGTCAGAAATTTTTAATTGACTATGATGAGACATTCGCACCAGTTGCAAGAATCTCGAGTTTCTGATTTTTACTTGCCTTTGCAAATCAATTCAATTTGTTAATTCATCATATGGATGTAAAAACAGCATTTTTAAACGGTAATCTAAAAGAAGAAATTTACATGAAATTACCCGAAGGTCTCTTAAATACTTTGAATCAAGTCTGTAAATTAAATAAAGCTCTATATGGTTTAAAACAAGATGCACGATATTGGTTCGAAACTTTCGAAGAAACTTTAAAGAAAATCGGTTTTAAAAATTCAGCTGTAGATCGATGTCTTTATATTCTGAACAAAGGTCACATTAATGAAAACTGCAAACACTAAAACAATGGAAAGTTTAAAAGACTATTTAATGAAACAATTCAAAATGATAGACCTAAAAGAAATCAAATTATTCCTTGGTATAAAAATCACGAGAACCCAAAATGAAATCGCAATGGATCAGAGTGCATATATAAAAACGATTTTAGCAAAGTTTAACATGAGTGATTGCAATTCAGTTAGCACACCCTTAGAGACAAATTTAAATTATTTAGCTTTAAATAGTAGCGAAAAGATTGATGCTCCTTGCAGAAACTTGATCGGCTGTGTACTGTATGTAATGTTATGTACTCGACCCGATTTAAGCACTGCAGTTAATATTTTGAGACGTTACTTGACTAAAAATAACAGAGAATTATGGCAATGCTTGAAAATGGTATTAAGATATCTGAAAGGATCGATTGATTTGAAACTGATTTATAGTCGATGTGCTTTCAATAATTTCTTGTGTGGTTACGTAGATTCAGATTGGGCGCGAGACGAACACGACCGAAAAAGTACGACCGGTTACGTTTTCCAGCTATTCGAGCGGTGTGTTATTAGCTGGAATACGAGAAAGCAATCCTCGGTTGCAGCCTCCTCAACCGAGGCCGAGTATATGGCTTTATATGAAGCCGTGCGCGAGGCGTTGTGGTTAAAATCTTTGGCGCACACAATTGATATTACATTAACCAAACCAATAACATTGTATGAAGATAATAATGGTTGCATTTGTATTGCAAATAACCCAGCAAGTCATAAAAGATCCAAGCACATCGATATTAAATATCATTTCAGCAGGGAACAAGTTGAGAATAAAACTGTTAAAATATGTTATGTTTCCACAGGAAATCAATTGGCCGACGTGATGACTAAGCCACTACCGGCTAGCAGTTTTCTTAGGTTCCGTGTTAAATTGGGTTTAAAGCAAACAGGAGATCAAAGAACAAGAAATATAGAGGATATGATTAACTGACATTTTTCTATTTTAGTTAATTAATAAGTGTATAATTTAATGTATTAATCTTAAGATGATTTTCAAGTCTGATTAGGTTTCTCCTGGGTTTCCCTAATCCTTGCAACAAATGTTGGACTTATGTATTTGTTCCCAGAGGCATAAGGAAGGCTTTTAAGAATGTTTGAATGAGTGAAATATTTTAAGATTATAAATTTATAAATATATGTATGTACAATAAAATGTATATCTTCATTTCAAGGTTTAATTAATGGTATGGATTTACTTTGAAATGGCTTTGTGTGGATTACTTTTTGAGGAGGCCTGTTGGTTTATTCTTACGAAATGCAAAAAGTAATCAACATAAAATCTATTTTTAATAGTAACTTGAATTCACTGGCAAAGGATACGGCGCCAAGTCGAAGTGACTAATACAACAACTATCCTATGGTGTTCTAGGTTTCAGATTTAGTTTTCAGAATAAAGTCATAAAATTAAGATTGTGTGTGTAGGAATGGGAGATTGATTTTGAGACCATGGTGTCAATGTGTGCCCTTGAGAGAGTTCTCTTTTTGGTCTGGCTCTTGCTAAGAACAGACGTGCCTTCCTCGTGCTAGTAGTTTCAAGAATATTTGAATATAAGAATGTAATAAAAGTAAACTAAATCGTCTATTATTTTATCCCATAACTCCCATACCGATCTACTAGCAACCATCCAAAACAAACTAAAAAATACAATTCGAATGAATTGGGATACTTATCATCACACCTATAAAAACGTAAATCCATTCAAATATCACCCCTCCTATCCAACGAATTTAAGTAAAACTAAAATCACAAATTTCGTGAGATTGCGATTAGGTCATACGTCTGCTACGCATCTTTACCTGCTCAACAAAGATACACCCCCAACCTGCCAAAAATGTAACACAACACTTTCAGTCAGTCATATACTAAAAGACTGTCCTCACCTAAAACTTTTAAGAGGCCGTCTATTTCGTAATATAGATATTTATAAAATTCTCGAAGATCGTACCCCCGACAACATAGAAAATATAGACAAGTTTATAAAAATTCTAAAAATCAAATTATAATTTAAAAGTACAGAGCCAATAGTCTCAGCTGCTAGACTCATTATGTTAGTTTATTGATATGTAATTTTAATTACTTGTTAATAATAAATAAATAAATTTACTTACGATTCGGTTAAGCCAACGAAATACACTTGCGGTCTTTTCGTGGTGCATATTCAGTGCAGGAGGAGACTTCAATTGTTTTCTAATAAAAATACGTAGAAAAGTTCGAACAGTACCAACAAATAAACCCAGCACAAAACAAGCACCGCGAGACACCAACGACGCCCTCACCAGATCACATTAAAATACCGCGAACCCGATTTAAAGTACCGGCACAATCCGCACAACTAATAACTACTGCTGCCGAAGAATAACTGACCCCAGCAACCATCGAAGACCTCAGTCATGATGATTTTAGAATCATTTACGACTGGAAGTTGTTGTTGGGTTTGGTTCGATAGGATTGGGTGCGATGGATGTGAGAAACATAAACAACCCAGATGGACAAGTTTTCTTTGTTATAGATAGATCCATCGCGCTGTGATCTAATATGTTTGTATTGAGTGTGTTGACCAATGATCGAACCGTTGCACGTGGTTCAAGAGATATAAACATGAACAGTCTGACGAGGCTTGTTCGGAATCTTGTATGTGGTTGACTCTGGAATTTGGGTATAACCAAATAATGGATTTTGGTTGGATTGGCTTTATTTGGTGGTTACCATGAACATGTTGATCTAAATCAATACACGCAAGAATAAGATGATAAATAGCAGCTCTTACTGGTCAGTAGATTGTTGTAAATAGTGCTTCCTGTTTAATGCGCAGCTGCGAGTATGTGTTATTGTTTCAACATATTCCGCCCGTCTTTTGGTGACCCTGTATTCGAAACACCCTTCGTTCGGAGGTGATCGGACATGGCAAGTTTTGGTTGTATAATCGTCGCATTGTGGAGTTAACTATGCGTATTATTCCAGTGAAGAATCCGCTCCTGGAACGCTGTAATGGGTCTCTCTCTCTCTAGATGCGCAGGATTCATGTCTGTAGGGTTGTTGTTTTATGTTACATAAACATTGCAAGTTTCTCTCTGAGCAATGAGTCTTTGTCACCCCTCGGGGCTTTAAGCTCTACATGACGCTATTAAATGAATTGCATTCCTATAAAGCGTGGTTTTACTTTTTTAGTTTATGTGATAGATTGATCGGCGAGTGGGAGGGTATTTTGTGCGTCGAGGTACAACTGTCACTTACTGTTGGTGTGATCTTTTCTTTCATCGAGTCGTGTGGGAATCCAGGAAACTCGGCAAGTGTTAGGATGGCATTTATAGTAGGTTACTTGATGGGTAGTGTGAATCATTGTCATCTGGAGTTTACAATGGAATGTCCGAGCGGGGAACTTCGCCGTCAGTCTCACGATTTGGTTGTCATTGGATTACATCTGACTGTGTTTCTTCATCATAAAAGTAATCAGGTATGTAGTTGAATTCCACCTCTGTTAAATCATGGATATTCGGGTATCCTACATTACAAGTTGAGCCGCCCCGCCATCAGGACAACAGTTGAGACTTTCGTGATTGGCGATCAAAGATGAGATCGCCCTTTCCCTTATTTTACCGTCGGAATGAAGGTAGGTGGGGCATATCTCACAATTTGGTTCAATGCCTTAGCGAACCGCTTGTACTGCGGAGATTCCTTGACCGGATAGTGGTTGAGGTTTAATTTTAAGTATGAGCGATTCAGCTTCAAGTCTGTTCAGTGGCATTAAAAGGACGGATCTTCGAGGATATTATAGAGATTGGTAATAAAAGTGCCTGCGCTAATAGGTGGTCCCTGATGTGAAATGGTTTTGGTTTTGGGCGATCCCCATCAATTCGATTGTTCGTAGGGGTGAGTAACAAAAATGCTCTTCTTGCCTTTGTTAGTGCCTGCTGCCATCTCTTGGAGGGTGCCTTCGATTCCAATGACCGGTACTGTTATTCAAGATAAGGAGACGGTAGTGAAGCTGAAGCCCAAGCGGATATGGTAGTTGATTGCCTCGGATCCAACTCCTCGTAGTGGTTATCATAATTGAACATTTGGATTACGCTGGAAATTGTCGAAGTGATGTCTTGAGAATATTAGAATAATCGATGACCTGTGCGGGTGTGTTTAAGACGTTCTGCGAAGAGGTGTTTTGCCTTTCATTTAAATGCGCGTACAAGTAGCATCATTGTCACTATTGAATGTTGATTCTTGGTGCATGGCTTCCTTAAGAGTGCGGAACTAAGCCTAGGGAAGGCATGATAGGGAATACGATCTTTGGATGTTTAACTTCGTTGTTCATCGAGTGTGATTGAAATTGATATCTTTGTGATCGCAATGGGTTGTGAAATATTGCGTCTGATAGTAGATGTCGGGAAAAGCCGACATTTAAAACGAACGTCATTGCGGGTATGGGCCTGGATGTTGATTTCATATACATAATCAGTGTTTTAATTAAAGTTCAACTTCTTTCTGTGTATTTCGGGTTATGATGCAGTTGTCGGTCAGTGGTTTTTTGATGGAGGGCGAGGTTCAATCATTATGATAACCATTTTTTTTTTTTTTTTTTTTTTTTTTTTTTTTTTTTTTTTTTTTTTTTTTTATTAGACTTCTCTCGGGAGAGGCGAACCTATAGCGTCGAGTGGGCGCCCCAAGATGCCATCAAATAACTGTTGCAGTTCTTTTTGAACAGTTGCAGGTTGTAACGCTCCGGAAACACTCGCGTGGGAAGGGAGTTCCACAGCTTCCCCGCTCTGTAACGGAACGAGTTCTAATACAGGGATGTTCGCGCTGTCGGGAGATGAACCACAAACGGGTGCGATCCGTCGGATTGTCTTGTGGAGCGCATATAGACCGAATTGCGTGGAACAATGCCAAGAATCTCCGAAGAACAGCACCCGTGATAATATCTGTAAAACATACAGAGGTCGGCTAGGCGCCTTCGATGTGATAGCGACTGTAGTCCCGACGTCAGCGCCGAGTCCCCGATCAGGCGGATCGCTCGTCTTTGTACGCTCTCAAGTAGGTCGAGGGTATGTTTAGGAGCCGAGCTCCAAACATGAGAGCAATATTCGAGCGCGGGTCTAATTTGAGATTTATATAGGAGAAGAAGTTGGGCCGGAGTAAAGTATTTCTTGGCTCTAAAAAGATAACTCAGTTTTCCTGAGGCTGATCTGGCGATACCCGCTACGTGTTTATGCCATGATACATTCCCACAGACCGTGACGCCGAGCAATCTCAAACTTTCCCCAGCCTCGAGGGCACGGCCATTCATCATCAGCTGTGGAACCGATGATCCGGTTTTCTTTGTGAATGTTGTATACTGGGTCTTCGTTGCGTTGAAGTCCACAAGATTAGCCTTTCCCCACTGCAGGACTTTATCTAGATCCTGGTTCAGAGAGTCAATCTGTCTACATCTCAGCTGGTGCGACGTTGATGCACCAATCGGCCGATCACTCGAAAAGGAGGAAACAAGCGTACTATCATCCGCAAAACTGAACACTTTGTTATCTGTTGTCTCCAACAAATCATTTATGTGAAGCAAGAACAAGGTTGGAGCCAAAATAGAACCCTGGGGCACCCCCGAATTAACAGGATACAGATCCGAACACTCGCCGTCCACAACAACCCGGATCGATCGATTCTCGAGGAAGCTCCTAGTCCAGTCGCAGAGCTGTTGGGAAAGTCCATATGAACGAAGTTTGCTCAGCAATGCCCCGTGCCAGACGCGGTCAAAAGCCTTGGAGATATCTAATGCGACCGCCCTTGACTCACCATGCCGTTCAATCGCAGATGTCCATATATCGGTTATAAGTGTCAAAAGGATCGATGGATGAGACATGGGTTTAGTTTTTCATTCATTCAAAACAAAAAACATTCAAAAAAGGTGAACAAATTTTAGCGAAAATTTCAGGCCCAAGGAAGAAAAATAACGCTCGGTAGAGGAAACACATAGTTGAAGAAGATTGTGGGGACATAATAAACACAAACAGGCAGACATTAATCCATAAAAATAGTATTAAAAATTATAAGCTAAGTGAAGATGACGCCGAAATTCCAAACATCACTCCGAATTATCGCCTTCCTGATTGTAGCTCATGCCGACGTAAGTGTAAAAAACGTGAAGGACAATAAATACATATTAACCCCGACAAATGACTCATTTATATTTCACGATTACGATTTCCTTTTTCATATTACAAACTTGACCACGATGTTGAATATATACGAAAAAATTAAAATAAAAATGGATTTAGAACCAGAAGAACAAACATTAATTAGAACAATCGAAATAATACTTCAACAATTGAACCAATTAAATTTTCTGGGCACAGCACTAAAATGGATATGCGGTACTCCCGATCACGACGACATAGTTGAATTACAAACTAAAATAAACACATTGATTGATAATAATGAAAAACATAAACAGATAAACTCACATCTCGAAAAATTATTAAGGGAAACTAATATTAGAAATTCCCAAAAACAATTTCTGTTAGAACAAGTCTACGACCAGTTACGTTTAACAGCTAGAACTATAAATGCTGCCAAAGTCAATGAATACCTATCCGAAGCCCTAGACATGTACGATGTTAACAAATTGAATAAAACAGAGGCCAAAGAGGTACCCTTGATAAATGTGTTAGAATATTCAAACATTAATATAGTTAGACTAGGTGAAATTTTTATTACGATCTATGAATATTGTTACGTGGTAACCTCCCCCACCGCCATAGTCCCAGCGCGAAAATATTAAACACAATAAAATATGCATGAAATATAAATCTTTTAAATAATTTAAAACACATGCATGTTAAAGAAATTCTATTTTCTATTTAATTAAAACATTCGTTTACATTTTTTCAATTAAGTATTTGCCTGACTAAACATTAATTGAGCGCATACGTTACGGACAATATTCACATCTTGAATTTAACTTAAATACAAGTTGATGCGCAAACCTACATCGTTACGATTGTCAATCAATTTCGAAGGGACAGTCATGGCTGAGTTTTTTTTCGGTGAGGTAACGGCGGAATGGGGAGACAGAGAGTTTGAGTTTTCTTAAGTAGTCTTAAAAGGGTGCCACACGAAAGAGGTTGACGACTCAGCGCGGGAAAGTCTAACGGAAGACCGGAAAAATGTAATCGATAAAAAAAACTAGCGAAATAAAATGAGAACTATTTAATTTAAAGTTTTCTTAAAGTAAAATTGGAGTTTCAAATTGGATATTGCGTTCGACCAATAATCGCTGGCGGACTTGAGCTGAACCGGGATACGGCCATTGATCAGGACGACTTGGTGCTGTACAGGAAAATATACCACACGGCAACCACGTAGGTACGTATGGAAATTTTATTTTGTTTTACAAATATAAAATACAACATTTGGCGCAAACTATTTGCCCCAAAATAAAACATTTATTATTATTGCAAAATTTATTGTGAATATATATAATACACTAATATCCTGACATTAAAGAAAGATGTAAACTATTTAAATTTACCCCAGTAAGTTTCAAACATGGTAAAATCCAAACAGACAACGAAATCGCAATTTGCAGAAAATACTATACCCAAGTCAAAAATTGTGAACAATATCTAAATAACTATATACGGCAATTAAATAATGATGAAGACAACTTCATAGTCCCATTAATTACAAATAAAGAAACTGAATGCAAAATTGTAAAAGAATATAATCCACCAATAACAATACTCGAAGAAAGATTAATAATGATAGAAGGACAACATATGGTTAACATGAAAGCGTTGACGGCACAAATGTAGTTTCAGGCACAAATACTGTAAAAATCTATGAAATTGAATACCATAATTATCGTGAAGAAATCAAAGAAGCAATTTATAATAAATTAACCGAGAACTTTGTGTAATGTATCTTAGAATTCAAGAGATAAAGAAGCATCGAACAATTTAATGTTAGATACTAGAAAGAATTAACACGTCTCCAACAAAAAAATCGGGACGATTTTGTTTAAGTAGGGGGGAGTTAACGACCATGGTTCGAACTCCATAGTTAACGACCATGATACGAATACCAAACGTTGATAATACAAGTGAAATCTACCATACACGATATATGGAAACCAAGATAAGACTTGCACAAACTACCATATACAATATGACTCACTTGGCAACCAGGATAAGACTTGGCATTAACTACCATAATACGACAATCTCGGGAAACCAAGATAAGCGTACCTAGCTCTAGGTATAAATGGAATATGTAAAACCCACAACAGGGTTCATAGATCCAGTAAGAACTACCTATAAGACATGAATTAATAAAGGGCCTCGGTGTCGTAAAATATAATTTTTTGTTTTTAGTTCGAATATAAAAATTAACTCGCATCAGTTACGAGTCAAATTGAATGATCTATGGACAATGGTGCCACATTAGTGTTAAACGTGGATAGTGAAATAAATTGTCATGGGACACAAGTGCTCGGGTTTTTGTGCAGTTGAACAATGACTCTTGAGGATCGATGGGGTCCGTCGCGTGTTCCAAGTCAGGTATCTCATATTCACAACAGCGTACCTCATCTCCTTGCCACGTAATTGATTCGAGCTTATCATGCCGCCCCCTAACAACGACGGCATCACCTCCTCCGACATTAACTTCACGTCGATATATGGCTAGACTGTAGTAGACGCCACCCCGACCAAGAAATTAGAGTGCCAGATGATAATGTTAATCCTCACCCGCATCACCGGAGAGGCCCTCCCCGAGCACAGAGGCAATCAGGTCCTCGACCACCAATCTCATCAGCGATGGATTCGGATCCCCGCAGAAGAATTAGGGTAGTATAAGATTTACGTTAAGTTAAGTTAAGTGCTTTTACATAAAATTAAAAATTAATAAAAAAAAAAAAAAAATAGGTAAGTTAGGTAAGTTAAATTTTAAGAAAAAAAAAACAAAAAAAATTGACAAAGTTTTTCAAATTTTTCTTTGTCTTTTAAATAATTATAAGTGCTGCCACAAAGTTCTGTCGCCGAAAGGCAAATTATACAAATGTTAAGCAATGTTTAGCTTAGACCGTCTGCTAAGGACCAGTAAGTTATTATATAAAATAATTAAGCTAGAATTTAAACATTTTTTGTCTAGCCTTTAATTTAGAAACTAAAAATATAAAAAGAAAATAAAAAATGTTTTAAAAATGAATGAAAAATCCCCACAGAAGTCATTGTCAACATACACACCACTGCCGACTCATTCACTACCACCCATGTCGAGCATCATCTCGGTGGGCTACCTATTGCAACCGTTCGACATTTCTTGTTTACCCTATCAGAACTCACAAAAGAACAAAACAAACCAAACATAATACCAGCCCCAACATTCAAAGAAGCCCTTCCAACTGGCCCCTCGACATCTAATACAGCAAACAATATTAAGAATCCATCGCCTCACCAGCCATCAAAACCAGTAAAATATAATTTCACCAAATCGGACCCATCAACAACACCACCAACTCAACAAACACCATCAACTCATCTAACATCAACAGCTCAACTAACTCCAACCAACCCCCCACAACTACAAACAACTTCTTCAATCCAAAACTATAACCAAAACGTCCCACAAGTTACAACAAGCTATTCCGCTGATAGCCTCTCGCAATGCACATCGTCACCTACATTAAAGGTAAAAAACGAATCGTCCCTTACTAAGACAAAAATAAATAAAAATGTACACATCTTAGAAGATGATGACTTCAAAATGTAAGAATATTATTAACATCCAAGCCCCTGACTCTGCTGTTTCTGGAACTGGACACTTGAACTCTGCTCAGAGTACAAGTGCCCCGTATCAGGAACAGCAGAGTCAAGTTCCTAACAACATACATCCTATCCACCCAACATTCCTACACGAAAATAAATTTAAGAATACACTACCCCATTCCGCAAAACAATCAAATCCCAAGCACACTATTAGGGCCTGAACGCCCACAACCCACTTCACAACATAAACCATTCACCATTTTGCAATGGAACATGAACGGTTATACTAATAATTTTGACGAATTAAACATTCTAATTAAAGAATATAACCCAAGTGTAATATCATTACAAGAAACACATTGTCCAGTTAACACGACACCAATCATTCCTAAATCATATACAGGATACTTCCATAACTCCTCTGCAAATACATCACATAAACAAGGTATAGGGTTCCTCATTAAAAAGGGTACTTCCCACAAAATTCTCCCCATTATTACAAATATGCAAGCACTCGTTGTAGAAATACAATATCCCATAAATTTCACTTACATAGATTTTTATCTTCCTCCAAATCAGCCGATAAATAAAGATGATTTTCAGTCAATACTCAATCAAACAAACGAGCCTAGAATACTTGGAGGTGACATAGATGCTTGGAGTATACTCTGGGGCTCACCGTCTACAAACAAAAGAGGTGAAATAATAGAAAACATCCTCCTCGCCTCCAACCTTATCCTACTGAATGAAGGATCGCCGACCCACAACACTCTCACTCACATTGACATCACTTGTTGCTCTCCTGAATTGGTTCCGAGAACTACATGGCAAGTTCTAGACGATCTTTACAATAGTGACCATTTTCCCGTGTTAACTATGATAAATATCCAACAACCGATAACCTATCATAATCAATCTCCAAAATATAAAACTGACTCTGCCAACTGGCCACTTTTTGAAAAAAAAGTTGATGAATTTCTTTCAAGCTACCCCCATACACCTAATACAAATCATGAAGCTGCAATAATCAATAAAGCAATTAGATCTGCTGCCAACGTTTCAATACCACAAACGAATACTAAAGCTAAACCGGTAACCAAGCAACATTTACCTTGGTGGAACTCCGAATTAACATCTCTCCGCAAATGCAAAATGGCAGCCCTCTCCCAATTTAAAAAAAGACCCACAGAGGTTAATCTCGTAGCATATAAAAAAGCGAACGCTTTATTTCGTAAAAGGATGAAAGATAGTAAAGCAAGAAGCCTCCTTCAATTCACTTCGACAATCAACCCAAAATCCTCCACTGCCATAATATGGCATAAAATACGCAGCTTAAGCGGAAATTACAATCCGGTAAACATCTCTTGTCTTGATTCCCAAAATACTACAATCACAGATACAATGCAAATATGCCAACTCTTCGCCAAAACCTGGTCGCAATCCCCAGACAGCCACAATTTCCATTCCGAATTCAATCGGAAAAGACTTGAATCCCTTAACAATTTAGTACATTTACAAGCCTCCAACCCTGCGGCCCACCGAATCGAAGAACCCATCTCATTTACTGAATTTGAATCAGTACTTAGTATAACCAAAGGGAAAACCCCAGGAAGAGATCGAATATCCTGCCCAATGTTGAAACACCTTTCGAAAAATACAAAATTGAGAATCATTAAATTATACAATAAAATATTTGAAACATCACATATCCCACAAATCTGGAAAACCGCAGTCCTAATACCTATTCCTAAACCGAAGAAAGATAAAGATACTATAGAGGGTTACCGTCCTATATCCTTAATCCCCTGTATTGCAAAGGTTTTAGAAAAAATAGTAGCCACACGTTTGCTATGGTTTATAGAAACAAAGAAATTGACATTTATCAATCAAGTAGCTTTCAAATCCAACAGAGGTTGCACAGATGCCTTACTTCACATTGACCACTATATCTCAAGGGTCTATCCACTAAAAACCACATCACAATCCTCGCTCTAGACTTCGAGAAAGCCTTCGATAGAATCGGCATTCATGTCATACTTAACAAATTGTTAAAATGGGGAGTTGGTAACAACATATATGGGTACGTCAAATCATTTCTAAGTAATAGAAAATTTCAGTGTAGACCCAACCACATATACTCCAATACACTCCCGCTACACAACGGAATCCCTCAAGGATCCCCATTGTCAGTCATATTATTTATTATCGCCTTTGACGACATAAGCACGATAATATATAAACAGAAACATCTAGATCATTGTATTTACGCCGATGATATATACATCCTAAGTAAAGCCAGTGATTCAATCTCCTGCAAACTCATGTTAACTGACACATTGAAGATATTGTAGAATGGTCAAATTATTCAGGGGCCAAACTGTCAATAGAAAAATGTAAATTACTTCATGTGTGCCGACGACGACTTTGCCCCCAAATAGACCTCAACATAAATAATAAAACTATCCACAATATCCCCAACCTTAAAATCCTAGGTATAACATTTAATAATAAGTATTGCTGGAAACAACACTGTTTAGACCTTAAGAAATCACTAGCAGCGACACTGAATATTATTAAATACTTAAGTAGCAAGAAATCAATGTTCATATTAACACCCTATGTAATATAACTAAAGCACTAATATTAAGCAAAATAGACTACGGTATTTATATTTATGGCAATTGCCCCAACACAACTCTAAACGTAATAAAACCCACATACCACCAAGCCGCTAAAAACAGCATATTTGCTTTCAAAACAACTCCAATAAAAAATTTGTTGGCTGAAGCTGGACTTCCAACAATCGAGGAACGAGTAGAAACGATGTCCGCAAGACTTATAGCTAAACTAGCGTTTTCGAGAAACTCCATCATCGACAAAGATATTAAACTAACGCTAGGGTACAAAAACCCCAACCGAATTCCATCCGCAATTACCAGGATAATAGATAAAGTCGACCAATTAGAATTACAATTTAAACAAACTTTTAAGTTTTCCTCAACCCATCCGCCGTGGCTCCTAAATGAGAGTGCTATTATAACCACACTCACAACATTTAAAAAAGCTAACACAAACAAGGAAATATACAGTGCACTATTTTGGTCAATCGCTTCGAAATATAAATCCGATGGGTGGAGATTTCTATATACAGATGGATCAAACCAACCGAAAATACCTCTTTCGCTGTTACATCTGAAGAAGGTGATGTAAAGAAAATCGGACTGTTACCTGAATTTTGCTCCACTTTTACGGCGGAAGCCTTTGCCATCCTACAAGCCGTAATAATTGCCACCAAGCACAGGGAAAAAAGTCTCATCTGCACAGACAGCTTGTCAGTACTCAATTCAATAAGGAACACCAACTATACTGACGATATCATTTCCAGTATTCGAAACAATATCATCAAATATTATAAAAAAATAAAACTAATGTGGATTCCAAGCCATGGTTCCATCAGCGGTAATGAAAATGCAGACTGTGCAGCTAACTCAGCTAGAAGAGCCCCGGTTCATAAATTTAACATCTATACCAAAGCCGATTGTTGGTGTATTCTTACGAAATGCAAAAAGTAATCAACATAAAATCTATTTTGAATAGTAACTTGAATTCACTGGCAAAGGATATGGCGCCAAGTCGAAGTGACTAATACAACAACTGTCCTATGGTGTTCTAGGTTTTAGATTTAGTTTTCAGAATAAAGTCATAAAATTAAGATTGTGTGTGTAGGAATGTGAGATTGATTTTGAGACCATGGTGTCAATGTGTGCACTTGAGAGAGTTCTCTTTTTGGTCTGGCTCTTGCTAAGAACAGACGTGCCTTCCTCGTGCTAGTAGTTTCAAGAATATTTGAATATAAGAATGTAATAAAAGTAAACTAAATTGTCTATTATTTTATCCCATAACTCCCATAGGTTATGGGCCCAGATCACGCAGCAGTTTAAATAACAAAAGTGTTGTTAAAAGTTTATTTTTCAAGTGATTAAAAATGGATAAGTTAAAAAGGAACATCACACGGTTTAATGGACAACAATACAGTGTATGGAAGTTTCGCATGTGCTCTCTCTTGACAGAATTGAACGTTCCGAATGTGTTAAAAGATCGAGGACCCGATGTGTCGGACAGAAAATGGACAAAGATGGAAAGAATCGCAAACGCAACAATTATTGAATACTTAGCCGATTGATTTCTTAGTTTTGCAAACAGTCAACGGCACGAGAAATAATGAACAAACTGGACAGTTTATATGAGCGGAAAAGTGTTCCAACAAAGATCGCTATAAAAGATAAACTGAGTGCATTAAAAATGAAAATTGACACTAGCCTGGAAACACACTTTAATGATTTTGACAATTTAGTGCGTGACGCGGAAACATCTGGAGTACCGTTAGATGAGCCGGACCAAATCTCGTACCTTTTTCACAGCCTCCCGGCCGAATACAATACAGCGGTCTTCGCCATGCAAACGGTTATGCCGGATGACGCAACAGTCGCGTTTGTTAAGCAAAGACTTTTTGATATCGAATTGAAAATTAATGAACAAAAATCTGAGACAAGTGCCAAAGTTTTAAGTGCGGAAACGAAAGAAAAACATGATCAGATGATACTGAAAATAAAAACAGCAATTCGCGAAATTATCACCCACGTTTTAAACCTCACGGCAAAAAGCGATTCAAACAAAAGAAATATAAGGTGACATGTTATCACTGTGGAAAGCCTGGGCACAAGCGAAACTATTGTCGCCAGCTGAAAAATTCGAAAAACAACGACAAATCGGACAGTAAAATTTCGAACAAAAATTCGTCGGAAAATAAATCGTTCCAGATGTTTAGATTTGATCCACCAAGTTCCCCAAGGTCGTCGAACGCTGGTTTTATACACATGATGAGCACCGAAGGTTTCTTAAAGGATCCGTCGAGTGAAAGTGCTTCTCTTATTCTCGACTCCGGCGCTTCCGACCACGCAATAAATAATGAAAAGCTTTTCTCTAACGCCGAAACAATCAACCCACCGATGAAAATTTATATTGCTATAAATGGAGCATACATTAATGCAACCAAACGAGGCCAAATCAAGTTTGTGACCGATTCAGGATTTGAGGGATGTCTGAACAACGTTCTTTACTGCGCTGACCTGCCTCACAACCGTTTGTCTGTTCTGCGTCTACAACAATCAGGCGTGGCTGTTATTTTTGACGAATCAGGTGTTAAAATTGAATACAAGGGTAAAACTCTCACTCAAGGTAAACTAAGACACACTTTAACTCGTATTGATTTTAAAATTTTATCTGCACCAAAGATTTTTAGCGCAATATTAGATGATTATGATTTGTGGCTGTCGACTTGGTCATATTAGCAAAAATAAGTTTTTAGAACTTAAAACTAAAAGATTAATGGCTGATGTTGATTTGATTGAAAAAGTAAATCCATGTGATTGTAAATGTGATCCGTGCATAGATGGAAAATTACCGAGATTGCCATTTGAAAAAGCAAAAGATAAAAGTCACATTAATCGTGCTTTGTTTATTGTGCATACAAAATAAAATGAAATAAACTTTCCTTAGCAAGTCCTCGCCTTCCTGAAAAGATGCGAACGGAGTGGAGGCGAATAAGGCAGAAGCTTCTCCCCGCAGTCTAGTAGGGAAGATCTGTAAGAAAGCCCCGTGTTCTTCGTTCTTCAGGCAGTTTAAGACCCTCTTGCAGCAATCCAAAAAGGTTTCCAATTCTGCACCTATATGCGGATTTGGTTCCCCGGAGAAGATGGGGATTAGCTGTGCTGACAGCTTCGCAACCTTTGTGTAATCAATGGCCATTGTTTCAAAGGTTGCGATATCCATTTGGTGCTGAAGAACTGGAATTTCCGATATGGATGGGCTGGGGCCGCAAGTTTTGATCGGAGGGGTTTGCTTCGATTATTGTTCCGCTGCGAAGTTTCTTGAGGGAAGGAGGTGCAGTGTCGTGGGGCATGCTAGGGCTTCAGGTGGTTTCTTGTTCCATAGACCGACAGTTTTAATAGTGATAAGGGGTGCTAATACAAGAAGGGAAAATGGTAGTAATAAAAATATATATTATATATGTAGGGTAAGGTTGTTAATGTTTAAGACACTTGCGATCCCGTAAGTGTCTTTGTTCCTTAGTTAATTTCATTTTTGTCATTTATTTATTTAGGGGTGGAAATTCTTCCCTAAGTTTAATGGGTGCACAATACAGACAAACAGGCAATTTTTTCAAGGGTGATTGATAATATGGACGGAGATGGAGACGACAGAGTCTTAAAAATTATTTTTGGAACAAATTGTAGATCATTTATAAAAAAAGTGTCTTCATGAAGTTATTACTAAAATAAAATAAAATGCTTACTTAGATCTATGCGCTAACTGCTGCTCCTGTTGGTTTACTGCTGTTGGAACTGCTGATGTTTCTGACTGCTTCCGCTCGCCGATATGTCTCAAAATTGGACTGTTTTGTTCAGCTCGATAACAGACGTTCGGGTCTGACGTCGTTTTTTTCGTTTGACCGGTAATTTATAGATTGCCAAGCATCCAATTCTAAGTCTTCAACTCTTTACTAATCCCGCCTCTGTCGAATTTGCCACTTCATTTAGGGCTCACTTGGAGTCCCGGTGCGACTGCTCAGGATGTTAGTTTCTTCGCCGCTGCTGCTGTTGTTGAGGCTGTTGCTGCCGTGAGCATTAATATTGTTTTAGTTTTTTTTTTATTATTTTTTTTTCTTTTGACACTGGTGTTCAGCCCCAGGTACGCTTTTAATAATTTTTTGTTTTTCATTATTTTTTTATAGCACTTCCTGGTGTTTAAGCCCCAGGCACGCTTTGAATTATTGATTAGATTATTAATTTTCTTTTGTTTAAGGTTTTAATTACCAAGTCGTACCTCCGAAGCCAGACTCAGCTCCGGACGCAGGGCTGAAGGTGTCTTGTGCCCAGTGCGCTTGGAATTGTGTTATTGTAGTGATCAAGGGTTTTCAAGCACTTACAAGTCTTTAACTTTGGCTTCCTTGATCCTACCGGCTGCGCCAATTATGTAGGGTTATATTTTTTGGTATATTACTTCTTAACTTCTTGGGGAGATTCGGTTATTTCCGCTGTCCAATAGTCAAAGACGGTTTTAATAATTTATTAATTTTATTTTCTTATAATTCACTTGTGGCCGTTGCCTATGACCTCTGGATCCCAACTCATCTCGAATCCAAAATGCACTCTCCTTTTATATTCTGTGGCAACAGAGATTTGTTAAAAATATTATTTAAAAATTCCAAGAAGCCCAAACAAAATTTTGTGTGCTTCAATTGGAATGGGATTCCCGGAAGTGTATACGAATTATTTGAATCAATTCTTGGAAGGGAAATCATGAAATGCATTTAGAGTTAAGCATTTCATGATGTTAGGATTATTAGGAATTGAATCAATGTACGACAAATGGATTTTGGTTTAATTTTGTCGTGCATATGATTCAATTGGATTATGGGTGAGGTAATTAGGAATTTGAATCAATGTGCGGCAAACTAACTTGTCGCTCATATGATTCACTTGGATTGGGATTATATGTAAGTGGTTAGGATCACTACATATTGGAACAGAGTGGATTTAACAACTAATGTTAATGTTCAACTGAAACAGATTTCACATCATAAGCTATGATCGAGGTCACTGTCTCGGTACTTGAATTAGCAAAATCATTAGGAACTCAACAATTTCGAATCGTTTGGAAGTGTGGGGGTTTCTCTATTCTACATGAGAAACAATCCACAATTCCCCCCAACATTTCCACTTAATTTCGACCGCTTTCAGCGCGTCACACTTACCAATTTCCTTTATATGTATTCCCCTGTAAAACATGTCAAACGGAGGTATAGCTAAACTCATTACCCTTTGCAGATAATGCATAATTGAGTTTAGCTACATTCTTGTCACATGGCAACTCCATTCTTGCTAACCATGAGTTTCCCATCGGAAATCTCATAATGTGGGTTAGCAACAACAAGTCGAAAAGAACGACGCTGTTGCATCATACCAAAATAGCTGGGGTTATTTCAGCGTTTTAGAGTCTGGTTCTCACGCGAATTATTTCCCAAACATCAGCGGCGTCCTATCGACTTTCCCTCAGATCACCCATTCGCTTGGGATCAATGATCTCTCTTTGCAGGGGAGTAACATCAGCTAGGTAGCCCTCTCATTCGTATTTCTTTCCACGGTTCAATGTGCTCCGACTACACCATAGCCGTACCACTGGGTCACCAGGTCATGTCAGTAGCTGCATCTGATACCAACACACACAACCAAAGCTACCCCGAGATCACAGCATATCATGTTTTCTGTTCTCTCATTCTTCACGTCCGTCAATTACCCTATTAACAAATGTTACTCGCACTTTGACGGGCGTGAGGTTGAGAGACCAGGGGCGTGGTCTCTTTTGGTTGTCCTGTGTGCAGAATGAAATATGAATTTCAACCCTAATTCACGCAGTCGCTATTGAATCATTGCCACGAGCAGTCACGTCGTCGCTCGCGTTAAAGTCACTAATCATCCGCCATACGCTGCACAAGTGTCTAGAGTCACGATCCAATAATTGCAACAGTCAGTCGCGTCGCCGCTCGCCTACGTAACAAAAGCGAAAACTGCAAAATTTCGTCTCTCTCGGTAATGTTTCTAAGAAGTTATTATTGTCCGTTAACCACCAGTGTATTGTAATTATTAAGTGATTATAGAATTAATAAAAAAACAACAAATAAAACAGTGCGTCTGTATTTATTCAATCGCTTTGAGGGACGATTTTCTTCGGACAAGTAAGTACGTGGACAAGTGTGGGGAGAAAAGTGAATCCTGTGCCATACGTTGGCAACCAAAACTTTTAAACCCCATAGAAGTATTAGGAGTGAATTAAAAGCAATGCCTACATGTGCCGTGTGAGTTATGGTCAACCAGAATTTATTCAAAATCCTAATGGTACGGTTCCGATATTAGGCTCTGGCAGTAATTTTTGTATTCAGTTGATCTTTCTTGAATGTTTGCTTCATATATTCAGTATACTAAACTCTTTCAACACCAAGTTATCGGACAGGACTGAATGTAGGATGAATAAATATAACAATTCAGTCAAGGTGAATTCTAATATATATAAATAATTATTGTAGATAGTTGAGCGAGATCTAGATCGGAATCGCGGTTTTCCCTTGATTGATACTTTGCGAATACGTTTTCTTCATAAAGAAGCCGTTTTGGGCTCATAACGTTCTGTTTTTTTCTGTTGAAAAGCTCAATATCTCATCTGTTTAAAAAAATTATTATAACCTCTATAAAGCATACTTTAATGAATAAAATAATTTATTCTATTTTGTATTTTTTTTTTTTCTACAAATTTCATCGTTGAAGACCCAATAATGTTGGAAATTTGGCATATTTAAAAATCTCTACACCTGAATTCTAATATGTAAAACGCAATCCTCTTTTGCATTACCTACTATAGATGGTCCCATGAGAAATTACCAGGACCAGTAACACCTCTAATGGATATTCGTTCATTGCCATATCCAGCAACTGTATACTCATTGAGTTATAATGCTATAATAAGATTATAAGTTTTTCTGAAAAGACCAACATATTTATATAAATAGCATTTTATTCTATATTAATAGGAAATATGAAAATTTTCAATTTTAAGTTCACATATTATTTCGTTATAGTAATTAATGTTATGTATTATGTTTTTCAATATTTTTATTAATTTTAATATTGAATTAATACACAAATTTCATTAATACACAAATTTGATTAGAAATTTATTTAAGTTACATATCTTATTTATTGGTTATATTTAATAAAAAGATATGCATTTTTAATACGTTTGATGATTTTTCACAAATGAATAATTAAACTTCAATCAATCCACAAGTTATCTCCCAAATATTGAATTATAGTAAGATCTTGAACTTAATGACGAAAATTGTTTCGGTGGAATAGTTATTGGAAAAAAATATTTAATGAGAGCGTTTCTCCAAATAATTAAATAATTAACTGAGATGGTCCCTCCCGTAACTTTATTTTGTTACACATTTGTTATAAAAATTGGGACTTAAACAGAAACTTCTCTTGTATATTTAGAGCGATCATTTAAATTTAATAACAATTTATCCGATCGTCGTGTAACTGGTGGTGCCTGCTTGGTTTCTTTGTTTGAATTAGAATTAGATGATCCATCACTCTGGCTTCCATTATTTGTAGTTTGTTTATTCATAATATTGTACTTTCTTGGTATTGTACTTCCAGATGAAGAAATTGATGGTCCACCAATAGGTTCTTGTAAATAAATCTGGTCAAGATTATTACTATAGTTAATGTCACTTTCTTCGTCAGTTGTGCAGAATGTCATATCATCGCTTGAGTGAAGTTTTATTTGTTTTAACTTCAAATCGTCTGCGTTATTCACAGTATCAAACCCTGAGTCCATTGCCTTGGTATTATTCATATTACCCAATATAACGGAAAGTTTTTCAATTCCCGATGTATATAGTATTTCAGTGTTGCTTCTAACATCGGAAGACGAACACATTTTTTTTAAACTACCATTTAATTTATTTTTACATATATCACAAATCGAGACGTTTTCACGAGTCGCGTATTTATCATATTTAACAGGTATCGAGTTAAAATGTGATAAATCGTTATTTTGTCGTGCTCCTCCACATGATGTCTCATCCGCTGCCCTATTACCAGATTTACTATTGTCCTTACTCACCAGTAGGTGTTCTTCAATATTGGATTTGTTTCTTGCTAGAATGTCAATATAACTTTTTTCATGTTGTAAGTTTTCTCTCCAATCTTCGTGGTGACAAATCCGATCTAAATCATCTGAATGGGAGCACATGCAGTCCAATTTGATGTTAGCAAATGTAATACTACCCTCTGGGAGTGGCGAACCCAACTGAAGGCATGATAATATGTTCGGAGGATAGTTGTCTGATTGTTGACATTGACTACCGTTTTCTAAAAAATGTTCCTCTGCAGTAGATGTTTTTACAAAATTATCATTCGTAGAATTTGATTCGAATTCGATTTCAAAATCTTTTCTCCCCATTTCCGTGCGGTTTTCAATATTGGTTAGTTGCACATTTGTTTCGTAATCATGGCTTGTGGAATATGTAGAAAGATAGGAGGCTGTAGTAGGCTGTTGAACTTTGGACGTAGTTGTTTGAGTTGGTTCGCTTGAGGTTGCCTTTAGGCTGTCTAGTATGCTTGATATAGTCATTACTGCTACGCCCTTCGGAGGCGCCATTTCCTGGATTCTTCGGAGTTGCACACTTAGTAGTCGTACTTCTTCTAAAGCTTCTTGATCAGAAAGTTTTGTTTCTGTAATTAATAAAGCATTGCATAAATTATTTCTTTGTACCCCAGTAATTCATACCCAATTGCGCTGTCGATGTGGTTGCTGAACTGGGGTTTGCAAATGTACGAATTTGTGGGCGGAAATTAAATTTTGCTCCTGATGACTTTGCTCCCATATTAATTGATTCTTGATGAGATTTTCCACTTCGTAATACAATGTACACCTAAAGGGCGACACAAATGTAATGCATGTACGCCGAAAGGCATAAGAAAAACAAAATTTATAATGTATAATTTAGAGTGCTTGCGAAGAGCCAGTAAGTTAATTTAAGAATAATAAAGGTTGGTTAAATTTTAGGGGCCGATGTTGAATGTGAACCACACCTAAACGTCAAGTTTTTTTCTGCATTTCATTTGACATTTCAGATTAACTCAATTTGAACCATGGAAAGATACACAATCGAGCAACGCGTTAAAGTTATTGAGGATTATTATGAGAATCAAAATGCATATCGTGCACTTCGTGATTTTTTCGGTCAATTTAATCGTCCAAATGTGCGTACAATCGGAAAAATCGTGCAAAAATTTGAGCAAACCGGGTCTGTAGGAGATGTGAAAACACCAGTGCATGCTCGTACAGCTCGTACTGCAGAAAATATTGCTGCTGTTCGCGATAGTGTGGCTGAAGAGCCGTCCAACTCAACTCGTCGTCGTGCCCAACAATTGCACCTCTCGTGCTCGTCGTTGATGTACATTAGGCATAAAGACTTGCATTTACACGCTTACAAGATGCAATTGACTCAAGAACTAAAGCCTCTTGACCATTTCAAGCGTCGTCAATGGTCAGAATGGTGGCAGGAAATGGCAACAGCGGATGATCAATTTTCGAAGAAAATCATCTTCAGTGATGAGGCACATTTTCACCTCATTGGATTCGTCAATAAGCAGAATTGCCGCATTTGGGCGAATGATAATCCAAGAGTGATTGTGAAAACCAATGTAGCCACAAAGAGTGACTGTTTGGTGCGGTTTATGGGCTGGCGGCATCATCGGGCCGTATTTTTTCCAAAATGAGGCCGGTCAGACAGTTACTGTGAATGGTGTTCGCTATCGTGAGACGATAATGAACTTTTTATGGTCCGAATTGGAAGATATGGATGCGGACGATATGTGGTTTCAACAGGACGGTGCTACTTGCCACACAGCTAACGAAACAATGGCTCTTTTGCGCGACAAATTCAATGCCCATGTTATCTCACGTGGTGGCGATGTCAGTTGGCCGCCAAGATCATGTGATTTGACACCGTTGGACTTCTTTCGTTGGGGTTATTTGGAAGAAAAGGTGTACGTCGATAAGCCAGCATCAATTCAAGAGCTAAAGGATGAGATAATTCGGCACATTAACGGCATAGAACCTCAATTATGCCTCAGCGTCATCGAAAATTTGGACCATCGGATGGAGGTGTGCCGCCGAGGTAGCGGCGGCCATTTAGCCGATGTTTTGTTCCACACATAATTGAACCATACCAATATTATCATAATAAAAAGAAATGACAATAATTTCCTAAATAATTTGTGTTTTATTCAAAATCAACATCGGCCCTTAAAATTTAACCACCCTTTATTTGTAAAATAGAATTTAACATTTAGTCTTAAATAAAATCTGTAATTGGATTGTCAATAAATGTGTTCCTCAACAACTTTTATGAGAATACGATGTCAAATATATTGGATAAGTGCAATAGTTTTCGCGCATTTTCGATAGACAGCTTTTGACATTCTACAAAGCGGCGCACTTATTCCGAATATGATAATATGATGTACTTTGAAAGATAATAGTCCTAGCTTTAATTTAACCACCATTAGTATAATGTTTCTTCTATTTCAGGTGTGAACACTTCAATCTGCAGTAGATGTTTTTACAAAGGACAAAGCTTTATTTTCTATATGGAAAATGTTGTGGAAAGGAGTAAACACTTGTGATGCCACGAAGGTATTCAGGAGGTTTCTTTGGATGGTGGACAAAAATTCACACAGCCATGCACACTTTTCGAACTCCGAAAAGGCGATTTTAAGCTCGAAGATGAACATCGCTCTGATAGGCCTAGTGACGTGGTCGATGATGTTTTGCGACATTTCATTTAAAGCAACTCACGATAGTTGTCGATAGATCAACCGGAAAAGAAGGATGTTTTACCCTTTAAAGCCTGGCACCTGGCTGCCACATAAGTTGTCAGACAAAGTCTGATCGCATTACTGCTGCTAATTCTTTACTTAGGAATTTCAAAAAGAGCCACTTTTAAATCGAATGGTGGCTTGCGGTGAAAAATGGATCCTATACAGCAATCTTCAACGCATGCGGACTTGGAAACAAGCGCATGAAACGGTGGAACCGATGGTTAAGACCGGTTTGCAGTCGATGAAATTGTTTGCTGTTTATTTAGTGAAATTGCAGTGAAACAATTCATTTTGAGTTATATGGCTATCGTCAATTAGCCAAACTAAACCAGCAATCAAAGTAAAACGCCAGATTATAGATTTTTTCAGTGCGTTAACGCAAAACGACACATTGGCAATCAGATAACATGGAGCAATTTAACTGGGAAATCTTACCACATCCGCCATCAGATTATCACTTGTTCCGATCGCTTCAAGACAATTTAAACGGAAAAGACGTTAACGCCGTGGTGAGCATCGCAAACTATTTCGAAAGCTTCTTTGTAAAAAAAAAACCGATTCTACAAATAAGGAGTCCGCCAGGTAGTTGAACGTTGGAGAAACATTGTACTAAACAATGGAAACTACATTTTTTAATTGCCAAATCTTTTCAATAAAAAACGTACATCTACTTTTCAGTTAAAATACACATACGCAAGAACTTTTGCACTTTTCTGTACAATAAAAATAAGGAATAGAATGGCTGACAATTGGGACCATGTTTCATTATCTAGGGACAATTTAATAAAGTGCAGAATTAATGCCATCTAGAACTACACAGATTGAGCACCAAATGCGAGATTTAATTACGCACTTCAGGTAATTTAGAATTTCATAACGAACAAAAACTCTTGCAAGAGTAATATCAATTTTTTGGCTTTTCCCCTTCAAATGTAATACATTCTGTCAAAAAGCTACCAAGAAATGATCATTTACCATAAATAGCCCCCTTAAGGGACTGTCAAAATTCATTTTGTTGATAAATTAGCACAACTGTCCTCTATTCTGACATACACTTTGAGCGCGATTTGTCATTTAGTTTGTTTGCAGTGCGCGATTTCGTCAGGTTATTCAAATGTATTTTGCGATTTTTCCTGAATAACCTTCAAAAATTAAATCGCAAAAAAGTTGCTGAGAACATACTAGAACGAGTCAATTCCGATCCCATATTCATGAGCACATTATAACTTGTGATGAGACATGGGTTTCCGATTTTTCCTTGAATGTAATACCAAACTGCATTGTTGCATATTTATGACTTTTGAATGATGTAAACACAAGAACTTGGTCCGATAACGTATTGACTTTACTCTCCTATCCTGAAAGTAGGGGAACATCTGCGAAGTATATGTTTAACAGAGAATAGAATGCAGTTCAATGTAGTACGCTTAGAAGATTTCATTCATCCGAATTTCAAACATTCTACTTTGAACGAACGGGTAGATGAGACAATATAATTTCCGACTGAGTTTAGTGAATGTGTAAACAAGACCTTCAACCTTCATTATGTAGACTCACGCGTATGATAGATTCTTTATTAAAGAGTGTACCTGTTGTATGTTCAAAAAATTCAACTGTGTGCATGGAAGCCTTTGTAAAGAGTGGAATGATATGTAATCGATACAAAGTGTTTTCTTTGGAGTTTGAGATTTAACTGTATTTTGGAGAACAGTTCCTCAATTGAAACCATGCAAATTAACATATGTGTCGTCGTAATACGAATATTGAGCAAAGAGTTTTGTCGCATCCTGCTGAGGTTTTTCCCAAATTTCTATACATAAAATATCTGCATTCTTGTTTTTGGTCTTTTACCATTTTATCTATTGTATTTTGTTTTCCATGCAGTTCTCGTCTAGACATTTTACATTCTGGTTCCTTGTTTATAATTACATCATTAAAATGTCATTACTCTTTTCTTTTTTTTTTTTTTTTAAATGAAGGTTTTTCTTTTTCGTATTTTCCTTCGATTTATTCTTTTAATAATTCATTATACATATTTTTCTTTTCTTTATCCAAGATAATGTTTCAGTTGTAAGATATAACTTATCAAATCTCTGAATTGTAAAATGTGCGGTCACAGACTTTTTTTTTTGAAAATATTATTACGAAATAAAAGATCTCTCTGTAAATGTCATTACTCTTGTACAGACTGTTTTCCGCATGTTTTAACAGCATGTAAAACCACGGGGATGCAAATGCACCGCCCATTTTATCTTAATATAAGAATGTTTCATCACCACTAAGTTCCACCAACATTCACACTTCAGAGATTGGAGTTCAGTTGATCAGTCCACAGTGAGAGCTGATAGAAGACACATACAAATTAAAATTTATTTTTAACAAAATAAATAAATAAAAACTTTAAAATTTAAATTAAAAAAAAAAAGTTAGAAAAAAAAGAAGTTTGAAAAAAAAAACATTTTGTGAGTGTGAACAGGAAACAACTTTAGGTTTGAATATTTTTAATTTAACTTATATTTTCTAAATTTATTTTTACTATTTGTTTTAATTTTATTCATTTAGAAGGATTTTTTTAGGTCTGTTTGTTTCCCTTCTTGGTTTTTGTTTGTTCCTCTTCGCTTTTCCTTGCGCCCCACGCGTTTCTTGTTTCTTTTTCGTGCTCGATGTTTGCGTACTCGCAATAGATGGACTCCTGCTCTTCTCGTGGTGTGGGCCATCATCCCGTTCAGGGCATGATGGCTCTCATAAAGAGATTAAGGGAGGACCTCGAGGCTCTCAAAGCAGAGAACGCTGTCTTGAGAGATAAATTGTCGCGGCTGGAAACCGCACTACCCGCATCCCCGTCCAGTGCCGGTTCGGAGGCTTCTGATTCGGAATCGGAGCTGGAGCCCGAGTTCGAGAGTGTCACTGAGAGTTCTGACGAATCAATGGACGACGGTGACTCGCGCACCCCCACCACAAACTCGTCTAGAGCCCTAAAGCGGAAAACACCACTTCCATAGTAAACTGCGAAGGAGGACCCCCCAATAAGCGTGTGGCCACCGGCTTCCCGCCAACGCCGCCCCCAAACAGTTGTCGAAGCCCGCGATAACTCCAACTCATGTAAAGGTCGTACCTCCGCAGGAGCCTTGCCCACCGCGGCCAACTCCATTAATTAACCCAAAACCAAAGGCTGCTTGTGTTCCCAACACTGTTCAGCCAGAGGCCGGGGAACGCCCACCTGTTTCTAAGAAGAAACAGCAATCCGCGGTCTTTGCACAAGACCTCAATTTAAAAAATTTCGTCGGTAACATGAACCGGCTAGGGATTTCCAACTTCAAGGCAAAGACCTTAGGCCCAACCCTAAACAAAATCATAGCCTACGATAGGGAAACCTATCGCGAGGTTAACGACAACCTCAAGGCCAAGGAGGTGAATTATTACACCTCCACTCCGGCCGACGAAAAGTCGAAGACAATCCTCTTAAAACGAGTCGCTGCCTCTTGGGAAAAGGACGGCATCGTAACTGCTCTTGAGGCAACATTTCCTAACGTCAAAAAATTCTCTCCCCCACAGCGGTTTGTGAACATCAGACCGCAAAAATACACCAAGCTGAACATATGGCAGCTTCACCTTGCCCCAGGAACCGACATAGATTCCATAATATGGACAAAGTCGCTTCCAATCTTGCATCAGCAAGTTGTCTTCGAGGTATTTCATAACAGAGAAATACCTCAATGCAGACGTTGCCAACGTTTCGGGCATGTCTCCCGAAACTGCAACATGAGTCGCCGTTGCGTTCGTTGCGGAAAATCCCACGATATTGGCAAGTGCGAACTACCGCTAGCAAAATACGATCCCGCAACAAATGTGCAGGATGAAATAACACTGCCAACTTGCTGCAACTGCGGCAACAAAGGGCATCCGGCTAGTTATAGAAATTGTCCTAAATATAAGGAAATTATACAAAGATCCAAGGAGACTCGAGCTAAGCAAACAGCCAAGTCAGACTTCGGGAAACAGGCCACACAAAACCTCATCCAAAATGGATTCACATTTGCCGACATGCTTAGGGGGCAGCAGGCAAGGAACATAAAAACTCTTCCAACTCCTCCCCCTCAAAAACATATTCAAGCCCCTAAGCGAGCCCCGGTAAGGGCCAACACGACGCCTCAAATTCAAGCGGCGGTGCAAAAGTCTCCGAGGGGGCAATCTTCAATGCTCGAGAAGCTACTTAGTTTCTCCCGCTTAATTGAAGATATTCGACCCCGATATGAGAAACTATCAACCTCCTGTTCACTGCATATGCAAGACATACCCTCCACAATGGATTCCAAAATTAAAGTTATCCTCTTAAATGTCAACTCCCTTTTTTCGCATTCCAAGCGTATGATAGTCTCTGACTTCATAAAGGAAAACCGGGCGGACGTGGTACTTGTAACCGAAACTAGGTTGCATCCATGTCACCGTCCCATATTCCCAAACTTCTCCATGATTCGAAGAGATCGAACCCTCACTGGCGGTCCCACCATCAACGGAGGTGGCACTTGTATACTGGTTAATAGCGGACTTCGCCATGAAGCTATTGACCTCCCACATCTAGAGTCCATAGAGGTGTCTGGAGTTGAACTCCATGTGGCTAGTAATGGTAGAGTGAATATATACTCCGTATACCACTCACATAAAACCAATAATGGCCCCTTAATCCCGAAGATATCGGCAAACTAATAAGGACCTCGGAGCATACACCCTTCATCATAGGCGGCGATTTTAACTCCAGACATCCCCACTGGAACAACTCTGTCTCTTGCCCAAATGGCACAAAACTGTACCAATGGTACACCGCACACATGTATGCCCTCAACTTCAAAATAGTCGCACCTACGGTTGGTACTCGAGATAACTCAATTCTGGACATATTTATTGTGTCCAAAGACTTACTTCCACAAATCACTCCTCCTCAAGTTTCAGTGGGTGTATCTGACCACAACGCTGTGACCACATTCATTCGCGGCTATCGAACATCCCGGGCTCATATCAGATACATACCCGATTATGGGCGGACAAATTGGGACAACTTCAATATTACATTGAACGATAAACTCCACCAATTCTCTCTCCCACTGACAGGAACCTTACGACAGTTGAGATAAACAACGCTACAAAACGACTTCACGAGATTCTAGTTGAAACCTCGGAGACTCATGTCTCGAAGTACAAACTTGAAAAGACTTATCAGATTCCCCAGAACGACTTCACTCTTCGTCTCATCCGGGAGCGTAAAAAGCTCTGCAGAATGAGATATCGTCACCGCTTCACGCAAAGGGAACCATTATTGCGATCCATCATTCACAATATTGGCACACTGATAAAACAGAGAATCCAAAACAATCGTACCCGACAATTGGAAGACAAACTGAAGGGTATTCAGATGGACCAGAACATTTATAAAAATGTTAAAAAGATATGTGGCACTTCCCACATCACTGGGCCAATTATGCACAATGGTGTTGTTGTCAATAACGACACCAATAAAGCAAATATCATCGGAGAGACCTTCGAAAAAAATCACAAACTCACTCTCCAAGACGGCGACCCGGAAACTAATGCAATCGTTAGTTCAGAGGTCCACAGTAAGTTGGACGACTTCAACGAGCCAATTGTTGTCTTTAACCCAACTAACAGTGCATACTTCGATGACACACGTGATAATGGTCACGGCTTCATCACACCAAATACCCTACAGAGCCTGGTTAAATCTCGACACCCTAAGAAGTCACCTGGTATCGACAACATGTCATACCACTCGTCGCGAAGGCTTTCTGCTTTATTCTTTATAAAGCTCTCCATTCTATTCAACCATGCTTACAACATGGGGTACTTTCCCCAAGCTTGGAGGCACGCTATTATTTGTCCAATAGCAAAAGTTGGGAAACCAACGTATCACCCCTCAAGTTTTCGCTCTATCTCGCTTCTCACTTGCATCAGCAAAATGTATGAAAAATTCATATACGAGAAGCTAAATAACTTTGTCAGTGCCAGGCACCTGATACCTGATTTCCAATTCGGATTTCGAAGAGCGCACAGCACCACTATGGCTCTCAATTTATTTCAAAACCACGTCTGCGTGCGGTTCTTTAATAAGGAACCCACCGTTGCGGTAAGCCTAGACATTGAAAAAGCTTTTGATACGACTTGGATCGAAGGTCTCGCTTTTAAACTACTGAATACTGGCCTCAGTAGAACGCTATGTAGCATCATCTACCAGTTCGTTCGAAACAGAACCTTCCAAGTTAGAATGAATGGAAAGCTTTCCCGAACTTTTCACGCCGCTGCAGGCGTACCGGCTCCATTCTAGGCCCCATCATATTCAATATTTACACCTCCGATATTCCCCGCCCTGTGGACGGGAGAGTAAACCAAATATGCTATGCGGATGACGTCCTGGTGTACACGTCAACCAAAGGCCCTAACCTCGCAACAAATCGACTCAACCGTCACTTGGACGAACTGTATCAGTATTACAGTCGGTGGAAAATCCGACTTAATCCATCCAAAGCAGTAGCCATAATTCTGAGTAGTAAACACTCCCAACCTGCTTCTCGATATTCACAGAATATTCGAATAAAAATGGGAGATACTACGATTAGACCACAGGACAAGATGAAATATCTTGGGGTCACTTATACCCCAAAAATGAATTTCATCAAACATGTAACCCACATTCTCCAAAGGGGCCTCGGTCGGTCTAAGCAACTGCACAATATCTTGAAGTGGAGGAACAAAGTTGACACCAAAGTTAAGCTTCTCTGCTATAAGCAGCTAATCCGATCTGGAATATCGTGCGCCTTTCCCATATGGTCCTGCATATCTTCGGCTCAAATGGAAAGACTTCGGGTTTTCGAAAGGAAACTCCTCAGAAGATGCACCAATCATTCTAGAAGGCCTGACGGTCGTCATTACCCCAACTCTCACCTATACGAAGGCGCCTCCATTACCCCTATTGACGAGTACTTGCTTCAATTAGCATATAAGTACCTCGAAAACATTCAGAACAGCGAGAACCTACTTGTACGGGACTCCTGCGTTCTTGACCCTTCTCTCTCTCGATCTCTTCGGATCAAACCCGCACAATTTCTTCTTCAGTACAAAACTGAAGAAAGCACGCTTCCCAACAACATTCCCCTCTATAACAGAGGATTCCTGGACCCATCCCATAGGGTCTACTATTAACAAACCAAACACACGAACGCACAGTACAAGACGGCACAAACACAAACATACACACCGACCAAAGCGCAGATTATCAGACGCCAAAGACGTTATCTGCGTTCACTACCGCACCCAAGACCTACCGGTCTTGTACGATTTCTTTCCCACCATCCCTCTATACAAGTAGTTAGAGAACACTTGGACATACACTGTCCACACTATCCCTGGATACGCCCCCCTTTTCTTTTCTTTTCAGATATCGCGAGACCGAGCCCAACATCCTCACAGATGTGGGTGATTCTGGTTATCGCAAGATGACCAGAAGTCAGAGACAAGATGAAGGACACATCTGTCCTTGTCGCTAAATTCGCCCTTCTCGCTTTTTTTTTTTTTTTTTTTTTTAAGTTCCACCGATATTGTACCAATACATGTAAAAGAGGATTGCCATCTTCTAGTGCTATAAAAGCAATTTGTTTTCTATTTCTTATTGTTATTTCTCAATCATCGCTATTCGATACAGTCCACATCTTTCGTTGTCTGTAGAAAAATAAAGTATCTATAATATATAATGGTTTATCTTTTTGTTTTCATTTTTGTCGTTTCGTTATTTCAATACCTAAGTGCAATAAACGCATCGTGTCGTCATTTTGTTTGCCGTTTCGTTATTAACTTATATCAGCGCGATAAACACATCGTGCCGTCAAGTTTATTTAAAATATTGTGTTGCGAAGGGAATTTCTTGTTGGGTTACCCTGCGAATGTTGGAAAAATCGCAAAAGACTGTAAAAAAAGATGTAAAATGACGAACAAGAGTGTTTCAATGGAACAAAGTTTTCAAAGAGGACTGTAAAGGGGATGAAAACTGCTCATCCTAGGTGTCCTGCAACATAATTATTACATTACTAACGACTTAGTAAAAAAAATGTTTTTTGAAAAGCTTTCACAAGAACTATCCATCCTCACGAATCAGTTCACCACATTTTATTTGAAATTTTGGCCATGGGATGCGTCCCACCAGGGCTTATTCCAAAAGAGTTGACTTTTCTTCAATTGCAGCATCCCAAAAAGTTGTTTTTTTTTTATTAAAAACTCTACCAATATAATCAAACAAGCACTGTATGCTCCAGAGATGACAACCTATATCTTTTCTCTGTTTTCGAAACGAAATGATTAATTATTGGTTTAAAGGGTCCAATTGACGACATAAAAATAAATTAGAAAATTCGATGAGAGATCTAAGGGCAATCCCGGAATATGTCTATAAAAAGTGTATGCGTAACTGTGTTGTTCGTTGGAGAAAATGTATCTTTTTCAGTGGAGCCTATTTTAAAAGAGACAAAATAAATTGTGATGATTAATTACTATGGATAAAAGTTGGTTATATTTTAATAGAATTTACATGATTTATTATCTGTTATATTTTGTATTATATTGTACACTGAATGTTATATGTTGCACTATATGTTATCTTATAATATATGTCACATTATAAGTTATGTGTTATACTATATATTATAATAAAGGTTGTTGTATATCCAGGGTATCTTCGAATCATTGAGAAGCAAAAAGTTAGTGGGAATAGATGGAGCACCTAACATCGTACTCAAGAACCTCCTCCCAATGGCAATAGATAGATACACGGTCCTGTTTAACAACGCGTTGAATAATGCATATTTTCCCGCGAAAACGGCAGCCTATCCTAAAAAAGGGCAAAAACTGTACATGCCCAACGAACGTTCGATAAGTTTACTCCCAAGCATCAGTAAAGTATTCGAAAAGACCATTAACAAAGCTTTGCTAAAATGAATAGACGCCAACAACATTATTCCGAATAAGCAGTTTGGCTTAAAGACAGGTCATGAAACCACACATGCGCAACTAAACTGGTCTTCGACATACAATGGAATATATGTAGGAACCAGTTCACAGGTGCCTGTCTGATCGACTTGGAAAAAGCCTTTGATACCGTTTGGATCGAAGGGTTATATTACAAACTGATCAGACATGGCATACATAACTTTCCTATATGTATTTTACGATATGTTAAAAGACAGGAGGTTCGTGGTCAAAAGTGGTAATGTGACCTCTAATAAAATGTATAATATCAAGAATGGCTTGCAACAGGGAGCGGTACTTTTTTCGATTCTTTTTAACATTTACATTAGCGACTTATTAGATGCACGTCCGCAGACTATTGTGTACGCAGGCGATCTCACTTAAGATCGACTTCCAGAAATGTGAAGCCATCCTATTTAGAACCCCATTATATAAAGACACGAACGACACAAGAAGAAACTGGTGAAAGTTAGTTATCATGGGACCGCACAGAGGTACACTGGAAACCAAGAGTGTATGACAAGGAGGTATAAGTTATATGCTACATGACGCTAGTCAGGCCAATGCTCATATATGGTTGTCCAGTATGGTTTAACACAGGTCCAAATTTGATGGAAAAGATTCGGGTGTTCGAAAGGAAGTGTCTCAAAAGTTGTCTCAGATTGTATCGAAAACCGGAATCGGACTATAAAAAGTACTATTCAAATGAAACTTTATATAATGCAGCCTACATAAATAAGGTGGATAATTTTATGATCAAATTAATAAGAGGACATATTGCGAGCGCAATAAGCTCGTCCAATGACCTAATTTTCGGGGCTTATTATCCAAATACTCTGTACTTTGAGAGCGTGCATCGCAACGGCTTTGTTTCACCAGAGACGTTCCTTGACTTGAACATGAATGGGCTTATACGGGATGGATCCGGAATTCCGCTGATCTATCATGTTAGTAGATAGACGAGTGATTGTGCTACGGCCGGGAAGTCACGCGCACCGAAGAAAAGCTCTTGCGCTTCAGTGGGATTATCTCCCAAAGGGACGATAATATTCAACAGCACCAACAGTTCTGGTGGTTGAATGGCAATGAAAGACCTGATTACCAATGTCGCTAGAATCACTACATTATCAGCCCGCGGACACAGACTTAGCTTTTCTAGAATTAGGGTAATATAAGATTTAAGTTAATTTCTTTTAAGTATATAAAAATAAATAAAAAAATAAATTGAATTAAGTTAAATTTTAAGTAAAAACAAAAAAAAAATTGGGCACAAAGTTTTTCAAATTTTTTTTTCGTTAGACAAATGATCACGACTAAAGCCACAAATTCCTGTCGGCGAAAAGCAAATTGCACAATAGTCTCATTATGTTTAGCTTAGAGCGTCTGCGTAGGACCAGTAAGTTATAATATATGATAATTAAGCTAGAATTTAAGCAATTTTTGTCTAGCATATAAATTAGAAACTAAGAATATAAAACGAAATAAAAAATGTTGCAAAAATGAAAATGAAAAAATGTTTTATTGTAATATTGCATATAGTACTCTCATCCAGTCGACTATTTATACAAAAGATGACGTATTTCGTACCTTGCTGCCGAAAATTAAACCAAGCAGAAGGGTTACTGTTAATTGAGTGTGGCAAAAAAATATTATATACAGCAGATCGGGGTTAGCAGGTGACTGTAAAAATATCCTGAAAAAGAAATTGAAAAAATAATTTTAGAAGTTGAAGAATATTTGGTATTTCCACAGAATTTTTTTTATATAAAAGCTTACATAGAAACGTTCAAGAAACAAGTAAGGAGAAACTCGTTGTATATGGCCATGGAAATAAAGCGACTTTCGTTAAATTCGGATGGTGCCTTCCTTACCATTATACACAATCTAACACCCCATGCTAAAAAAAGTACTTCCACTATATAAAAAGAGTATAATATAAGGTTCCCTTTAATTATCAATATCATTTGAAGTTGATAACTTACTCGACGTAAACGTATAATCCCACCAATTTGTTTTACATAAAAATGCTTTTAAATCATCAGCTGTTTTTCCAACGACAACATCGGGTGGTGACACTAAAGTCCGCACTAATAAGAAAGTTCCAATAACTCCACAAATAATTCCTAAGCGCTTCAGTAAAGCTGCATCTGTTATTTTAACTGCTTTTGCTGAGCGTACACGAAATATTACAGATATCCTATAAACAATAAAAGAAATTAAAGTATTATTATAATATTAATATTATATTTAATAATATAGTGTGATATGAAGGATAAATGCTTGCAGTGCCTACTGTTCCAAAAACTTATCTAGAGGTCAAACGTTGTCCCGTGTACTAGTTTAGGGAGAAAAATCCTTAATTTTTATTTTTATGTCAAGACTTTATTTAACATGGATCAAGTTGTCCGATTTGGGTCAAACAAGCGTCGTTTTATTTTATAATTTGGTACCATTATAAAAATATCTTCATAATGCCTCTCTTGTAGAACTATTAGTAAGGCCTGATTCGTATTATCAAAGAATTCGATTAAACGACTTTAACAATTTCTTATTTCACAAAGTAAGTTTTGCAATGATTTAGAAAATTGGTAACCGCTGGTGCTATATCGGGACTATAAGATGGATGCATCGAAATATTTCAACCAAGCTCCCGAAATATCTGGGGTGAAATTTTAGACATACGTGCCCTGGTGTTGACCTGAGGGAACGCAATCCTCTCCCTTGTTGGACGCTGGTCTTTCGCTATCTTCAAATAGACCAATTGTTGCCTTGGATACCCGAATTTAGGGTTTAATTATAGGAAGTAGCTCGAAGTGGAAAATTACTTTGCAGTCTCACCAAATGTAAAGCAAAACCTTACTGGCCGTTAGTTCTGGTTTGGTCGCCATTTAAGCCGCTTCATCGCGCTTTGATTACAATCGTGTCAGTTTTCCACAATATTGTCGTACATAATCTATTTCTAACCCCCACTTACAATCCGTTTAAGAAATGACTCGATTTCGTTCCGTTTGATCAGAGCTTTATAGTTCGAAATTCGATCCATCATGGTTTTTTGTGTCAGTTCGTGAGACATTCAAACATCGAGCGTCTTTTCGAATCCAGCTTATCTAACTTGCATTTTCAGCTTTATCAAAGTAAAATTGTAAATTAATGGAATTTCCTTATTGCTAACTTCCATATTTACCACCTTGCAACTACAATCACAACTAAATCAGCCAATAAAAAACGTTTCGGGAAATTCTTTTAGAATGGAAAGTCAAGTTTACAACAAGTACAAATTTGAATTTGTTTTTTAATGATTTTTGATATATATATATATATATATATATATATATATATATATATATATATATATATATATGTTGTAGCAATATGATAAACAAAGTGGCGTCTCCTTGCCTGAAATGGATTATTTATTAAAGTAATGCAAATGTACAATACAGTTATAGAGCGGTAAAAACAATTTTTAGCGCCGTCCCACGTTGCTGCTTCTTTTTCTGTCAGAAGTACTTGTGCGTTTGTTCTCCTATCACTCGCGACGCTCGGTCCGGCGCTGCAATCGCATAGAGCATGCAGCTTAGGGCCATTCCACAACAATATATATATATATATATATATATATATATATATATATATATATATATATATATATATATATATATATATATATATATATATATATATATATGTATATATATATATATATCACTGCAGCCATCTGGCGAAAAAGCAATGGATTTGTTTTTTCCCGAATCAATATTTGTGAGCGTTCTTCAATTTACATTTCATTTAAGCGCATTTTCTTGGTGCCTTTGCGCAGCCATCGAGGTGTAGGAATGCATTCATTGGGATATGACTACCATAGCCGTTAAATACTGCATCCCGAAGATGACTAGACGTATAATTATAGTTATACTAGAAACTTTCATCCAAGTTGTGCCATGACCAACTTCATACAAAGTAATGCAAATATCCACATCACCCAAAAAACTGTCAAATTAAATAAGAGGGTATCAATTAAAACAATCGCATGGAATTTCATTCAAAGTTTGAAACCTTGACCAATTACATAACATGAGATACTGAATCTTATGTATAAGTAAAAAAGTTTGTCACGTAAATGGTATCAATGATGAGATAAACAAATTTGGAACCAGCTTAAAAGATGGGAAACCTACTGATCTTAACTGTCCCGATTTGAGTATTGCTTCGGATGAGATTTGATTTAACCTAGCTTCAACAAATCTGTTCATAAACAGCAGTTTACTACTTCCATATTGGTAAAGCGTCAAGAAATGTTATGCAAATGAAATAGCAGTAGTAATTATGTAATTAACAAATAAGCCTAAGCTTCCGGTGAGAACTTTGCTCAATTTGATTAGATATCTTCAGTTTATAAACTTCATTTAATATGATTCGAAGGACAATGTACTCTAAAAACATAGGTACCATATAAATAAGTTCAGAATATTTATAAAAATTACTTTATTAATTGCCTATGAATTGCAATTCCTAGGTGAAAAGAATGATTTAATTTACGATATTGGACATGAAAGATTTCAGTTTTTTTTGTGATCGACAATGTATTGATTAAATCTTTACTTACCTCCATGTTTTCAACATCAATGCACCATAAGTTAAAGAGAACCCAATTTCTCGAAGCCATATTTTTGCAGTACATGTATACAAAGAAGGATTGGGATACATAACGATCGTCTAAAAATTAAAAGAAGTTTATTATATGGAAAGATTTAAAATGCAAAAGTATGATGCGTAAAACTTAATAAACAAACAGAATATTTTTAAAATTTTTCATTTACGATTCTACTCTGGAGTATGTGGATAGTCTTTGTTACGTCTCCAGTCGCCGTGCTTGCTCTTTCGAGGGAAGAGCGTGGAGGTTATTATATTTATTAAAATACTTATAGTTTTTATTTAATTATATTTTATTTTATTTTATTTTTATTTTATTGAACTCAGCTATCTCAAGCTGAGCTCTCTTCTTTCTATTTTTTTCATATAAATTTACTTGTTTATATAGAACATTTTGTTCTAACTGACTGTGGCGTATAAACTGAACAAAACAATCCAGAAGTCTCTGTGACTTAGAATTTTGAATAAACTTTGAACGAAAATCAAAGTGGCCATGTTTTGAAATGAAAAATGTGCTTGTTATGAAAAGGGGCATATTTATGAAATGTGCTGTAAGTGACTGGATATAGAATATAGTGTCTGTTTATTTATGAAATGTGCTGTAAGTGACTGGATATAGAACATTGTGTCTGTTTATTTATGAATTGTATTAACTGAGAATGTAGGATATGTGAGGATGTAGTTTTAAGGGTTGTGTTTTTAAGGGTTGTGTTTGAAAGGACATGAGTTAGTGTTAAAGCGAATAAGGGTAGTATTCTGGAATACAACATCTTCTATATTTCTCCCTATAAGACTCATTTACTGAACGCCAGAAGTTATTTGTCACATATCACGGTTGATATTTATATCCTCTCATTACATTTCAAATGGTACGCGATCTTCATATAAAAGATTACCTTTTGTAATTGCGTCTGCTTAGTTCCTTCATTAATCTTTGATAAACTTTGAGCGTTGAAATATATTAATTTGTTCATGTTTATTAATGTTATCTCCTCTTTTTAAGAAAGGTCAATCCATTTCTAATAAAAGGATTTTGGACTGGATGGTGTAATAAAAATTTGAACCAGGATTTCTGGTTCATAACAACATATATCAACTTTTTATTATTTAAAAATGTTTATTATTCATAAGTAGAAACAATTTTCCTTGTTGCCTCAACATTGACACCCAGTCAACCACTGTTAATAATTATGTTGAACTTTGTCATAATAACAGGAGTCATCAATTGAACCTACGTATGCAGAATTAAGCGCATGCCATGTGACCTTCTTTCCGACTCATTATTAATATTACTGAACATTATTTTACGACTTTGCTACTATTTTCCCAAGGGATTTCAAATGCTTTGCTATTATTTTTCAAAAGAATTTAAAAAATCAGAATCATAAGTAATCTTTAGAAAATTAATTCTTTAGTAACTGTATTAAAAATATATTATAATATACAAAATGTTTTGAGGACTAGAATACTATGAAACTTACAGTGCAATAGATAAGAAAAGCACCAAGTGCTATTACTCGCAGTAAAGCAGGACTAGCGGCACGGACAACCTGAAATATAAATATACAACAACAATGCTAATTAAAAAAATAATTCTAATAATATGTTACATTACACCTAAATATGCTGCTTTATTTTGTGTATTTCTCATTAATAATTTCGAGTATTTCAAAAAGCACAAAGCTATCCAAATTAGTTTCGGGAAAGTAAAAGATTTTTACATTAGGCTCCAAAAAAAAAGAAACAGAACGTCCGAAGAAAAGTATGATAAAATAATATTCAAAGTGGAGGTTTTGGTCTATAGGATGTCTTCCCTTAATCGTGGTAACACCAATAGATTCTACTGAAAATTATGTGTGTTTCGGACTGAGTTTAGTTTAGGCCTGCTTAAAACAAATAAAGCCGCTACTTTACTCCAAATCTTATAAAACCACTAGAATCCTGCATAATATATAAAAATATATACTCCATTCCTCTTAAAGAGGTAATGTGTATAAAAGGATTGACAGCTCAAAGTATTGTGTTAAAAGAAAAACTATAAAAAAATCATTCTACCATCGCGGAGTCCCTAGGCGCCTCAGTGAAAAGACAAATCACATCAGTTCACATTCCTCTCTTTTTACTTTGATTGCCGCCGCCATACAGCAGCAATTCACATTTAGGGTCGTCAAAAAAATGGACCAACAATACAACCACAGATGGCTGCTATTTCATAGTGTGACGCATATGACAATCAGTACTGGAATCTTCGAGAAAGTCCGAAACAAAGTACTAGATTATTTTAGGAAGTACTGGAAAACTGGAATAGAACATTCAAGACTATGGAACGGACGGAAACGATACACCAAATCAGAATGAGGAAAAACGGTATAAATACGTCGCACGCAGAGCGGAAGTTAAGTTAGAGATAAGTAAGACAGTGAAGCAAGCGATACGTCTCGAGTGAGAAGTAAGCAGTAAAAGACGCGATAAGTACGGAAGCGATAAGTAAAGAAATTATTAAGTGTACGGTATAAGTAACCGTTGTATTACGGACTAATAAAGTGTTATATTAATTCAAAATCGATTTAACGGCTCTTATTTATTTTAAAATAATTAATCCAGCGAACCCTAAGCTCGCTACAATTGGTGTCAGAAGTGGGATTAATTATTGTTTAAGTGAATAAGTGTGTGAAAGTGTGTTGTGGCGATGTCAGATCGACATTTGGAGGATCTTCGCGTTCCTGAGTTGAAGAGGGAACTTGAGGACCGGAATCTGGATAGCAGAGGACAGAAGCAAATTCTTCGACAACGTCTGCAAGCAGCTATGGAGGAAGAGGGTATTGATGTCGACACATATGTTTTTACGATTGGTCCAGACTGTCCGGATGGAGAAGAAACAGCGAGTCAAGATGGTTGCAATGTAACGGAGAAGAGTTCGCCACTGTTAGACATTTCGGAGATGTTCCGGATGATGATGACAAAATTCGACGCACAAGCTGCAGATGTTAAGGCAAAGTTGGATGTCCAAAATTCAAAATTCGACGCCCAATATTCAAAATTCGACGCGCAAGCTGCAGATGTTAATGCAAAATTCGACGCCCAAAATTCAAAATTCGACGCCGTAAATTCAAAATTGGACGCGCAAGCTGCAGATGTCAATGCAAAGTTGGATGCCCAAACACAATGGATGAAATGTAATTTTCAACACTTTAAGGACGAAATTCGAAACGAAGTAGAAAATCTAGATCTAAAAAACGAAATTGAATTCAAGAAAGTCACCGATGAAATAATACGAATAGAAAAGAGACTTGATTGTGTTGAGAGAAATAAGACATCGCCAGGCAATCAACATGACTACAAAGATACAAGGATGCAACCGCCAACCTTCGATGGAACGGGACCCTTCTCCGTATTTATACGTCAGTTTGACGCCGCGGCCAATTATAATAAGTGGTCGGATGAGCAAAAGTCAACATCACTAATCCTGTCACTCCGCGGGGCGGCTGCAGAATTGCTACAAACCATACCAGCAGAGAAGCAAACAGATTTCCAAGCGATAAGAGACGGCCTTGAAGCTAGGTATGGCGACAACCACATGCAGCAGGTCTACCGCATGCAACTGCGGAGCAGAACGCAGAAACCGGGAGAAAATCTTCAACAGTTGCAGGCAGACATTGAGCGATTGGCAAACTTGGCTTATACAAATATGACTAAAGAATTTCTGAACGAGGTAGCAATGGATGCATTTATAAACGCACTCCAAGATCGGGACTTGCAACAGGCCGTTCGTTTGGCGGGAAAGAAGACGACTAATGAAATACTGGCGTTCGCATTGGCATATGAATCTGCTAAACTGGCTACCAGGAGTACATATAGAGTTCGAGAAACATCCGTCCAAGAATGTTCCTGCCAAAGAATCGGGCATGTACAACGGAGAACCCCGAGAACTGACATGAAGTGTTGGACATGCGGCGAAGTCGGCCACATCTCTGTTGACTGTAGGAAACGTCGACGAATGAATGAAACATCAAGTGAGAATTGTTATTCATGCGCTAATCATAAGAGGAGACTATCAACGGACCAACCTGAGGTCAATAGCTCGGGAAACTTGTAAGGGCAGACTTTACGGGGCGAAAGTCGCCTGGTGGAATTTGCAGCCCCAGCATCGTAACTGTATCACAACTCCAACGGGATAACCAAAGTTTGGTTATAACTACGATTGTTAATGGAAGGACAACAACAGTGACAATCGACACTGGAGCAACGAGATCCATAATTCGGCCGGATGTCGTGGGCCAAATTGCCCTTAATAAAAATAGAAGATACGCTTTGAGGACTGCCACAGGAGAATGTTCTACAGTCTACGGAGAAGTCGAGAGAATAATAGTGCTGGGCAATATTTCCATCTCCCATAAATTTTTGGTTGCCGATATTACGGACGAATGCATTCTTGGAATGGATTTCATGAAGGAGCACCAAGTTGTTCTAGATATCGGGCAAAGAACACTGCGAATTGGTAACTTGGAGGTTGCTATTACACTGCAGGACGAACAATTGCGAAGGCTGAAATTTATGTGCGTGAGGAGGATGAGATCCCAGCTCGTTCAGACTCGGTAATTTGGACCAGTCTCGAGAGTGATCCCGGTGACAATCGGTTTTACATCACCGAAGCTGCACAAAATCAGCGTAAGGGGAACATCCTTGTTGGGAAAGCCCTTATCGATGCGAAGAAGCACATCGTACCCGTCAGAGTACTAAATGCGTCCAAGGAGCCGATCGCAATAAGAAAAGGAGAGGTAATCGCAGAATGTGCACCCGTGTCAATGATAAGCTCAATTCAGACAAGGGGAGAGGACCACTCAATTCAACAGCCCTCTGGTGCACCCCCTGTGGTTAATAGGCTGATGCCCCAGAAAATCGGATTAACAGACAGAGAAAAGGCAAGCGTTAAATCACTCCTGAACGATTTTTCTGATATTTTTGTGACAGGACATGATAAATTCGGACGCACCGGCATAGTTAAACATCGCATTGACACGGGTGAGTCAAGACCTATAAGACAGCCACCTCGTCGACTACCGTTGGCCAAACAATCAGAAGTAGGCAACATGATTCGAGAGATGGAAGAGCAAGGAGTCATCGAGAAATCATCGAGCCCATGGGCTTCGCCGGTAGTGCTCGTCAAGAAGAAGGATGGGACAACTAGATTTTGTGTCGACTACCGCCGGTTAAACGACGTTACGAAGAAAGACAGTTACCCACTTCCTCGAATCGACGACACACTAGATACCCTTTCTGGAGCTCAGTGGTTCTCAACATTGGACCTAACAAGCGGTTACTGGCAAATGGAAGTGGAGGAGGAGGACAAGGAGAAGACAGCGTTTACTACCGGAAACGGACTTTATCAATTCAACGTGATGCCTTTTGGATTGTGTAATGCCCCAGCAACGTTTGAACGATTAATGGAAAGTGTTCTACGGGGACTTACATGGAAGACGTGTCTTGTGTACTTGGATGATATCATCGTTGTTGGAAGGAATTTACCAGAACACATCAATAAGCTGCGCTCCGTCTTCGAACGACTAAGACAGGCCAACTTAAGCTCAATTCGAAGAAATGTGAACTCTTCCAAAGGAGAGTGAAATTTCTGGGACACATCGTTTCATCTGCAGGAGTTCAAACGGATCCTGACAAGATAGCAGCTGTCCGTGAGTGGCCTACTCCAGAAGACAAGCAGCAGTTGGAAGCTTTATGGGATTGGCCCCATATTACAGACGGTTTGTTAAAGGTTTCGCCAATGTGGCAAAACCCCTACATGAACTAACGGGTAAAGACAAGAAATTCAATTGGACAGAAAAGTGTGAGGCAGCATTCAACACATTGAAGGCCGAGTTATGTAAGACACCAACATTGGCATTCCCAAGAGCGGATTGCCCATTTATATTGGATACTGATGGAAGTAACACAGGAATCGGAGCAGTGTTGTCACAGGAAGTTGGCGGTAAAGAGAGAGTTGTCGCATATTATAGTCGAGTTCTATCTAAGCCAGAGAGAAATTACTGCGCAACAAGAAAGGAACTGCTGGCTGTCGTAGAAGCCGTTAAGAATTTCCACAAATACCTCTACGGACGTCGATTCCACCTTCGGACGGATCATGCCGCCCTGAAATGGTTGCTAAATTTTAAGAATCCGGAAGGACAAATAGCTCGATCGATCGAACGACTTCAAACGTACGATTTCCAAATTTCCCACCGTCAAGGGAAGGTGCATAATAACGCTGATGCTCTATCAAGAGGACCATGTAAGCCAGATTGTAAACATTGTCATAGAGCGGAAGAGAAAGAAGAGGCGTACGACCTGCGAAATGTACAAGTCGAAGCACTAGATGGGTGGACGAGTGATGCTATACGCGCAGCTCAACTTCAGGATGAAGATATGTCGCTAATTCTGGAATACAAAGAAAAGAACGAGCGGCCAACTTGGAACAATATTTCCGACAAGAGTGGAACATTTCAACCATATTGGGCACAATGGAATTCCTTGCTGGTGGAAGATGGAATTCTTAAGCGTAAATGGGAAGCCGCGGACGGAAAATCCCATCGAATGCAAATTCTAGTCCCACCATCAAAAGTGAAAGATGTTCTAACAGAAATGCACGACGGGGCCTCCGGTGGACATTTGGGAGTTAATAAGACACTTTCAAAATTACGATCTCGTTTCTACTGGCTTCACATGAGAGATGACGTCGAGTTTTGGTGTAGGAAGTGCACAACTTGCACTGCGACCAAGGGACCAACGGTAAAACCAAGGAGCGCTATGAAGCAGTACAACGTGGGTGCCCCTTTCGAGCGAATTGCGATTGATATCTCAGGACCATTCTCAAAAACAAACGACAACAACAAATACATGTTGGTTATCATGGATTACTTCAGCAAGTGGGTAGAAGTCCTTCCAATTCCAAACCAAGAAGCAACAACCGGCATTGAGCAGCTAATCAATAATTGGATCAGCAGATATGGAGTTCCCTGTGAGCTTCATTCTGATCAAGGCCGAAATTTCGAATCACAGATATTTCATGGCATCTGTGCGGCACTGGGCGTAAGGAAAACCAGGACCGCACCCTTACATCCACAGTCAGACGGAATGGTCGAAAGGTTCAACCGAACAATGAAAGAGTATTTATCGAAGGTCGTTAGTGATCACCAACGAGATTGGGACAAATATGTACAAACCTTTCTCATGAGCTATAGATCGGCTAATCACGATACGACGGGCCATTCTCCAGAAAAAATTATATTTGGATGGGAAATACGATTACCAGCCAATCTGCGATTCGGAATACATCCAGACGCCATAGACGAGACCGAAGACTACGTAGCCGAATGGAGAAATCGCCTCGATGAGATTCATCATTTGGTTCGAAAGCAAATCAAGGTATCCAGTGACAGGATGAAAACAAGGTACGACGTTCGAGCCAACGCATCCGGATTTAATGCAGGCGATAACGTATGGCTTTATAACCCTCATCGGCAAAAAGGAAGGTCTCCGAAGTTGCAGCAACATTGGGAAGGACCGTATAAGATACTCACAAGAATTAACGACGTTGTCTATAGGATTCAGCGACGACCGAACGCCAAGATGAAAGTGGTACATCGTGACCGACTGGCGACTTTTGTTAACCCAGGAGATCAGTGAACTTAGTTCGGGACGAACTAATCTAGGCGGAGGGTAGTGTGACGCATATGACAATCAGTACTGGAATCTTCGAGAAAGTCCGAAACAAAGTACTAGATTATTTTAGGAAGTACTGGAAAACTGGAATAGAACATTCAAGACTATGGAACGGACGGAAACGATACACCAAATCAGAATGAGGAAAAACGGTATAAATACGTCGCACGCAGAGCGGAAGTTAAGTTAGAGATAAGTAAGACAGTGAAGCAAGCGATACGTCTCGAGTGAGAAGTAAGCAGTAAAAGACGCGATAAGTACGGAAGCGATAAGTAAAGAAATCATTAAGTGTACGGTATAAGTAACCGTTGTATTACGGACTAATAAAGTGTTATATTAATTCAAAATCGATTTAATGGCTCTTATTTATTTTAAAATAATTAATCCAGCGAACCCTAAGCTCGCTACAATAGGTACAATAAGGCTGGTCCACGAACCTACCCTGAGGACCAAAGATCATCTTACTCCTGATGAAATTTTGATGAACTGAGTTGTTGATTGTCGAGGTCGTCACCGAAGATAGTAAGTACTGATATCCAGGTACAACATTGGGTGCGCTGTATTCATATAGAGACAATTGACCTTTTCGACAGGGTATTCTTCTTAGATAATCTGTTGTTGTGTGTGGATTGCATTCCGAATTTCTTGGTCAGAAAAGTTCACCTTTACAGTGAGTTTCACTTCCCTAGAAGTTTCAGAATTTGAAGTGATTCATAACTGCAAGTGTTACCAGTACCTTAAGGGATGTTCGGTTGCAGGAAATGTATTGGAACGAGATGCGCTGTGACTGAGTTTCCGCTTTTTGGAAGCCAAAATTGGTGACGAACATGAGAAATTCATCTGCGTTGGAATTGCTCAGTGATTCAAGTAACTCGAGCCATATCTTCTTCGTCCTCTTCCGTTATAAATAGCAACATATTATACGCTCTCGCCAAATAATTGTAATAACAGTGCGAGACGCAGTTCTCTCCCTCATCATTTTTGTTTCCCTGTATGCGAGTGTCTTCTTCGCCTTGGTGTTGGTATTATGCAGGAATGTTGTGGCTCAATCATTCGAATTTGGAAACCACAATTGGTGTGCTTAAATGCCTGTGCTTGTTTATTTACGTAATGGAATCGATCGTACAGACACATCGATAATTAGTTTTAGACGACGTTGGTCGTGTTGTTCTTTGGGACTAACGTCAAGTCCTTAAAAATTTATATAGGTCAGATAATCACGCTTCGAAGAAGTCGAAAGATCGTACGATAGCATGAACAACAGTGAAATCGTCTATCAGAATCAGTTACGTTGCACCGTTGAAAAACATCATAATATAATAATAATTGCTATGTATGTGCATGTGTCAGCTTGAATTGAGAACAATCAAGAATTCGGACATTTTTTTCTGACATTTATGTCCCAATGGTACACAAAGTGATTTAAGTGTTTGAGTGAAATTATGAGTTGTAAAACAGTGAAGTGTACTGTCTAAATCCTCTACAACACAACTGTACTAGACTCTAACCCATTAGCTGGATGATTGTTTGATACGCCAATAACTTGGAATAGCAGGCTACTCAACAGATTGTCGACAGGCTGGAATTGACGTAGAAAAAGTGGTCATGTAGAAGTAGAAAACACATCTTCGGCATAGATAGGAAGCACAAAAGTAGCCGACTCTGCATTGGGGTAAGCATAGAACCATTTAAGTACGGAGACCAGCGCGTATATTCGATCCACGAATTCCTACCCTCCCCAAATTTATATTATTAACGCATAAAAGATGAAACAAATATTAATCCCCTCAATAAAAAGAACTTTGAAAATATTATACATACTAACGTTGAAAATCAACGGAAATCCGTAAATAACAAAACAAAATAATTTTAAGGAAAACTGAAACAAACAAAATAATATTATATACTAATATTACAATAATAATAATAAAACAATCTTAAGGGAAAAACAATGAATTAAATTTGGTTTAACACAAAAAATAAAGAATTAAAAACCAGGGGCAGTTCCCGAATAGTGCGCTTGGTCCTGTGACTCTCATTTCATCCTCTGTTGGCATTTATTCAGGCTGTGACCCGACTGACCACAGAATTCGCAAGCATGGGTTGTGTGTAACACTCTGGGTCCATCTGGAGGTTCCGTATGACACATGTTTATGAATAACTATATGAGTATTATAGGTTTTAATATTGACAGTTTTCCTGGAAAAGGTAGAAAACCAAGATTTTTATTTTTTAATATAATCTAATCTAATACTTAACTTAACTCTAACTTAATCTAGCTTAACCTAATTAATATTATCATCATCATCATCATCGGCATTACAACCAGGATCCGGTATTGGCCTTATTTAACAAATCTCTCCACCGGTCCCGATTTTGAGCCGAGTTTGGCACTCCCAAGCTCTAGGCGTCCTGGTCTACGCCATCCCTCCATTGCAGACAAGGTCTGCTGCGCTGTCTCCTTCCATAGATCCTGCCACAAGTCCCTAAGTGAGTCCATAACTTGCGCCAAAACCACCCATACAAATATATGTATACCGGACTAAGTGCAATTATATTTGGAACACATCGTGTGAATTCTGTTTGGATTGGTTAGCAACGTAAAAATGCTATAGCGACATCACTGCCAATAAAAACAATAGAGTCCAGACATACGTCCGAGAGGATACCTAATCCTATCTAAGGCAACGTCTCCTAAACGGAGCAAAGGACATGCCTATGAATAAATGAGTTTGACAAGAATACCGCTAAGATATACAAAAATATCTTTGGCACCAATGTCCATAAAAATATATAATAATTATCCACAAATACGCATAGTTGCTACCAATCATAAACGTTACTGGAAATCCCAAATAATGTTTAATCATTTTATGGTAATTGTTGATCAAGGTGCAATACAATAAATTACCGAAAGATTAAGCAAAATGTGTGCTGACTAACGAAAGGTATCCTAAAACAAAGAATCGTACCTTAGATCAGTGAAAAAGGAATTAGTATGTTGACGCAGATCAACGTGGGAAGTCTAAATTGAAACTCTGTCCGGAACGACCCTAGATAGAAGGTGCGTGTCTGAATTAAGTCGATTTTATGGCACCTTTGTTGGAATTTGGAAAAAGATGTGTTAATGGATGTTGAGTCCTCGGAACAAATTTGTGTAAAGAAATTCTTAGAGAATCATAAAATTGCAGACGCGGATTTTATGATTCTAAACAATAACTTTTTTTGAGGATGCGTCTATGCGTGTACATCTGTGCCACACATTTACTTCGATTTGGGATTTTTAGGAATTGGAATCAATGTGCGCCAATCGAACATTTGGTTCGATTTATCGTGCATTTGATTCAATGGGGATATTATTATTTTGGGTATTATATATGGGTATGTAGTATGGGCGTGAAGCACTATATTCTCTCCCCCTTCGAAAAAGGGAATTGACCTTTAAGAGATTAATTTTCTTGAATTGACGCTATAAAGGGCAAAAGGCAAAGAGCGACGTCGTCTTGATTTCGATACACATATTTTAAGTTATAGTAGCATAACGATGTTTAAGATTTCTACATAATTTTTAGCACAAATTTTGTCCTTTATAAGAAAAATTGGACCAACACCAGACGCTGAAAAGTACCCCAAAATCATTAAATTGCCTCCACCATTTTTCACTGCCTTTTTCGTCAACTTTGGATCGAATTCTGAGTTCATTGGTCGTCTGACGTACATTTTTCCATCAGAACCAAACAAATTAATATATATATATATATATATATATATATATATATATATATATATATATATATATTGTTATGTATGTAAACAAAATTTACTAAATCGGGCAGAGTTTCGTCTCCCAACAAAGAAACTGCTCATATTAAAAGATCATTTACACAAACTAAAAGATACTCGAGCCAACAAAGGATCACAACTATAAATCAATGACACCCGATCCAACAAGGGATCATACCCATAAATTAATGACACCCGATCCAACAAGGGATCATGCACATAAACTAAAAGATACTCGATCCAAAAAGGGATCACACCCATAGATTGATGACACCCAATCCCACACAAGCGATCATATACACAAAACTGCAGATACCCGATCCAACAAGGGATCATAGCCGTACAGCAAAGACATCCGATCCAGCACAATAACAAAACTATTCGATTTGGGACAGGATCGTAAATTACGACATCTGTGGAAGATGGTCCACCGTAGATCAGCATCACCGAGTTGACGATGGAGCCAGAAATCCAGAAGACAGCAGTTGAAGAAGAAACTCATGAGAGACCAGTCGCGGATCCTCAGTAAAAGATTATATCCTTTTAAAGTAAAGTAAGAAGTTCGAAAAGTGTTGCTGATAAAAATTTGATAGCAGAAGAAGAAAGGCGGAATTCAGGAATAAATATTAATCAACGAAAAAAATATATATACTGGACTATTTCTCTCGGGGGAATCGCTTAAATCACTGCTGGGCGGAAATACCGGAACTCCCTACTACCTAAACCCGGCCCGAAGGCGCGAAGCTTTTTCATTTCTATAAACAACAAGTGTGTGGCTAAAACAAGGCATAACACATTTTCTGGTGGCAGCGGTGGGATTATCGAAGGAGCTCTTCAGGGATTCACCGATGGAATACCTTCCAATCATATTTTTGATGTAAGTACAGTTTCTATTTTGTGTTCGAAAGTAACGTTCTATACTGTCAAACAATATAGTGTAATTGAGTGCAGCAGTTTTGTAATAAGTATAATAGTAAAGACGGGGATAGTAGTTGTAACATAGGGCAGGCCAAATACAATATATTCAAGATGAAACACTTACAGTATTTATTAATGGTTTAAAAGAAAGATTGTCAACCTACGTTATTACGCAACGTCCTAAAAATCTTGTAGAAGCTAGAACAGCCGCCCTAGAGGAGGAACAGCGTATAAATTTGTTTAGAACGGATACCCAGAAGGACTATTCAACAAAGAATCTAGCAAAAATCAAGTATCAGGAGAGGAAATGCTATAATTGTGGTAAACCTGGACATATTACGAAGTTCTGTAACCAGCCCATAAAGGAACGTAAACCTAGTTTCGAGGAAAGTAAATGTTATAATTGTGGTAAGCCAGGACATATGGCTAAATTCTGTAGGTCAATAAGACAAAGTGAAGATGACAATATTAAACCTATACAGAACCATGGCTTTGGTCCTAACACCTCTAATCTCGGGCACAAAACTTTTAACCAACAAAATTTTCAGTAAGCTGTAAGGCTAGGGAGGCGCCTATACAGCTGAGAACATTAAACAGTTTTGAAAGTCCTCATGTTTTAGTAGAGATTAATGGCGAATTGAGGAAGTTAATAATAGATACAGGTGCCGACATCTCCCTGATTAAAGCGAATTGCGTGTATGAAAATGAAGTCGATTACGGGAGAGCGATTATGTTCAGTGGTATAAGTGGTAAAAAACGGAAAACCCTGGGCGAGACGGAGACAGAAATAAAGTTTGTTACTGCAATAGGGAAGTCTCAGGGTAAAAGGGCCAAGTTTCATGTGATTGAAAATAATTTGTTGGAAAATTATGATGGACTGATCGGGAACCATTTCCTACGAGCGGGTGGTTTCATAATCGACTATAGTGACGATACTATTAGAGGAAAGTTTGGTGAAATTCCATTGAGATATCTTAGTCAGCAATTTGAGGTAAAAGAAAGGTCAGAAGTTTTGCGAATGATTCAGGTGGATAGGCAGTTGAATACGGATATAATAATACCTAAACAGGAAATTACCAGAGGTATTATTGTCCCCAGTTGCATAACCCAAAACGTCAGTGGTAAATGCCTCGTTTCGATAGTGAATACGACGGATGAACCATTCGACCTTAGCGGGGTCACCATTCGTGGTTCAAATCTGAATGAATTTAATGCAGTACGGAACAGAATACAAAGGGTGTCTGGCAATGTTCGAACTGAGCATCTAAATGAGGAAGAAAAGCAGAGCCTAATGGAGATTATTAAGAAGTTCAGTGATGTATTTAGTGTCGAGGGCGACAAGTTATCTAGTACTTCGGTCACCAAACATAGAATAAGAACCAAAGAATTTTCAGACCCAGTTTTTACTAAAACCTATAGGTATCCCAAAGTGCACGAGGAAGAAGTTCGCCAACAAGTAGAAAAATTGAAAGATGATGGGATTATTCGTAATAGTAGTTCTCCCTGGAGTTCACCACTATGGATAGTTCCAAAGAAATCAGACGCGAGTGGGAAGGAAAAGTGGAGAATGGTAATTGATTATCGCAAGTTGAATGATTTGACCATCGCGGATAACTACCCCTTGCCGAATATTAGCGAGATACTCGACCAGCTTGGGAAAGCTAAGTACTTTTCCACATTGGACCTGACATCCGGATTCCATCAAATCCCTATGGAAGAAGAAGACATGGAGAAAACCGCATTCAGCACCCCATATGGCCATTTTGAATACACCAGAATGCCATTTGGACTAAAAAATGCACCAGCTTGCTTTCAAAGGCTGATGAACACCATTTTAGCTGGTCTACAGGGTGTAAAATGTTTCGTATATTTGGATGACATCGTCATCTACGGTCAAAATTTGAAAGAACATAATGAAAAACTTATTGAGGTACTCGAGCAGATCAGAAAGGCTAACCTTAAATTGCAACCCGATAAGTGTGAGTTCCTTAGAAAAGAAGTTTTGTATCTAGGACATGTGATTACAGATAAGGGCGTGAAACCGAATCCTAACAAGATAGAAAGTATAGTACAAATGGAAGCACCTAGGAATCCCAAGGGTATCAAATCATTCCTCGGAATGATGGGATACTACAGGAAGTTCATTAAAAATTTCAGTAATATTGCAGAACCTCTAAATAGGCTTTTGAAAAAGGAAGCTGAATTTATCTGGGACGAAGAACAGGAACAGGCATTCAACAAATTGAAACAATTGATTACCAATTACCCCATATTGCAGTATCCTGACTTCACAAAAACTTTTATTGTAACGACAGATGCTTCAAACCGAGGCATTGGTGCAGTCCTCAGCCAAGAACACAACGGCAAAGATCTACCTATTCACTTCGCAAGTAGAAGCCTAAATAAGGCAGAACAGAACTACAGTACCACCGAAAAGGAATGCTTGGCTATCGTTTGGGCCACAAAACAATTCAGACCATACATTTATGGCACGAAATTTATCATTCAAACAGACCACAGACCACTTACGTGGCTATTTCAAGTAAAAGACCCAGGTAGTCGTCTTGTAAGATGGCGTCTCAAACTAGAAGAGTTTGACTATACAATCATGTATAAGAAAGGCAAAGAGAATGTTGTAGCAGATGAGCTAAGTAGAAACGTTAGGATAACTGAGAAAAAAAAAAGAAGGAATTGGACAAAATGCGTCGAATCTGAGTAGAAACAAAGATGTAGAAATAGCCAATGAAAATACAGAAATCTTTGAACTAGGAGATGAAACTCTCGAAGGGAATGATGCGCATAGGAAAATATTTGACGAAGTTCCTGAAAAAGAAAATCAATTAGTGGAGAAAAAGAAGATCTTGGTTAACGATGTGGAAAAAAGAATGACCATAATAAAGGAGTATCATGATGGGTTACTAGGCGGACATACAGGACAAAAAGCTACATATGAAAAGATAAAACAAAAATTCAAATGGAAAGGAATGCAAAAGGATATCGAAAACTTTGTTAGAAATTGCCCTCAATGTCAAACAGAGAAGGTCAACCGCGCACCAACCAGAAATCCCATGAAGATTGTCAGCTCAGCTGATAAGGCTTTAGAGAAAATAATGATCGACATCGTTGGGCCCCTCGAAGAAACGGAAGAAGGATTTAAGTTCGGATTGACCATCCAAGACGATCTGTCGAAGTTTATTAAATTTATACCGATGAAATCCAAAGAAATGCATACAGTAGCACGCGCCGTGATGGAGGAATGGGTAATGAATTTTGGTATGCCAAAAATGATTCTGTCCGATAACGGATTAGAATTTTGCAATAGATTATTTGAAGAATTTTGTAAAATTTTGGGAATCAAACATATCACTACTAGCGTAGCTTACCCACAAGCGAATGGTAGCGTTGAAAGAGCACACTGCAGGCTCTTAGAATATCTCAAAACTACAGGACAAGAACTAAACCAACTCAAGAACTGGCATAAGCTAATGCCTTACGCAGGCTTTTGCTACAACAGTACAAGACATAATACAACAGGATACACACCCTATGAATTAGTATTCGGGTTCGAAATGAATAAACCCAGTAGTGTCGATCCTTTTGATGAAAAATCAGCATTCGATTACATTGACGACGTTAGAGCAAATCTCCTTGAAAAACAAGAAAAGGCAAAAGAGAACACAAAAGCATGCAGAGAGAAATCGAAGGGAAGGTATGACAAAACGTTAGGAAAACAAATTGAATACAAAATAGGTCAGAAGGTTTTAGTCCGAAATGAGCGAAAGGGAAAACTCAAAAGTCAATATAAAGGACCATTTAAAGTAGTAGAAATAAATGAACACAATTTAGTTATACAAATGAACAACAAACAACAGAAATTTAATAAATCCAACGTTAAACCATATATTTCAGGGTCTTGTCCATCATAATGGTCTTCAGCGAAATAAACCTACGAATTGACGATCTACAAAACAATACGGGTATATATTTTAACTATCTTGGAGAAGTAAAACAAATAAAAAATAAGATAGCATTACTAATAGAATTAGATATTAGTAATTTAGAACAATCTAGCGTAAACTTAAGAAACATGATTAATTCCATAGACAGTCTTTGCATCGATTCAAAACCTGGATGTAAAGAATTTCAGCAAGAGGCCAGACGAGAGATGACGAAACTCGAACAGAGAATAGGAGTTATTTGGGGCATAGTTGGTAAACGTAAAAGACCAAGACGTGGTTTAATTAATGTGATCGGTTCCGGTTTTAAGGTTCTTTTCGGTACTATGGATAATGCAGACGCTGAATATTATTATAATGCAATCCAAACGGTCAATAAAAATGAGCAATACGCTAAAAATGGAATGGAAGAAAATGTTGAGATTCTTGGTCGATTAAATAGGCAGGTTTTAGATAATGTAAGAAATAGTAACGTCACTCGGAAAAAAATAAACGAATTAATAAACGAAATCAATAATGTTCGTGATAGAGAGGGGAATTTTAACAGAACGCTCATATTAACATCGTATTTTGAGGAACTATCAACTAAGATTAATCATAGACTATTACAGTTAGAAACAGAAACAGAGCAATTAGTTTATAGCCTTTTGTTTATCCAAGCAGGAATTATACACCCTCGAATTATTGAACCAGCCAGATTGTTAAGAAAGCTTAAAGAATTAGAAAATGATAACATTCTCGCAATAGAACCAACTATGGAAAATTATGCCGAAGTGTTGAAAATGCTAGATATAAAAGCTTTTATTAAACACCACACAATTTGCGTAATCATACATATTCCGACCATAACTAAAGATAACTTTGAAATATATGAAACAATCACTATTCCAAAAATTGTCAAAAATGGAGCTGTCCTCTTAGATTTAGATCATGAATTTGTAATGATAAATAAAAATAGAGAAGAATTCACACTGAAGGAAAATTTATTAGACTGTAGAAATTTCAATAGGATTTTTATTTGCAACCCGCAATTATTAAAAAGTACAGTTAGCGATCATAATTGTGAAATCAACCTATTTATGAGAAATAGAGCCGATAATTGTAATTCCAAAATTATTAATTCTAAAATAGAAATATTCCACAAGTTAAAAGAAAATTCATACCTTTACACTATTACCGAAGAAACCAAATACAAATGTAAATGTAAAAATGAGACTAAGATAGGGATATTATTTGGCACTGGCATAATCACAATAAACCAGAACTGCGTACTGGAAACATATGACATGATCATCAGGACCATCGAAACCGAGTCTGAAGTGGAGATAAAAGATAAATAGTCATACGGAGAACCGGATGACTGCTGTTTAAACGCTAAGCTGCGAGAAATTGTAATCGATCGAGAACCGATGTCCAAAATAACCGCAAGGGACGTCCACGAATTGCAAGACCTATCAACAGAGGTGCAAACCTTCGCCGGTTAAAAAAAATCAGGGGTGCCACCTCACACGCCGACATTAGCTTGCCCAATTGTCCACCTCCCACTGGACATAAGTAAAGACGGTAAGGTACGCCTAGTAGTGGACACAGGCGCTGAGGTACGCTTGATTAAGAAATCCAGAATCAAGCAATTTAACGCCCAAATAACTACCAAGGAAACCTGCACTTTGGAAACATCGTTCCGTAAGGAGAAAACCCTAGGAAGTTGTCAGGGAAATTTCAATTTGAAATGTAATACATGGTACATTCCAAGTGATAAGCAATATGCTCGATCTCCCGGAAGACGGTCTACTGGGAAACGACTTCCTCTCAAAGACTGCAACTTGGAAGACCCAAATCAACAATTGGTATTTCCATGCACCGCCCACAACGATGGAGAAAATATAATCCCATTCGAAAAAACAGACCCACCAATATCCAGGGTCACAAAATCCAAGGAGGTTATAAAGACCATTAAAAGCGCCTCTAAGAAAAGCCCCATACAAGACCGGCCACAACAAACTCCCAAAACCAAAACGGACACGGAAATCATGAAAGTATAATTCGCAAAAAAAAAAGTTTATATTATTGCACGGACTTAAAAATACTACAAATGCTTATAACAGTAAAAGATCCCATGATCAGTTCAAAACGGGAAATAAAGGAAGGACTATTCCTAGCTGAAACCCTTTTACCAACAGGAAACACTGTGGCTATAGGCGTACTAAAGTCGGCGATTCAACCAGTCAAAATCACCTCCGGCAAGCTAACATTAACCCCACTTCCAAATTACAAAATAACATCTCTGAAGCAGGTATTAAATAAAGGTTTGGATGTTGATAAAACACGGGTGGAAGGGGAGCAAAACAAGAAAGAGAAGACCTCGGAGGATACAAGCAGTAGGGCGTAAAGTCACCCCAATGGTAATTCGAACGACGGCAGAATTCGGGTTAAGACCGAAATCAACCCCGAAGTTATCACCAAACCTGAAGAGGTCTTAACCATCTTACGGGATTACCGTGACTCTCCTTTTGGAGGATGCCAGGGAGTTAGAAAAACATACAACCGCATTCGTAGTGCTATATGATAAGAGATGTCAGAGGATGTATCAAGAAATGTAAAAAATGCCAGTCGATGAAAACAACACCCCAACTTCGGATGTCAATGGTTAAAACCGATGTAGCCGAGAAACCTTTTGATAAGGTATACTTCGACATCGTTGGACCATGAGAAAAATCTAACTCCGGGAACCAATATATACTAACATTCCAAGATAACGACAAAAATGGTGGACTGCTATGCCTTACCAAACGCAAAAGCACAGACAGTAGGCGAAACGGAATTATTTCACGATATGGCATCCCCAAACAAATAGTGATAGACCAGGGAACAAACTTCCTTAGCAAACTGTTCAAAAAACTGTGCAAGCTCCTTTGTTGCGGATTCGCACATGAATGTACAGGAGGAATGTAGTACATTCCCCATCTGCCTGCCACATGACAACTGTCACGGGCCAGCTGACTACTCGTCAACGCCAAAAGGGACGCCACACTACTGTCACCTATTTCAAATGTGTGCAACGGTCATTTCGTCACTCTGCAACCAACCTACATCGCGGCCACAACCGTGTACCACGGATAAGCCAACAAACACATCGTCAACAAATATTCACCCTGCAGTAAAATGGTGCACATCCGGATCCAGCAACGAATGGATTAACACCCAAAAGAGCAAGCTCTCGTCTAAACAAATAATGGGAAACCATACTGAGGATCACCTAGCAGAATTCCAAAAAGCATTCAACCTTTCCGAGAGCCGTGGAGATGGCAACATCCAGCTCAGCCAAGTGGGGGAATGTCTTCGCGCATTGGTTCAAAACCCGACAGCGTCGGACATTAAGAAGTGAACACACCAATTGAAACTACGCCCCAGAGGCAGGTGGAGTAAAAAATACACCAACCTTAGAACAATCACGTAATATCATTAAAACGCCTGCTCCAGAGGCACAAACTGGTATAACAGCAATATTACTGTCCATACAAGGACAGTTTGCTGCGTTTGATAAAAAATTCGAAATGATCGAAAAAAAACTGACGGAACAAGTGGCTCGAACGGACATTATCTATTCGACCCTGTTTGCAGACGAACCCACACTCTAATCGTAACGTTCACTGCGACTGAATTAACCCTAAAAATTATTGCTGTGAATGTTGATTCACTAATCCGCATGGAAAGAAGGGATAATCTCAGCAATCTGCTGGAAGCTGAACGTCCAGATGTGCTTTTGACTAGCGAAACTAAGCTAAATCAAAGGCACAAATTGGGCTACCGAAATTATAAAGTAATTAGACGAGATCGTCCTAATTCCATTCAGGGGGGCGGGGTCGCTGTCTTACTTAAAAATGCTCTACAACACAAAGTCGTCTACAGTAGAGATGTATACAAGTTCCAGGTACTAGAAGCCTGCGTTATAGACATTCCTTTGAAAAGTCAAAGGCATCTATATGTGATCCCTGCGTATGCTCCCGAATCTCCACAGTGTCTACAGTTTATCAATGAACTTGATACTCTTTTTCGAAGTCTCAAGTAAAACTCGGAGATCTCAATTCCAAGCACAGTACTTGGGGTAACCTTATCACAAACACAAAAGGCAACGTGTTGTTCGACTGGTGGCAAACACACGCTATCGAACATAAACTAGAATTGTACGCTACAAGTACGCCGTCATATCCAAGAGGAAATTCTTTTTTGGATTTACTTTTGCTGGACGAGCGAATACAATTATTAGATACGGATCTAACTACTCGAAATTGTCTTCGTACAATCGAGTACGATAGCGATCATTACGGACTTGGTGCTGTAATACATGTCCCAAACGAACATTCACTACTTGAGCAGTGCAAACAGATACATTCTTTTAATTTCAGAAAATCATAAAAAAAGAATTACACTCCAATGGCATAGATCCACCAACTGACAGCAATCTTCATAATGAGGAAATTGATCATTATCTTTCGACGATGAAAAACATTGTTACTTATACAATGAATCGTTCTAACCCAAAAGTGTCTCACATGGAGGGCCATACAAACTGGTACAGAAACGCAACGATCGACGAGCTGTATAGGCAAAAGAGTATTCTGCTCTCTAAGTTAAAACTGTTCTACAGACAATTCAGCGATCTAAATAGCCAGGAAATAAAAACAATTAAATCATTAATTAAAAATCTGATCCGTGACAACTATAGATCAGTAATTAATGAAGACTGGAACAAGAGAATTCAAGCCATTAAAGCTAGTGGACCGAATATGTTCCCACAAATAAATAAAGTCTTTCGAAGGAAAGATTATAATGACATCCCATGACTGCGAGTTCCGCGGACTCCCGAGAATTGTCAAACGCTGCTGAACGCAGGACTTACCCTGGAACACATCAATTCTAACGAAGAGTTCATAATAGTCGAGGATCCGCGAAAAAAGACTAACTCAATTGGTGCTTGTTTCGAAGCAGTGTATAGATTGAACGAATCGGCTCATTCTAACCTTGACCTGGAAAATAAGGCTCTCCAAAAACATATTTCGCTACGCAATGAACTTAACAATTGGCGTCTCTTAAGTCGAAGTTTCACTACCTTTAGTGAAAATAATAGAGCGGATTCCCCACTTAGAAATCTAAACACTAGTATATTTGTACACACGGATGAATTGACGGACATTCTTAGATCCATTAAGAACAAACAATCTTCTGGAATAGATAGTATTCCAAACATTGTTCTAAAGCATTTACCTCTGGAAGTAGTGAAGGTTTACACTATCTTGTTCAATAACGCTCTAAACAATGCATATTATCCAATCCAATGGAAATCTGCAGTAGTACATCCCATCCCAAAAAAGGGCAAGGACAGGAGCAACCCAGCCAATCTTCGCTCGATTAGTTTGCTTCCAAACATCAGTGTTGGAGACGGAGCAGCACACGACGGCCGACTAGCAGCACACGACTGCCGACTGGCAGACTGAGCATCGCACATTTTATACTCTGGCTCCTTGTTCCTGTGACAACATGCGAACGAGGGAAAGGAGACAAAAAAGCGGATATAAGCAGCGGCAGTTGTGGAGTTAGTATCAGTACAAGTCGAGCAGTCAAACGCTGCACATGCGTTTATAAAGATTGTTATATTTAAATTAAACATTTAGAAATTGTAAATCGAGTTTACAAATTGGTCCTTTGAACCGGATCCAGTCTGTGGATCCAATCCACTGCTGCCAGTTCGCAGTGCACAAACGAGTTGCAGTTTCTTACATCACGGCATATTAGAGGATTCACGTTCCGAGGTAAACACAGCAACTGCCGACTGGACAACCTCTCCTGCAGTGCAACGTCTGACCCAAGCGTTTCAACCGCAACGCAAAGCAACAAGACAGACGGTCATCCAGCCGATTAAAGCTAGCCACAACCAGCAGCGCACTCAGTTGCGTAGAAGCCTAAGGCCAACCTACAGCCGATCCACAAGAATCGGAATCAAGTAGCTAGTGGCACTTCGATCCACAAGCATCAAAAAGGGGCAAACTAAGTTGCAATGGCTACCGGCGACATGACTGTTCCGACAATGAAACGGAGACGAGGAGTCATCAAGGGATTCCTCACGCGGTTGGAGGAGTTCGCGGACAAGTCAAAGGAGGTGACCAGGGAGGAAGTCGCAAGCAGACTGCGCAAACTGGAGGACTCATTCAAATCTTTTGAGAACCTTCAAATATGTATCGAAGAGAACGACCCGGACCTGGACATCGACAGGGAGAACGAGGAGCGAGCAGCCTTCGAGGACCGATACTTTTCGCTGCAAGGCAGACTCACCCAGCGTTTGAACGTGTCAACAAGCACGGTCGCCACCGCATTGGATACTTCAGGAGACACCCTGGGAACGGCACCTACTACAACGTTAACAGCGGAGCAACCAGGAATGGAGAGGCTGCTTGACACCATGAATGCCAGCCAGAGGCTCATAAACAGCTTGGTGGAACAATTGGGTACGCGATCCACGGAACCGACAGCAGCGGATTCTACGAGTGGAGCGACCACCCGAGCGGTCAAATTGAAGCATATCGACGTGCCTACCTTCGATGGGGATTACCAGCAGTGGGTAACGTTCCGAGACCTGTACCAACCACTCATCCACGACAACCCCCAGTTATCAGCAGTCGAGAAATTCCAATTTCTCCGGACTTCGTTAAGAGCGGACGCACTATCAGTGGTTCGCAATGTTCCGGTCACGGCGGCAAACTATCTGGAGGCCTGGGCTGCACTGGTCACGCGCTATGACAAGAAGAAGCTCATCGTGGATGCACATCTACGAGCACTAATGACGATTCCAGCTATGCAATCACCAGGTGCTACGGAGTTCCGCAGATTCATCAACGGCCTCTTCGAGCAGGTGCGGGCTTTGCGAGCCTTGGAGCTACCAGTGGAGCACTGGAGTTGTTGGCTAGTTTTCACCACAGTCGAGAAGCTCGATAGTGAGACTAGGCAGTTATGGGCTCGAGAAACCAGCAGGAACGAGATGCCGACATTCGAGGAGCTGACTGAATTCCTGGAAGCCCGCCTCACTGAGCTAGAGAGCCTCCCGACAGCGAAGAACTATTCAAAGGGTCCCTTTGTTCGGGACAGGGGTATAGCAGCCGGCCCACCCAGGAAGGCGTACTCGGCAATCACATCACCAGGGACGGTTAAGTGCCCCAGGTGCGCGCAGCCGCATCCATTGTTCCGATGCAGTGCATTCAGGAATCTCTCAGCTCTACAGCGAGATCAGTTTGTCCGCCGCCACAAGCTATGCAGAAATTGCCTCAGCCCCGACCACAGCATTGACAAATGTGAGAGAGGTAACTGTCGAGAGTGTAACGGACGGCACAACTCTCTGCTGCATCAACCCGTAGACGTTCCGACGTTATCACCAAAGGTTGGACCATCAGAGGGATCTTGCGCGACAGTACAAACCCAGGATTCACTACTACCTACAGCAATAGTAACGGTGATGGACGACAGAAACCAGTTGGTTCCTTGCCGGGTGCTGCTGGACTCAGGCTCGACCACATCCTTAGTCCGAGAATCATTCATTCAGCAGTTGGGCCTGCGACGCACGCAGGCGAAGGTGAAGATAAGTGGGATAGGGGAAGCGAATCCACAACTCAGCCGAGGAAAGGTCGAGATGCTGCTGAAAGGCCGAACAGGGGAAACAAGTATTCGGATAACGGCATTGGTGATGGGGCGATTGACTTCGGATCTGCCGTCAAGGTCACTGAAACATGACTGGAGAAGCTTTTCATCGCTGGCGTTGGCCGACCCGCTATTCCACAAATCAAGACCCATTGACTTGTTGCTGGGTTCGGACACTATCTTCCAGATCCTGCGCGATGGACGACTGATGGATCCCGATAGTAAAATGATGGCGCAGAACACCATATTCGGCTGGGTAATCGCAGGGAGTGGACCAGCTCTGCTCGATCAGGAACAACATTGCTGTACTGTCACCCAACAAGTCGACCCATTAGAGGGTACACTGCCAATAAATATGCCTACATATAACGATGTCGGCAACGGTAAAGCTGCGAATACGAATTATCAGCAAGCTCCTTATGTTCCGACATCGGTGTATCAAGGTGGAAATGAACTCGGTGTTTCTCCATCATCTTCCACACAACCACAGCAACAAAAATTCCAAAATTATAATTCACCACCTACTTCTAATATAACTCAGCAATCCTATTCCTCTGGCGCCACAAACACAATGATGGGCACTACGTACATAACCTCTCAAGTAACAAATGAACCACAGAGTTCTTATCAGATATCTTCACAACCTTATTCAAATTCAGGGACTCCGCCGAATGGGCAAATGCAAATTCAACAACAACCACCACCACTGCAACAGCATCAAACTTTGCAACAGCCACAATCGTTGCAACCACAAATTATTCAACAAGAGTCTGTGCCACAACAGTCTGTACCACAACAGTCTGTACGACGACAGTCGGTGCCACAACAGTCTGTACCACGGCAGTCTGTGCCACAGCAGTCTGTACCACAGCAATCAATGGGACAACAGTCTGTACCGGAACAATCCATGCCACAACAATTTATGGCACAGCGTCATGTCTCTCATCAAACCTTGCCACAGCCTATGACTCAGCAATCGGTGCCACAACAGCATATGACACAGCAAAGTATGCAGCAGCAATCTGTTCCGCAACAGTCTTTGCCCCCACCACCTATGGGGCAGCAATCTATACCACACCAATCTAAAGGCCATCAAAATTACTTATCAAGGGGCCTTAAAGCAAAGGAGCTCACCGGAGCAGAGCTGTGGTGGCGAGGACCCGCTTTTTTGCGAGACAAGGAGCTGAAGTTGCCCCGGACGCCCGCTCATCAAGTCCGAGAGGCGGACACCGGAACACCGGTAGACCTCCAAGAACGAAGGGCATCGCATTTCGTAATACAGCAAGAGGAGCTGTCTATAACAAGAAGAGTCTCCAGCTTCACTCGAACGGTACGAACATTGGCGTGGCGGAAGGTGGACCTAACGGCCATGAGAGCCGGAATGCAAGTATCAAGACAAAGCGAACTGATTGCTCTCAACCCATTCATCGATGACCAAGGTACCCTCAGGGTGGGCGGAAGACTAGAGGCAGCAAGGATGGAATACGAACGCCGACATCCACCAATCTTGCACCGGCAGCATCACCTTGCAAAGATCATAGTGAGGGATTTGCACTGGAGACTGATGCACGCTGGAAGCCGGTTACTGCTCGCCGCGGTGAACTCCCGGTACTGGATCATAGGGAGTCGAGAACTTGTCCGGAGGGTCATCGCTGAATGCACGGTTTGCGTTCGTCACAAGGGACGGGTGCTATTTCAACAAATGGCCGCATTGCCAGCCAGTCGGATAAATCCCGCACGGCCATTTAGTAACACCGGCGTCGATTATGGAGGTCCTATCACTCTTCGGACATGGAAGGGACGCGGCGCGAAGCGAGTCAAAGGCTACATCTGTCTCTTCGTGTGCTTGGCAACCAAGGCAATACATCTCGAGGCGGTTAGCGAGCTGTCCAGCGAGGCTTTCCTGGCAGCATTAAGGAGATTTCTCGCGCGTAGGGGTATTTGTCACACTTTATGGAGTGATAATGGTACCAATTTTGTTGGGGCATGCCGAGAACTGCGAGAAGTTTACGAGCACATAAACCGGAAGGTTACCCAGGACCGGATCATGACGGAGTTGGCCACCAACGGCATCACTTGGAGATTCATTCCCCCGGCAGCCCCCCACTTTGGTGGCTTGTGGGAGGCAGGAATCAAGTCCGTGAAGCATCACCTGAAGCCAGCTATTGGAAATGCGTTTCTGACGTTCGAGGAGCTCACTACCGTGTTGGCCCAGATCGAGGCTTGTCTGAATTCCCGACCGCTGGTCGTCCTGCCAACAGAGCCTGGCGACCCCGAGGTGTTGACCCCCAGTCATTTCTTAGTTGGAGGACCGGCTATGAGCGTCCCGGAAGTCGATCCGGGACAGACAACAATCACTTGGCGGTCCAGATGGAAGTACTTGCAGGCGTTGCATCGAGCATTTTGGTACCGGTGGAAGAACGAATACCTCCACACGTTGCAGGCCCGCACCAAATGGTATCATCCGGAACCAAACATAGGAAATCCGGTCGTGGTGCTTCTGGAGGACGAGCAACTATCTCCGACCTATTGGGCCATGGGAAGGGTCATCGAGCTTCATCCTGGCAGAGATGGCAAGGTGCGGGTGGCAACTGTAAAGATTCAGGGGGGAACCCTTAAGCGACCCGTCACGAAGTTGGTCCTACTCCCGGTTCCGGGAGATAAGACGGTTGAACCGACAGTTCAAGGTGGGCGGAATGTTGGAGACGGAGCAGCACACGACGGCCGACTAGCAGCACACGACTGCCGACTGGCAGACTGAGCATCGCACATTTTATACTCTGGCTCCTTGTTCCTGTGACAACATGCGAACGAGGGAAAGGAGACAAAAAAGCGGATATAAGCAGCGGCAGTTGTGGAGTTAGTATCAGTACAAGTCGAGCAGTCAAACGCTGCACATGCGTTTATAAAGATTGTTATATTTAAATTAAACATTTAGAAATTGTAAATCGAGTTTACAATCAGCAAGGTATTCGAGAAAATTATAAATAAAGCATTGACTAACTGGTATCAGGAAAAGGGTATTATTCCGAACAACCAGTTTGGTTTTCGATCGCAACGTGACACAGTTCATGCTGCGACAAACTTGTTTCCGACATACAGTGGAACAAGGCGAAGAGACAATGCACAGGGGCCTGTTTGGTTGACTTTGAAAAGGTTTTCGACACCGTATGGTTAGAAGGGCTGGTATATAAGTTATCAAATCTAGGTATGCCCGAATATTTATTATACATTATCTATGATATGTTAATGGGTAAACAATTTGTAGTGAAATGTGGAGATATAATCTCTAACAAGACCTTCCATATCAAAAACGGTCTACAACAGGGGGAAGTGAATTCTCCCATTTTATTTAACATTTACACTAGTGGTCTAGTGGGTTCTCTCAACCATGCAATTGCGTATGCCGACGACGTTGTGGTGTATAGGTCTGGAGAAAAGATTGATGTCATCAACAGACTTCTGCAAGATGATTTGAACAAAATCAAACGTTTTTGCGACGACTGGAAATTAAAAATAAATTTCCAGAAAACAGGGACTATCCTTTTCAGAACGCCGCTGTCCAGTGCATCAAGGGATACAAAACGGAATTGGAAAACATTTTCCATTGCAGGAAGTAATAATCTTCCCCTACAAGTAAAAACTGTAGTCAGATACCTTGGAATCTGGCTTGATCAGTATCTTTACTATAATAAGCATACAGCAGCTGCTCTTACAGCAGATAAAAACGCATATGCAATGACACGAAGACTCTTCCGTAGTAGTCTGCAGGACCTTAAGGTGAAAATAATTTCATACTCAGCATTCATCCGACCAATATTGGTGTATGGCTGCCCGGTATGGTACAACATATCCCCATTTTACATGGAGAAGTTTCGGGTGTTCGAGAGGCAGTGTTAGCGTTCCTGCCTCGGAATGTACAGAACCTCAGAATCGCAGTATAAGAAATACTATCCCAATAAAGTCCTGTATGACAAATCAGGACTAAAGAAAATAGATAACTTCAATTGCAAGGGCAATGGGCAGTGAAAATGATCTCATTTCGGGAGCATTCTATCCCAATGATATGTATATGGAGAGTACTCTCCAGAATGGGTTCATTCCCCCAGAAACGTTCCCTTTCTTGGATAAAAAAACACTTATCCAAGACACGCTTTCCTTGGTGCTAGGGATAAACGAATACTCCACGATAACGATATCTCTACTTTTCCAGATCGCCTGCGTTTTAATATGGTGATCGGTGAAAGAGATAAATCAATAAAAGATCGATTCCATCCCAACTGGTGGCGGATCAGTGATGAAGAAAGGACTACACGTCCCCAAACATAGCATGCCTCTCAGGCGCACTGCTTTCCTTCCCCTTATCCCCAATTCCCAATTATTTTTATTTTCTTTATTTTCGTTTTTAATTTAATTTTAATTATTTAATTTTTATTTTTATTTGTATTCCTTGTTTATGTTTGTCCGTTTTGTTTCATTAGTTTATTTTTTATTTTTTGCGTGTCAACCTCCTATATATGCAATTAAAAAAAAAAAATTATAAATAATACATGATGTAGAAAAAAATAGAATACATTTAAAAAAGAAAACATATCAATTATTGTGACATGTTATAAAAACAGTTATTGTACGCCGAAAGACATAAGAAAAATAATAATATATAATTTGGAGAGCTTGCGAAGAGCCAGTAAGTTAATGTAAGAATGATATTTGTAAAATAGAAGTTAACATTTAGTCTTAAGTAAAATATGAAATTAATTTGTTAAATAAATGTGGATATAAAACAAAAAAAAAAATGAATGAAATGAATACAAAGATTTCTTCTCCTTTGATATTTAATTAAATTCTTGTTTCTTTATTTACAACTTAATAAAATGTTGACACAATATTTCATCGTCTGTTGTTAAACCATAAGGGTGCACTAGAGTCATTATAATAAAAGTGATATTCTAGATTATTCCCTCTTAAACCATAAGGGTGCACTAGAGTTATTACAATAAAAGTTAAATAAACGGCGATTCTCACTTAAACCATGTGGTACACTAAAGTATTATAATAAAAGGTGTATCGTAGCTTATTCTCACTTAATCCATATAAACCGGTGCAAGCGCAAGTACAGCAGTGGCGAAAATCCTGTCTCCGACTCCAAAGATATTGGTTTTGTTTAACGTGGAGGCCCGACTAGCCTCCATGAAATCCCAAACCCGATTAAAGATCGCCATCGAAGCAACAGAATTACGAAATATTCATTTATTGTCTCGACGACCATATATGGTAGGATATCCCTTTTGCGTTTTGTTCAACACAAAAGGGTTGAAATACACACACGATGATTGCTTTAGCTGTTCATCGTGTGTATCCGCAAGTATGCAGGCATAGCATAGGGGACCTATGTTCTAAAGTTCGCAGCAGGTGCGAGTATCTCTGCTACAAAAAGGGGTTGAAGTATTTGCACGATCGACGTATGCGTAAGGCATTATTGCCGATCGTGTGCTTTCCACTTCCATAAATGGATATGTTCCCTTCGACATCATTGTGTGGGCTTCACGCTGCTTGGGCGCGCTTTGCCGGCGTCCCCTGGTATAAATCGCCATGCGCGTGTGTGCGAAAATGCTTTCGTCTTATGCGCATGGATATTGTCAGGGGATTATATCGAACACGTGATGTTGTATCAATCCGTGTTTCAATGGCATTTGGCTAGTGCCAACAATTTCGCTTGTCGGACGGGTGGTCGATCGGTCGTTTGTATAGATGACCACAAAAAAGGAAGAAATATTTCCTGTAGTATGTGGTAAACATATTAGGAGGTATTTCTTTGATACTTATTGGGCAATGTTGTTTGCTGCATGTGCAACCGGATTTTGCCTTTTGGGAAACATGGTGCGATTCGCACGACTATGCCCTTGTAGGGAATGTCTGTTGTTGCTGATATATTTTTCGTATCAGCAGACATTATACTTCACAGGTTTTTCGTGGTTATTGGAATGACCAATGCAAGTAAGTACACGGTTTTTATGAATTAGGACGCGCGTGGAAATGGTTACCTGGTGGTAGCTGAGCAGCTGAGTTTGCAAGAACCGCTACAACAACACAATCACTGATTAAGAATAAATTTTTGTTTTCTTTTTCCAGATTATTAGAAGAGTCAAAATCATGTCAATCAGGACGCACGCTTTTGTTTCAACCCCCCACTTCACCACCCCGGAATTTTGGAAATTTTCGACATTTTTGTTTAAAATTATTTTTTTTTTGTTATAAATAAATATTGGGCAAAAATCCGATAATAAAAATATTTTTCGTTTTTTTTAACACAATTCTACAACACATTTAAATTTGGCCATCTACACCAGAATACCCCCGTAAATTTCGACTTTAACAACGCCGTAAGCTCTCTCCACTATGAATGCATTGAATAATGCTTGCTTCTTCCATTCGAATTAATGGTTGAATTCGAGATCTTTGTCGAATCTATAATATGATAATGATGTCAAATGATGTTTACCGGAATATAAGATATGAAACCTATAAGTGATTAACTGTCAGACAATTCTTTAAGTAAAAGCAAAACAACCGAAAACAAATACGCATTCCAATGTGTTGTAAAGAATAATAGGTACACGGATTGTTCAACGTAAATCGAGTTTGGCAGAAATATGGCTACTAGACAAATCTACGTCAAAAACTCCTGAAAGCAATTTATGAGGAACAGTTTATTATGTACCCACAATAGCACATCTTTGTAGGTACTGAAATGGGTTAATTTGCAAGATTACATGAAACCTATCTTGAAAAAATCTGGACAGATTGTGAGTACATAAAGAAAGGGATCAACTAGCAAAGATCTAACAAATGTTATCGGATATATAAAGGGCTTTGTGATTCCCACACCATATAATCGAGAGATTTTCTAATATAATAAACAAAGTTTATTAAAAATTTAAAGTATACATAATTAGGAGAAACTATGGTTTATTTAAGCCTGACAATGCTTAAGGGTCTAAGCTTTAAACTTAGATTATTTTACTAACTAACTTGTTAGTTTGGTCTGCCAAACATTTTCTCCATCCACGAAGTGTATTATATTCAAATATTTTACTTAAATTCTAAATGCCAATTAAATCTGTGAAATGCCGACTTGAATTTATTAATTGAAGTTTATTGATATATTTACGTTTCCAAAAGCTGAGATATGTTTTGCAATGTAATTTCCACGTTCTTACCTTGACTTGTTGGTAACGAAATGTAAACCATGCAGCAGGTGGTAACAAACCAATTACGGTACATGCAAGTACTAAAATGCTAGTTCTCATTGGCCAATTCAAGGCTGCAATACAAGGTGAAGCGTCCTCACATGAATCACAACCTTCTGCACATCGTAGGCACTCATATGCTTTTAATTTGTTGTAAGATGAGTTTTTGCCCTGGAAATATAATATTTACTTTATTTATCATACTTAAAAGCTGACCATATACGGGGTATCTTGTTTACATTTATAAACCGGATTTGAAATAAAAGTTTTACTAGTACATTTATTAAATATTTGCAAAAATTTGGAAAATTTTTTTTACACTAACGCGCAAAATGTACTTTCTCTATTTTGTCTACAATTTATTTATTAGGATATTTAGATTTACCAGCATAAGTTTTTCGTACTCTTCCTCTAAAATACTGCCGTTAAAATACTTTTGTGAAGATGAAGTATCAGGATAGTAGAATCCCTTGCGACAAATACATTTGTATGACCCTCGCCTAAATCCCAGGCCTTTAATAGCTTCACACTACAAGAAATTAATTACTTCTTAAAATGTTCCAAATATAAATTAGTGTTTTATGTAATAATATAGTTTTAAAAGTATTTTCTTGAGTTTAGGATTAGATATGCATAGATACAGAATCACACTATGACATACCATTGTTGTGCGCTGTTTGCATTTATCTGTTCCAGCGAAAATATTGAGTGGCTGAATACTTTCTGGGATATTACGTTGAGGGCACTGATCAATGTCCACACGTCTTAAATCGATGTCTATGCCTGATGTACCCCTAATATGTAAAATGTAAAAATGTAAATTATTTATATTAACATCTCTTTGTGGCGTTCAAAACTATTTTTAGAATTAAAAAAAAAAAAGAACCACCACATTTATATATGTGTATAAAGTGTTTGATATAATTGTATTCGATACCACTATTCATTCGGTTTGCGTGCGAAAAATAGAAGTCTATGAAATCGACAATTTTTATGGCATTAATATTTTACCCTGAGTCATTAAAATGATTATAAAATTCACCCAAGATAACGACGCGACAACAAAAGACACTGTTACTGAGTTGAGACGCTTGAGGGATTATTGTTATTATTTGCTAAAGTCTACAAAATAAAATAGACGCCAAAATCGACCAAAATCTTTACCTTAGAAACCACATAAATATGTTATTACACTCGCTCGTTCAATCACGGACATTATTCTTCCTGGTAGGGAACTTTACAGTTCACATTGCATGAAACGAAATTTATCTGATAAACCTTAGTTAGAGTCCAACGCAAAAAATGCTGACAACTACTCGATTATTGGATTGATTCTTCTCAATTACAAATGCTATATGAATAAATATCAATTCCGTCGGTAAACAAACAGCAGGACATTAATTTTAAATTAAGAAAAAAAAAGAACAACCGCACCAGACCAGATAAAATTCTTATAAGCTGGGCCAGAACTCCCACAAGATCTTAGTAGACCTGTCCCCATTCTTCATGCATAGAAAACCTTTTCCACCTGTTGAAAAACGGCTCGCATTCAACCGATCCTAAAAAAAAAACATGTGAGCTCCACAAAATTACCAATGTTATTTAACGTCAGGATTAACATTTTAAATTTTAAATTAGTTGAATATCTCGAATGAAATGGACTCCCAAATGACCGTCAATACGGATTTTAATGTAACGATTCACGGGAGATTTATGACAAACATTTGAACATATGAAATTGAAAATCACGGTGAGTCAAGAGAAGCCGGACTGAATATATTTAAAGCTCCATTGAAATGGGCCTTGCCAATAACTTTGCAATTGAATAAAGATGGATATCCTTTCTACTAATTCCAGAGTAACACGATACATGGGGGGATGCGAGCGAACATACGGGGCAAAGTCTGATTGCTCTCAACCCAGAGAATGCCAAGACGATCCTTGTCCCTGTTCAATCCAAGTTGAAATGCAGTATACTCGTGACACCCCTGGATAGCTACTTTGGCGCCCGTCAAGTACTGAACCAATGCATGCAGCGACATCCTGAAAAAGGTTGGAAAATAACATATTATGGAAAATTTAACAAGTCTCGGATATTGACCGGAAATCGGTGGAGAGACTTGCTAAAAAGGCCAACACCAGATCCCGGTTGTAGTGCCGATGATGATGATGGTAATGATGATGATGAACACGATACATAGCTCGGCGATGATAGTACGCTGCGATCAGTAACAGAATATATAACGTTTACAAAACAAGAAAAAAAAAACCTGAACATCCCAAACTCCACTCCAATTAAATTAACTTTTCTTTTTTCTTTACTGCTCACATGATTGGAGTTCTACACTTAATCTCTTCGATAACATTCATATACGAGCAATCCACTTAATTGACAACGTTTAATAAAACGCTACACTCCTCGTCACGTTGGAGGCCCCATATTACTATTGGGGCTGCTCTTTCGAGATCAGTGATATTGTGGGGTTTCTCTATATTACATGGAGAAGCAACCCACAATTCCTACCCCACATTGGTGACCGGACGAGGAACAATTTACGCAACCTTCTGACGAACAAAAATTCAATATTAAAAAAAAAAAAAAACAAACATTACAAAATTAATTTAAATCAAAATAAATCTCCAATAAATAAAAACAACACGCACCTTCAACTAAAAATAATACATCAAAAAATAAAAACAGTTCAAAAAAAGTGCTAAAATAAGAAAATTTTTAAACAAAAAAAATCAAAATCTATTAAAAAAATTCAAAAATTTCAACAAAATCTATTCAAAAACTGTTAAAATTTCAATAGAAAATTCAGTGAACAAAAACTCCAACAAAAAATCCAACAACAAAGACAGTGACCAAACTATAAATATATAGACAAAATCAAATGACTACATATCAAGAGCATAGCAGAAATTTCAAAAATAAAGTAAAAATTAAACAATTAACCAAAGAAAAATCGTAAAAAAATTTAAATGAATTAAACAAAATTTCATCAACAAAATTCAAAAAAAAGAAAAAGTTTTCTCAACGAAAAACTAAAACGGAAAATAAATTAAAAGACGCTGAAAGGGCAAGTAGAGCCCCAACACAGATTTACCATTACCGCAACATCATCAGCAGTCCCGGACTGACACCATCTTCTCCACAAGCACAACGGCGACGCCAACCAAATACCGCCCACCTTTAAAACTCAGCGCTGGATCTCAGGTTTTCTCTTTCCGTTTTAATTTATATTTCAAGTTTTATTTCTTCTTTGGGTGAGTTCCGTCCGGGCGGCCAAATATAAAATTTTAAATTTCAAAAAATTATTTTTTTATTTTTATTTATTTATTTATTTATTTTTTATTAAAGTGTTAACCTTAAGACTCAATTTCAGAAACTATCTAAATTGTTAGATTCAAAATAAATTATAAATTTTGGGTTAGGCATTATATGTTCTCTCTGACGAGATCAGCAATTAACATTATCCAAATTAAAAAGAAACTCAAATTCAAACTCAAGTGTTAAGAAGAAGTTAAAATAAATAGTTGTTTTAAAAGAGAGCCGAATGGTGGTTCCAAACATTAATTCAAAACAAGTAATCCATGAACTCTGAAAAATTTTTATTTCTGTAAAATTGTTAAAAAAAGAAGAACAAAAGAGTTTACGATTACAATTTACCCAATCAAATTGAAACAAAAAAACCTATAAACACATTTCTGTTATCGACAAACACGCTCTACAATCAAGTACATATATTCATGTAAATATATAATTTTTCTTTCTTCTCGTCTATTTTCTTTGCACAGAAAATTTGCACATAGTTTTCCTGAATGGAAAAGAAATAATTTTTACTAACAGGTCAAAATTAAATATTAGATAAAATTCCATAGAGCATTTCGTCAATTAACACGTCCATTCATTTGTTTTTGAAAAAACATAAGGATAAATCAAATATAAATTGAAAAAACAAAGGATACAATTTCGATTTCATGAACAAAAAAAAAAAAATTATAGATTATTGAAATAACAATCATTTAAAAACTAAATTATAGGACATTTGTTTCCATTTGTTTCCTGCTGTCCACAAAAAAGACGGACGAGGATAGACTTACATATCTTAATTAATAATAAACAAAGAAATAAATAAAGATTGTATTAGGTGGTCCAGTACAATTCTAGTAAATATTCATTTAATAGTCGAATTGTTTAGGAATAATAGTAATAAGAAAAAGTACAACTAAAACTATTGGAACCATGAAATCAAATAGCAAATAAGCGTTTATCCTTTAACACTAAGTAATTCTAAATAATTCTTCCCCCGAAAACGGAGACGAATACATAATATATAAATAATTTCGGTTGGTTTTAAAAAATTAATTTAAATGAAACAATTGTAAGCCCCTTCTGGGCATAATCAGTGTACAACACGGCAATATTCACGTCTTCACGGTACTTTTCACGACATTATTCGACTCGACGCGACTCTCTGGTGACTCCTCTCGACTTTCGCATCCGCTTACGACTCCTTTCACCAGATTTCTACTTCCACTGACACACCTTGTCTCTTCTCAAACCTCCAAATTACCGGTTTCTCCTTTTCACCTTCGGCACCACAATGCCCACCACGCGAGCCGGTACATCCCAGCAGGCGCAAGCGCGACGTCAAGCCCCCACTTTCCATGACGCTTCCAGCGACGAATTGTCATCCCTTACCCAGAATGTAAAGCTCCCTCCGTTCGACGAGGAGGATCCAGAGCTTTGGTTCGCCACAGCCGACCGTTTTTTCCGGTTCGCCAACATCCACGATGAAGAACATCGTGCCATAGAATTGCTGCGGGTGCTGGATGGGACACAGCGGATGCATGTTGCGCACGCGATCAGGTCGTCAGGCCCTGATCCCTGCAGCAACATGCGGGAGAATCTCCTTAACGCTTTGGACCAACCCACCAGCATCAAACTACAACGATTGGCGAACGAGAATAATTTTTCAGGTATTAGACCATCCCTTTTCCTGACCCATTTACGCTCGATAGCAGGGACCAGGATCTCGGATGATCTAATTAGGCCACACTTTCTGAGGAGTTTACTTCAACGTGCCCGCTCGGTATTAATGGCCCAATCTAATCAAAGTTTGGGCTATTTATCAAAGGTGGCTGACGCGATGATGGAAACCTTGGACCCACAGTCTGAGCCACTACCATATCAAGTCGCGGCGGTTAGTCAACACGCCGCACTGCCTACACGGCACCCTCAGTCGCCACAAACAGCACCTCGAACAGTTCTGGTAGCTTCGACTCAGCTACCCTCCTCATCCTCCAGAAGGCACATTGGCCTTAATCCGAACACAACCCAACAAACCCTCGACCGTATTACCAGCGATACCCAGCCAGACAACCCCCCTACTCAGATCACTACTGCTGACCTACTCGCGCTTCAAGCCTCATTCCGTCGTGAATTAGATCAATTTTGTGCAAGGTCCAAGGAACACAACGAAGCGCGCAGAACCGCCCAATGAATCGGCGGCAACCTTCACAATATTCTTCCCAGTGGACTTCTTTTCGTCGTCCACGGCCTTCTCGTGACGAAACCGCCAACAGGCAAAATCCACCCAACAATACCGTCACACGCGCTTGGTGCGCCAACTACCAACGGGTAGGTCGACATTCGCCCCCTCAAAACACCACACCTGTGGATCAAACCACAAGGGACCACGGCGGTCGTCGCTTGTATCAGGTGACTGCACGCATCACGTGCAGTTTTTGCCATAAACTAGACCACCTATACGACGAGTGCCGGAAAAGGCGAAATACATTTCTGTCGGGAGTGCTGGCAGTATGGCCACGACATTGTAGAATGTCGTGCGCGGTGCACCACACTACCACAGAACAAATCACCGTTCCAGCAGAGGGAGTCCCAGAATAGAACACATCCGGGACCACACCAACCCTGTGCCTCCAACACTCCAGCAACATCAAACCCCCGAGTGTATAGCATTCGGAGTTGCTGCGAGTTGTGTGGCCGTACAGGTCACACACGGAACATATTCAAAGACAGGGTAAAAAGGGGATGGCACGGAATCGATAGCAGGGGGTCACCAACAAAGGTAACGACATGCAAGTCTACAACTCCAACACAAACACGCAAGGCTAAGACTTCACGTCAACGCCCGCTCCCACAAAATCACACGGCTATCAAGGGCGGCAAACAGCTCTCCATACCAACGTATGGGCGAAGAATGCCGACTCTAGACTCAGTTCTTATTCATCCCGCACACGGCACCCCGTCGCTGCGGAGAAAAATTAACACTGGGCGTGAAGCTCCTCCATCCCGTACACGCAACTTCGTCACTGCGGGTGCGAGCGAGCTACCGATAGATCATGACCTACTCGGATGTCATACCTGTTGGTCTATGCAACCACAACAAGCCAGTGGACCGCACCGCAATTCCCTTGCCTCTGTCGGCAACACATGCGGTACCAACCAAGTCCACTTCCTATACTGACCCAAGCCCAGCCACCACTCAGATTCTAGACACTTCACCTAACTTCCTTCCGACACCCAGCAAACTACTCCTTCCGCCCTACCATTATTTCGTGACTACGTCACTGGCGGGGGAGTAGGGTGGGGTTTCTCTATATTACATGGAGAACCAACCCACAATTCCAACCCCAATGTCCGATTTATTTCGACCGCTAACAGCGCGTCATCCCAATCCCAATTCCTACCGTCGGCTATTTCACCTGCAATAGATTTCCACCGGAAATTTCAAAGTCATTTCGGGTAGCAACAACAAGTCGAAGCAAACGACGCCGTCGCATCATAGTGAAACCGCTGGGGAATTTATCAAAATATCTAATTAGTTGTCATGATAAATTACCCTAGCCAATTTGGCGTCACTTCGGCTTTTCATCAGATCATCCATTCGCTTGGGATCAACGATCTCTTTTTGCAGGTGAATTCCACCACCTCAATTTTCCTCTCCTCTGAAATTCTGTCCTTACATGGTTCAATGCGCTCTGACTACACCATAGCCGTACCACTGGGTCAGTAGGTCATGTGAGTAGCTGCATTTGATACCAACACACACAACCAAAGCTACCCCGAGATCACAGCACATCATGTTTCTGTTCTCTCGTTCTCCATGTCCGTCAATTACCCGATTAACAAAAGTTACCCACACTTCGACGAGCGTGAGGTTGAGAGAGCAGAGGCGTGGTCACGTTCGGTTGTCCTGTGTGTGGAATGAAATACGAATTTCACCCCTGATTCAAGGCTGTCACATTTCAGTCGTTACAGCGGAAGGTCGCGCCGCCGCTCGTCTCCATCAATTTCTTGGATTTTGAAGAGTCACTATCCAACTACAATCCTGAGCTGTCACGTCGCCGCTCGAGTTCATTTCGCTTACATTCAGTCAAGCCGAGTTTTTAATCACTGAGGTTCGCTTACACCACATCGAAGTACGTCTCCGCGCGAGTATCAAAGTTTAGTGAAATATAATTATTTCTCATAGTTTTCGTTTAAATCCGTATTATAAAAATATAATACCAAAAATTTGTGTAAACTAAAATAAAACAAATAAAGAAAGAACTCCTAAATCAAAATAAAGAACAACAAAATTAAAAATGTTTTACATTTCTTTCGGGCGAACAATCATTTTCGCACAGCAACATCGTTGGGGACTGAGTGAATCCTGTGCCATACGTTCCAAGGAATTCGGTTTATTTCTCTTGCCATCAAAATACAACTCATGTGTCAATGGTATGTACACCTTTTTACCCAAATTCGTTTTACTTCTTGCCCCCGATTCCATATAATGACGGCAATGTAACAAATAACATGTTTGCATGTTCAGCCACCTTGAAGCAAGGTTATCCCGAGCAAGGGCACAATTGGCTGAGAAGCGTCCCAGAAAGAAGGAATTGGCTGAAAGGGAGCGGCTAATGGTGAAACAACAGCAGCAAAAAAAAAAAACAGCAACAATGTGCACAACAAAATATTTACCAACAAAAAGGATGCCCACCACAACAGATGACGCAACAACAACCACAACAAGACCAACAGGCAGCAAAAAGGAAAACAAAGATGCCTCCCGTCAACACTACAGATATGGATTGTAACGAACTGGTAAGTCTATGTAAGCTTTCTATTGGGGACGATTTTTCAATTAAAAGACTGACAGGGAACAGGTTTGCCATACAGACCAATTCGGTTGAGGACTTTGAAAAAATGACAAATGTGATAAAAAGGGGGCACCGCGGAATTTTACACGTACACCCAGAAAAAAATAATGGATATAACGGTTCTACTAAGGGACGTCGACCCTGAAACAGAACCAGAAGTTGTAGTACAAACGCTACGAGAGCTTGACTCTAATGATATTGACTTTATCGCGGTAAAACTCTTCAATACAACTAGGGCTAGACGGGAGAATCGTAAATTACCATTCTACCTGGTGCAGCTGGTGCGCGGTAGCAAAATTGGTGGACTTAGGAAAATTACTATCCTGAACCATCAAATTGTCACATGGGACAAATTGAAAAAAAGGCAGAGATATAATCTAGTGCCTTCGCTGCAGGACTACAGCGCAGAACAATGCACGACTTAAACATACACATACTAACAGACAAAATATAAACTATCTACGCACAATTGAGTACGACAGCGACCATTGTGCATTATCAATCGTGATATAAACACCAAACGAAGTTGTGGAACTCGGTGAATGTATCATACCACAACCCTTTAACTATGGGTGTATGCGATGGACGCGTTTCAAGAGATCCTTAACAAGAGAAATTCGCTTAAAAGATATTAACCCTCCTACCAACAGAAACATATCCAACGATCGATGTCATACAGAAAATGGACGAAACCATTAAACAAACTATGGACAAAACAATACCAAAAACCACACATGAACATGTACCGAAACGCCACAATCAACGCACAACACAGAAAAAAAGTAGACTTTTGTCTCAACTAAAACTACGGTACAGACTATTTATTGATAGGCACGACCAGGAGATAATATCACTGAAGTCCAGATCTCCAATAGCTGATAAAAGTCAACTATAGGCTATCAGCAAATTTGTATTGGAACAACAAAGTTCGGGCGGTAAAATCCAACAACCCTAGTATGTTCCCGCCAATTAATAAAATATTTAGACGGAGTAATGAAAACGAGATTCAGTGTCTCCAAATACCACGAACTGACGAAAACCAACGAATGCTGAACATATAGGCATAGAGACAAACAACGCCATCTTAAATGATGAACTTTTTGTGTTTGAAGATCCATTAGAAAAAGTGAATGTTGTAGGGGCCGTCTTTCAAAAACTGTACAAGGCAAATGAAGTAATTCGCCGCAACCATGACTTGGAGGATAAAATTCTACTAAATTATCGTCATTTTCGAAATGACATTTCACAGTGGCGATCAGAAAACCATGGTTTTATCGAATTGAGTAATGGAAATACCGATGATCATATATGGACGTCCAGTGAGGTTTAATGTGGGACCTAGCTTAAAGAAAAAGATTCGGGTTCTTTAGAGACAATGCCTCAGGATGTGCCTTAACTTACATCGGACTCCTGAATCCGGTCACAAAAAATACTATTGTGGGGGGCTGTTGTTTGGGTGCCGACGTACGGCACGGTTCCTATCACCCACCAACGTTGCGTCGCCGAAATTGTTCTTAAGAACACCGGGGAGAAAATGAGCGCACACAGAATCAAAAGGACAAACACTGGTATATTGTTGTTGCCATCAATGTATTGTTTTCTATATTTTTATTTATTGTTAACATTGATAGGGTACTTCCGGTATTGAGTTGATCTTATCTGTATGTTCAGAAACGTCTATTGACTCCGTTAATTATGAATCATTACGCGGGGTCGCTTTCCTTCTCGATCTTGTTTCACAGAAAGGTTAACTTAATTAACATTGTTGAGTATCACGAATAAATTACGCCGACGGCTTTATAATGTCTTTTCAAATTATTTCGTATTTCCACCGCGCACCAAATGGGGGAACCAAAACTAGATTCAGCGGCTCGGGACAACACTCCGGGTTTGATAGGGGGCGACTTCTCTCCTTGAGGGGGTGGAATTTCGCTTCCGCAGCACCGTGAATATTTAATCGTTTCTCGGGTATGTTCACGGCACCGTTTGTCGCTTTATTAATCGGTTCTGATCTATGTATATTTAATAGAGGACAGATGCGGAATGGAGGGTTTAATTGGGTGAGGACCGTTTTCGCGCCCGCGCAGAGACTTGATTCTGACAGAGGTAGGTGCACTTCCGTGGTTACGACTCGACTTCAGCGACGTGCGCCGACTTTGGTGGATGGCGATCGAAATAATTCATTCAATGCGTCGTGGCGGTGCGTCATACTGAAATTAGGCTCGCTGCCAATTACGAAGAATTTTGGAGGAGTTGCTATGGTCGCATAAGAACTCAGTTCCAGCGAATTCTGGTCTTACAGGCTGGGTTGACTTCGTTGGTTGGGTGTACCGGGAAATTGGCTTTGGGGACGCGAGCGAGTATGGGCATCCATTTTCGGAATGGAATGGCTTGGGTGCAAGCAAGGGATATCGTTTAGATAGAAGTGTTAACCGAAATAATTTCGGAGAAATGTGCGCGGTATAGTAATGTTCCGTTGAGGATTTGGATATACGCTTTGTTAAGACATATGAACTTCGGGGAAATGTGTGCGGCTTGGTATACTTGCTAATGTTCCGTTGAGGATTTGAATATGCGTTTGTTATGGCATACGAATTTCGGGGAAATGTGGATTGCTTGGTTGCGTTGAGGAAATATGGATAATTGACTGACGCAATTTTGGGGAAATGCATGTGGTGGTGATTAGAATATATTCGGTTGAATTATATTCTCTTGGAGGTTTGGAAAATATTTTATTGCAGATTTGGGAATATATGCTATTGCGGATTTGATTTTTGCATGTTTGCAGGTTAGGGTTGTGGGTTGGTTCTCCGTGTGATGTAGAGAACCCCCACCGTACTCCCCGCCCAGTGACGTAGTCACGAAATAAGGGTAGGGCGAAAGGAGTAGGTTGGTGTGTGTCGGGAGGGGTGTTAGGTAACTAGGGGTCTGGTGGGTTGGGTTTGTCGCTGAAGGCGCGGTGGTAGGGATTGGGTCGTCGTTGGGAGTGGACCTGGTTGTCGGTGCCGCCTGTGTTGCCGGCAGGGGCGAGGGGGTTGCAGTGTGGTCCAGTGGTCTGTTGTGGTCTGTGTTGACCAGCAGGTATGGTGGCTGGGTAGGCGGTGGCCTGTCGGTAGCTCTCTCACATTTGCCGTGACGAAATTGCGTGTGTGGGGTGGAGGAGCTTGGGGGGCGGAGTTTATTCTTCGCCGCAGTGACGGGGTGCCGTGTGCGGGATGGGGGAGATTCGGTTTAAGGGTCGGCAGTTTTGGTCCATTCGTTGGTATGGAGAGGGGTTTGCCGCCCTTGGTAGGAGTGCTGTTTCCTGGGCGTTGGCGCCGACGTGGAGTCTTAGCCTTGCGGGTTGGTGTTGGGGTAGGGGTTGCTGGGGAATTCCTGGTTTTTGTTTCCCTTATCCTCTTTTCGCATTGATCCCATGTGTGGTCCGTACGGCCACATACCCCGCATCCGATTGGGCCGCTAGTCACTCGGGTGGTTGATATAGTGGGGTTTTCGTGGGTAGAGGGTTGTGCTTTCCTCGGGGACTGCCTCTGCTGGCGCGGTGACCTGTTCTGTGGGGGTGGGATGTGGTGCGCACGGCATTCTACAATGTCGTGGCCATACTGCCAGCACTCCCGGCAGAACGGAGTGTTTCTCCGTTTTAGGCACTCGTCGTACACGTGGCCTTTTTTATGGCAGAAGCTGCACGCGGTGCGTGCAGTCATTGAGTATAATCGATGAGTGCCTTGATCCCTCGTTGTTTGAGCAGTTGGTGTGCTGCTCTGAGGGGGCGACGATCGGCCTGCCCGTTGGGTGTACGCGGTTCGATGGGCGCTTCTGATCTCCGCGCGAATTTGGTTGGGTGTGAGGGCGGGAGGTGGTAGTTGACTGCGTTTGCGTGGTAAGCGGGGATTTCCGCCTGTGGTGGTTGGATTGCCTGAATGTCGGCAGCGATTTGGGCCAGATGGCTCAGGCGTTGGTCCGTTAGGCCCATCAAGATGGCCTGGGTCGGGCCGGGTAGGGACCTGAGGAAGTGCGGCCTAATTTGGTGGTCGGGCATCTCCTGGCCGGCTGCCGCGCGTAGGTGCGTTAGGTAGTGGGTGGGTCTAAGGCCGGTTATGTTGGTTTCCCTCGCCAGTTGTTGTTACCGCGTCGCCAGGGGAACGTTGAGGGCTCTTAGGAGGGAGGACTTGATGTCTGAATAAGGTGTGGGGGCCGGGGCTCTAATTATGTTGGCTACGTGCAGTAGCTGCGCGGGGGGGCGGGACGTTAACGAGTGCCGCGGCCCGAAGGGCTTCCGGTAGTGATCCGTGGGCGGTAAATGCCAGCTCTACGGTGTCGAACCACAGCTCGGGTCTCTCCTGGTCGAAGGGAGGGAGCCTGATACTGGCGGGGTGGTGTCTGAATTCAATGCTGGAAGCGTCATGGAATTCTGAAAACTCAGGTTCTTCCTGCGCTTGGGCGGGTGCGCCGGCCCGTGTGATGGCCATCGTGGTTGTGGAGTCAAAAGGGAGCCGGGATTGGGGAAGGTAGGATGAGTCACGTTGCGTCTGCGTGCGCTGCAAGGGTGGCGAAATGGGACGCGGGGCGTCGAGGGGCTTGAATGGAGTCGAGTGGTGTCGCGAGTGCTGTAAATAAGGTGCCGTGCGCGGATTGTGCCCAGAAGGGGCCTACGGTAGTTTGTAATTTTAATTTTCGGGGGTAGTACTGTTTTACTAACTATTTAATTTTCCTCTGCCTTATAATCAATGGTAGTTGTTTCTTCTTATAATTTTTTAATTCAATTGCTTTTTTTGGTAATCTTTCGTGTATTAAAATTAAAATTTATTATTTTTGTTCTTTGATATTGCCCTTGTTCTGTTCGCTTGTTTACCTTGTAGTGTGGGTATTGCCGCGGTTTAAATGTTAATTAAGGTTGTATACATGTTTTTGGTAAAAAAAAAGGAAGAAACTAAGGGGAATTCAGGAGAAAACCGTGAGTTGGTCTCTGGTTGCAGAGGCAAAACTAAAGGAATTGCTATTTGAGATGCGGCTTAGTTGTGTGCGTTAATTTCTTAATTTCTGTTATTTTGTTGATGCAAAGTAAAGCTTATTGGGTTGAATATTTAAAAATAATGGTGTGTGTGCGCGGGCTCGACCCGAATGTGTACCCAGAAGGGGTTTACAATTGTTTATTAATTCTATTGGTAGTGTTGCATTCTTTATGTATATTTTTTTTCAATAAACTTTTCTTGGCAGATTTCGGGATTGTTCCGTTTATGTTACGGTTAGGGAAAATGAAGTTTTATCTGTACAGTTTTTAAGTTAATTGTATAAATTTGTTTGTTATAATATTGTGACGCATATGACAGTCAGTACTGGAATATTCGGGAAAGTCCAAAACAAAGTACTGGAAAACTGGAGACTATGGATAATAGAACATTCAAGATTATGGAACGAACGGAAACGAAATACCGAATCAGAATGTGGGGAACTGGTATAAATACGTCGCACACAACTCATGGGGACAAGTAGAAAGTAATAAGTCTCGAGTGAGAAGCAAGCGATAAGTAAGAAGTAGAATACGCGATAAGTATGGAAGCGATAAGTCAAGAAATCGTTGTGTACGGTAAAAGTAACGGTTGTGGTTAACGGACTAATAAAGTGTTATATTAATTCCAAAATCGATTTAACGGCTCTTATTTATTCAAAATAATTAATCCAGGGAACCCTAAGCTCGCTACAATTGGTGTCAGAAGTGGGATTAATTATTGTTTAAGTGAATAAGTCTGTGAAAGTGTGTTGTGACTATGTCAGATCGACATTTGGAGGATCTTCGCGTTCCTGAGTTGAAGAAGGCACTAGAGGACCGGAATCTGGATAGCAGAGGACAGAAGCAAATTCTTCGACAGCGTCTACAAGCAGCAATGGAGGAAGAAGGTATTGATGTTGACACATATGTTTTTGCGATTGCGCCAGACTGTCCGGATGAAGAAGAAACACCGAGTCAAGATGGTGCCAATGTAACGGAGAAGAGTTCGTCACAGTTGGGCATTTCGGAAATGCTCAGGATGATGATGATAAAATTGGACGCACAAGCTACAGATGTTAATGCAAAATTCGACACCGTAAATTCAAAATTGGACGCGCAAGCTACAGATGTTAATGCAAAGTTGGATGCCCAAAATTCAAAATTCGACGCACAAGCTACAGATCTGAATGCAAAATTGGATGCCCAAACGCAGTGGATGAAATGTAATTTTCAACACTTTAAGGAAGAAATCCAGTCAGAAATTCGAAACGAAGTAGAAAATCTGGATATAAAAGTCACCGAAGAAATAATGCGAATCGAAAAGAGACTTGAGTGTGTTGAGAGAAATAAGACATCGCCTAGCAATCAACATGACTACAAAGATACAAGGATGCAACCGCCAACCTTCGATGGAACGGGCCCTTTCTCTGTGTTTATACGTCAGTTTGACGCCGCGGCCAATTATAATAAGTGGTCGGATGAGCAAAAGTCAACATCACTAATCTTGTCACTCCGCGGGGCGGCTGCAGAATTGCTACAAACCATACCAGCAGAGAAGCAAACAGATTTCCAAGCGGTAAGAGACGGCCTTGAAGCTAGGTATGGAGGCAACCACATGCAGCAGGTCTACCGCATGCAACTGCGGGGCAGAACGCAGAAACCTGGAGAAAATCTTCAACAGTTGCAGGCAGACATTGAGCGATTGGCAAACTTCTCTTATTCAAATATGACTAAGGAATTTCTAAACGAGGTAGCAATGGATGCATTTATAAACGCACTCCAAGATCGGGACTTGCAACAGGCCGTTCGTTTGGCAGGAAAGAAGACGACTAATTAAATACTGGCGTTCGCATTGGCTTATGAATCTGCTAAACTGGCTACCAGGAGTACATATAGAGTCCGAGAAACTTCCGTCCAGGAATGTTCCTGCCAAAGAATCGGGCATGTACAACGGAGAACCCCGAGACCTGATATGAAGTGTTGGACATGCGGCGAAGTCGGCCACATCAAGTGAGAATGGTTGTTCATGCGCTAATCATAAGAGGAGACTATCAACGGACCAACCTGAGGACAATAGCTCGGGAAACTTGTAAGGGCAGACTTTAAGGGGCGAAAGTCGCCTGGTGGAATGTGTAGCCCCAGTATCGTAACAGTATCACAACTCCAACGGGATAACCAAAGTTTGGTTATAACTACGATTGTTAATGCAAGGATGACAACAGTGACAATCGACACTGGAGCAACGAGATCCATAATTCGGCTGGATGTCGTGGGCCAGATTGCCCTTAATAAAAATAGAAGATACGCTTTGAGGACTGCCACAGGAGAATGTTCGACAGTCTACGGAGAAGTCGAGAGCATAATAGTGCTAGGCAATATTTCATATCCCACAAAATTTTGGTTGCCGATATTACGGACGAATGCATTCTTGGAATGGATTTCATGAAGGAGCACCAAGTTGTTCTAGATATCGGTCAAAGAACACTGCGAATCGGTAACTTGGAGGTTGCTATTACATTGCAGGACGAACAATTGCGAAGACTGAAATGTTATGCGCGTGAGGAGGATGAGATCCCACCTCGTTCAGACTCGGTAATTTGGACCAGTCTCGAGAGTGATTCCGGTGACAATCGATTTTACATCACTGAAGCTGTACAAGATCAGCGTAAGGGGAACATTCTTGTTGGGAAAGCCCTTATCGATGCGAAGAAGCACATCGTACCCGTCAGAGTACTAAATGCGTCCAAGGAGCCGATCGCAATAAGAAAAGGAGAGGTAATCGCAGAATGTGCACCCGTGTCAATGATAAGCTCAATTCAGACAAGGGGAGAGGACCACTCAATTCAACAGCCCTCTGGTGCACCCCCTGTGGTTAATAGGCTGATGCCCCAGAAAATCGGATTAGCAGACGAAGAAAAGACAAGCGTTGAATCACTGCTGAACGATTTTTCTGATATTTTTGTGACAGGAAATGATAAATTCGGACGCACCGGTATAGTTAAACATCGCATTGACACGGGTGAGTCAAGACCTATAAGACAGCCACCTCGTCGACTACCGTTGGCCAAACAATCAGAAGTAGGCAACATGATTCGAGATATGGAAGAGCAAGGAGTCGTCGAGAAATCATCGAGCCCATGGGCTTCGCCGGTAGTGCTCGTCAAGAAGAAGGATGGGACAACTAGATTTTGTGTCGACTACCGCCGGTTAAACGACGTTACGAAGAAAGACAGTTACCCACTTCCTCGAATCGACGACACACTAGATACCCTTTCTGGAGCTCAGTGGTTTTCAACATTGGACCTAAAAAGCGGTTACTGGCAAGTGGAAGTGAAGGAGGAGGACAAGGAGAAGACAGCGTTTACTACCGGAAACGGACTTTATCAATTCAACGTGATGCCTTTTGTATTGTGTAATGCTCCAGCAAAGTTTGAACGATTAATGGAAAGTGTTCTACGGGGACTTACATGGAAGACGTGTCTTATGTACTTGGAGGATATAATCGTTGTCGGAAGGAATTTACCAGAACACATCAATAATCTGCGCTCCGTCTTCGAACGACTAAGACAGGCCAACTTAAAGCTCAACTCGAAGCAAATGTGAACTCTTCCAAAGGAGAGTAAAATTCCTGGGACACATCGTTTCATCTGCAGGAGTCCAAACGGATCCTGATAAGATAGCAGCTGTCCAAGAGTAGGCTACTCCAGAAGATAAGCAACAGTTAAGAAGCTTTATGGGACTAGCCACATGTTACCGACGGCTTGTTAAAGGTTTCGCTAACGTGGCTAAAGCCCTACACGAACTAACGGGTAAAGACAAAAAATTCAATTGGACAGACAAGTGTGAGGCAGCATTCAACACATTGAAGGCCGAGTTATGTAACACTCCAACATTGGCATTCCCAAGATCGGATCGCCCGTTTATATTGGATACTGATGGAAGTAACACAGGAGTTGGAGCAGTGTTGTCACAGGAAATCGATGGTGAAGAGAGAGTTGTCGCATATTATAGTCGAGTTCTATCTAAGCCAGAGAGAAATTACTGCGCAACAAGAAAGGAACTGCTGGCTGTCGTAGAAGCCGTTAAGAATTTCCACAAATACCTCTACGGACGTCGATTCCACCTTCGGACGGATCATGCCGCCCTGAAATGGTTGTTAAATTTTAAGAATCCGGAAGGATAAATAGCTCGATGGATCGAACGACTTCAAACGTACGATTTCCAAATTTCCCACCGTCAAGGGAAGGTACATAATAACGCTGATGCTCTATCAAGAAGACCATGTAAGCCAGATTGTAAACATTGTCATAGAGCGGAAAAGAAAGAAGGGGCGTACGACCTGCGAATTGTACAAGTAGAAGTACTAGGTGGGTGGACGAGTGATGCTATACGCGCAGCTCAACTTCAGGATGAAGATATGTCGCCAATTCTGGAATATAAAGAAAAGAACGAGCGGCCAACTTGGAACAATATTTCCGACAAGAGTGGAACATTTCAACCATATTGGGCACAATGGAATTCCTTGCTGGTGGAAGATGGAATTCTAAAGCGTAAATGGGAAGCCGCGGACGGAAAATCCCATCGAATGCAGATTCTAGTCCCACCATCAAAAGTAAAGGATGTACTAACAGAAATGCACGACGGGGCCTCCGGTGGACATCTGGGAGTTAATAAAACACTTTCAAAATTACGATCTCGATTCTACTGGCTTCACATGAGAGATGACGTTGAGTCTTGGTGTAGGAAGTGCACAACTTGCACTGCGACCAAAGGACCAACAGCAAGACCAAGGAGCGCTTTGAAGCAGTACAACGTGGGTGCTCCTTTCGAGCGAATTGCGATTGATATCTCAGGACCATTCCCAAAAACAAACGACAACAACAAATACATGTTGGTTATCATGGATTACTTCAGTAAGTGGGTGGAAGTCCTTCCAATTCCAAACCAAGAAGCAACAACCGTCATTGAGCAGCTTATCAATAATTGGATCAGCAGATATGGAGTCCCCTGTGAGCTTCATTCCGATCAGGGCCGAAACTTCGAATCACAGATATTTCAAGGCATCTGTGCGGCACTGGGCGTAAGGAAAACCAGGACCACACCCTTAGATCCACAGTCAGACGGAATGGTCGAAAGGTTCAACCGAACAATGAAAGAGCATTTATCGAAGGTCGTCAGTGATCACCAACGAGATTGGGACAAATATGTACAAACCTTTCTCATGAGCTATAGATCGGCTAATCACGATACGACGGGCCATTCTCCAGCAAGAATTATATTTGGACGGGAGATACGATTACCAGCCGATCTGCGATTCGGAATACCTCCAGACGCCATAGATAAGACCGAAGACTACGTAGCCGAATGGAGAAATCGCCTCGATGAGATTCATCATTTGGTTCGAAAGCAAATCAAGGTATCCAGTGACAGGATGAAAACAAGGTACGACGTTCGAGCCAACGCATCCGGATTTAATGCAGGCGATAGCGTATGGCTTTATAACCATTTTGCATCGGCAAAAGGGGAGGTCTCCGAAGTTACAGCAACATTGGGAAGGACCATATAAGATTCTCACAAGAATTGACGACGTTGTCTACAGGATTCAGCGAAGACCGAACGCCAAGATGAAAGTGGTACATCGTGACCGACTGGCAACTTTTGTTAACCCAGAAGACCAGTGAACTTAGTTCGGGACGAACTAATCTAGGCGGGGGGTAGTGTGACGCATATGACAGTCAGTACTGGAATATGCGGGAAAGTCCAAAACAAAGTACTGGAAAACTGGAGACTATGGATAATAGAACATTCAAGATTATGGAACGAACGGAAACGAAATACCGAATCAGAATGTGGGGAACTGGTATAAATACGTCGCACACAACTCATGGGGACAAGTAGAAAGTAATAAGTCTCGAGTGAGAAGCAAGCGATAAGTAAGAAGTAAAATACGCGATAAGTACGAAAGCGATAGTTCAAGAAATCGTTGTGTACGGTAAAAGTAACGGTTGTGGTTAACGGACTAATAAAGTGTTATATTAATTCCAAAATCGATTTAACGGCTCTTATTTATTCAAAATAATTAATCCAGCGAACCCTAAGCTCGCTACAATATGTTGCCGATCGGTTTAGTTGAATGCGTTAAACTTAAGTTCTATTTGTGTATCAATAAGCATACATTCAGTGTTTCCTTCTCTTCTATATTGGTTTTGTCAAATATTTTGCTTGCGTATACAACCTGGAAACGGCCTTAATTTTGTTATATGACACAATAATGGGGTATTAATTACGGCCGCAAAAGTAAGAATAATTTAATCTATACTGCTTGGTTCAAGGGTGGAAGAGGAATTATTGCAAGTAAATTCTTCGAATCTGTTGTAGTTTATTGATGCGCACTTAATTTAATTGGACACAGACACAGGAAGGTTAACTTAATTAACATTGTTGAGTATCACGAATAAATTACGCCGACGGCTTTATAATGTCTTTTCAAATTATTTCGTATTTCCACCGCGCACCAAACGGGGGAACCAAAACTAGATTCAGCGGCTCGGGACAACACTCCGGCTTTGATAGGGGGCGACTTCTCTCCTTGAGGGGGTGGAATTTCGCTTCCGCAGCACCGGGAATATTTAATCGTTTCTCGGGTATGTTCACGGCACCGTTTGTCGCTTTATTAATCGGTTCTGATCTATGTATATTTAATAGAGGACAGATGCGGAATGGAGGGTTTAATTGGATGAGGACCGTTTTCGCGCCCGCGCAGAGACTTGGTTCTGACAGAGGTAGGTGCACTTCCGTGGTTACGACTCGACTTCAGCGACGTGCGCGGACTTTGGTGGATGACGATCGAAATAATTCATTCAATGCGTCGTGGCGGTGCGTCATACTGAAATTATGGTCGCATAAGAACTCAGTTCCAGCGAATTCTGGCCGTACAGGCTGGGTTGACTTCGTTGGTTGGGTGTACCGGGAAATTGGCTTTGGGGACGCGAGCGAGTATGGGCATCCATTTTCGGAGGAAATTGGAATGGCTTGGGTGCAAGCAAGGGATATCGTTTAGATAGAAATGTTAACCGAAATAATTTCGGAGAAATGTGCGCGGTTTAGTTGGTTGGTAATGTTCCGTTGAGGATTTGGATATACGCTTTGTTAAGGCATATGAACTTCGGGGAAATGTGTGCGGGTTGGTATACTTGCTAATGTTCCGTTGAGGATTTGAATATGCGTTTGTTATGGCATACAAATTTCGGAAAAATGTGGATTGCTTGGTTGCGTTAAGGAAATATGGATAATTGACTGACGCAATTTTGGGGAAATGCATGTGGTGGTGATTAGAATATATTCGGTTGAATTATATTCTCTTGGAGGTTTGGAAAATATTTTATTGCAGATTTGGGAATATATGCTATTGCGGATTTGATTTTTGCATGTTTGCAGGTTAGGGTTGTGGGTTGGTTCTCCGTGTGATGTAGAGACCCCCACACTATCCCAAAGAAGCGCTGTACAGTGGGGTCAATCTAAACAGAGTGGATAACTTGGTGCATATTACCCAACCAATATGTATTATGAGGGGGTGCGTCGCAATGGCTTTATTCCACCAGAAGCATTCCTCAGTCTTGACATGAACGGCCTCATACAAAATGAATCCGCTATACAGTTGATTTATCACGTGCGTCGGTCGGGCATAGATAAACGACTATGTTATAATCAGGGCTATGGAGTCGAAAGAAAATAACTCCGACTCCGACTCAAAAAAGCTCAATTTTATCAGGTTGTTTCCTACCATTGCATATAGCCACTTTTTTCATGTTATATGGATAAAAAATAAAACTTTAATAATCATTTATTAAAATTTATTCTTAAAAACAACATTGCTTCTATTAAATCTGTATTCGTAGAGGCTCTCAAATCAGAATTCAGGATTTTAAGGACGGAAAATAACCGCTCTACGGATACTTGAGTTGGCGGTAATGCTGTAATGATCAATGCTGAATCTTTTACGATTTCTGGATACCACTGTATTGCCATTTCAATATTTAACTTATAAGTTCGGTCAATTTTTTCCATTTTTTTCAAGGCATCATAAAATTCAATTTTAAATTTTGAAATAGAGTCTCCTTCATCTATATTGGGACTGTGATTCAAACGAGGACGTTTTAGTTTATCTTGTTTATTAAGATATTTTTCAAAATCGTCTTCAGATTCACCGGTGTCGCGTGAAGATGATGGTACTTCGTGCACGCTGCCTGCTGTCGTCTCTTTTTCTAGTCGAAGGCCTTTCATGCGAACGGTTAATTCAAACAGAGCGTGTTTAGCTCTATTTATTAGTTCTTCCGCCAATATGGATCGAGCCATGGGGTCAACATAGATCCCAGCCAACAGAATATCGTTGTCCAGCAAATGTTTTTCTCTACATAGCATGCCGTTTTTAATTCCACCAGCAAGAGTATTATTTACAATCTTCGACAAACGAAAAATGATGTTTTTCCACTCCTTGAAAAATAAACCAGGAGTCAAATCTTCCGCTTGCATTACTTTTGTAGCGATATAAGGATGGCGAAGCACGGGCTCAAGATCCTCCACTTCTTTTCATTGAATTTCAGTCATATTCAAGATAAAATTTCAGTTCAAGAAGTCGCTGTATCATTAAGTATGTACTAAGCCCTTCTTGTAGCTTGATCCAAAATCGCTCCCCTTCCAACTCTTCGTTTGATTATGGCATGTATTTTTTGTGTTTTGGTGGCTATTGCGACGTTTCGTACATTTTCACAAATTCTCGTTGCGTGCACTTCTCTCAAGCCATCACGGATTGGCAATTGCAACGTATGTACTGCACATCGTATATGATGGATCTTAAAAATAACAGAAGCGGCAGCACAAAGTGTATCATCTAAAATACTAGAGTAATCATCAATATCGTCTTCCGCCTCAATAGTACTTAATTTTTCGACAGTACTCAGTATATTACGAGCGTTGTCTGTCACAATGGATACAATTGGTTCTAGTTTAATATTAAACTCTTTCAGAACATCCATCACAAGCATTTTTAATAAATAATCTCTTGAGTGGTCAGATTTCTCCCGCTTGGTAGGAACCTTGACGTGGTGCGGGGGCTTAAACTACAATGAATCACTCAGGCTATGCTGACGGAAGCAAATGCTTCCAGTAGGGCCACCCATGTCAGACAGGCTAGCGAGGAGTAACACCCAAAGATCTACCATCCCTAATCCAGGGTGTTACGCGTTACCGTGCCCATTGGATGGTTTGCAGCCAGGGGTATACCGGCCGTATTATAACGGCGCCTCTCTGACACCGGGTCGAATCAGAGCAGTAAACCGACCTTACCATATCAAAACGGGGCTCTGATATGGCGGACTATCTGAAACCCCAAGACCCGTGGGATCAAAAATGAATAATCAATATACAAAAAACAATCCCACGAAAAACCCGGTAGGCGTAATGAGCCGACACTACCATATGGGAAAAAATCATCAAGAAAACACCGACTCGGCAAAAAGAAGACGTGGGGAAAAGCGGGATATACGCGTCGGCACATGGAATGTTCGAACGTTATATAAACCAGGCGCGATACAGACGGTCGTAGAAAACGCGAAACAATATAAAATGGACATCGTCGCGCTTCAGGAAGTTCGACTCTCACAATAATCGAAACCAGCGGATTTACATTAGCGTGTGGAGGTACCGATACACATAACCTCGGAACTGGCTTCATCATAAGCAAGAAGATTACGCCCCATGTAAAAGATGTGCAGTTTATTAATGACCGAATGTCGGTGCTAAAAATACAGAGCACATGGTACAATTATGTATTTATAAACGTACACCCCCCAACGGAATCTACCGACGAAGAAACGAAGGACAGGTTCTACGAGACCCTAGAGGAAGTATTTGATGGGATCTCATCATTCGATGTTAAAATCCTCCTCGGCGACCTCAATGCGAAAATTGGAAAGGAAGATATCTTCCTACCAACAATAGGTAACGAACGCCTACATGACGTTTCATGGTATTCGAATTATCACGTTCGCAGCGTCATGTGATCTGGTAGTGAAAGCACGATGTTCAAGCACAAGCAAATCCATAAAGCCACATGGATATCACCCGACGGCGTAACGCGTAACCAAATAGACCACTTCCTCATAGACAAAAGACACCACTCGAATATCCTTGACGTAAGATCATATAGAGGAGCAGATTGCGACTCCGATCACTTTCTAGTGATGGGCAAAATTAGAAGTCAGCTCGCAGCAAACCCACATGGACAGTCACGGGAGACGAGCAAAAAGTTCAAGATTGATAAACTAAAAGACCTACGCAAAAGGGCTGTATATCAAGACGAACTAACGAATAGATTTAGCATCCTAGAGAATGACAGTAGCGAGAAAGAGGAAGTCAATAGTGTGGACACTAAATGGACATCGATCAGAGACACAATCAAACAAACACCCCAAGAGGTATTAGGATTTAAGAAAACAACTAAGTCCAAACCTTGGTTTGACGATGAGTGCAGGGCAAAGATCGAACAACGTAAACGCCTCAGAATGATCCACTTAGAAGCATATGATGAAGTCAACGCAGTAAGATACGCGACAATCCGGAAAGAGACAACCAGACTTTTCAAACGCAAAAAACGCGAATGGGAGAAGACTCGGATCGGAAAAATTATAGAAAATGCCAGAGCAAAGAACAGCGGAGGTATGTATGCCGGCATAAATTCAATTAGAAATGGCTACCGAGGGAGAACCAAAATAATCCGAAACACAAGCGGTTGTCTGGTGACAGAAACAAAAAATATCGTGACAAGATGGAAGCAGTACTTTGAAAACCTGCTCAATGTGCGCACCCATCAACCACAAATAAACGCACCAGACGTACATACAGCTGAGCCCCAGATCCCAGAGCCCTCTTTCGACGAAGTTGTAGGCGCGATAAATCGACTGAAAAACAACAAGGCTCCTGGAGTCGATTGCATACCGGCAGAGCTTGTGAAGCGTGGAGGAGAGCCAACCGCTCGAAAGATCCACCACCTGGTTAAAACAATATGGGACAAGGAAGTCATTCCGGAAGAATGGAAAACCTCAATAGTCATCCCCATTTTCAAAAAAAGGCGACAGATCTGACTGCGAAAATTACAGAGGAATATCATTGCTCCCAACCACATACAAAATATTAACAAATGTCATACTGGCAACAACCACACCGTACGCAGAAGAAATATTGGGAGACTACCAATGCGGATTCCGTCGGAACCGGTCAACAAGCGACCAGATGTCCACAATAAGGCAACTGCTGGAAAAGAAGTGGGAATACGGAGAGACGGTTCACCAACTGTTCGTTGGCTTTAAAAAAGCCCACGACTCAGTCGCACGGCAAAGACTCTACCACATTTTGGTTGAGCTGGGAATCCGGAAAAAATATGCCGCCCTCATTCCAATTTGCATGAACGAAAACAAAAGGCGAGTTAGAATAGAAAACCCCCTCCCAGAACCATTTGAAATCCGGGACGGACTAAAACAGGGGGATGACCTCTCACCATGTCTTTTTAAGCTTCTCCTCAAGTATGTCATCAGAAAGGTACAAGACGACAACACGGCCGGATCATCCCTGAACGGGGTCACACAAGTGCTCGCGTATGCGGATGACATCGCCGTTCTGGGCGATAATCTAGAAACTGTAAGTAAAAACTGTGAAATCATCATGCAAGCGTCAGAAGAGGTGGCCCTAGAAATTAATGAAGACAAAACAAAATACATGATTACGGCGAGAACAGGTGGACCTCAGAGAACACATATAAACGTCAGGGGCACGATATTTGAAAATGTCAAAGAATTTAAATATCTGGGAACGATACTGACGACCAGAAACGAAACGTCGAAGGAAATTAACAAAAGACTACACTCCGGTAACGCTAGTTAGCATGCCGCCAGTAAACTGTTGAAATCCAAACTGCTATCACGTAATATAAAGCTCCGTGTCTATAGAACCATAATCATGCCGATTGCTCTATACGGATGCGAAACATGGGCTCTCACAAAACGGGAAGAAAACAAATTCCGAGAATTCGAGAATAAGGTTTTAAGGGGTATCTTTGGCGGTAAATTTGACGAGGTATCAGGACAATGGAGGAAACTCCACAACCACGAATTGGAGGAGCTATACCGCAAACCTACAATAGTGAGAGTAATCAAGTCGCGAAGATTAAGATGGGCCGGACATGTAGCGCGAATGGGCGATGATAGGACCGTGCATAGAATACTTGACGGTAAACTAACGGGAAAGAGACCGACGGAGATGGGAGGACAATGTTAGATTGGACCTCGAGGAAATCGGATCAGATGGTCGAACGTGGAAGGAGAGCGCACAGGACAGGGAGCAATTGCGGAGCCGAGTCGGTGCGGTCATGAACTTCCGGGTTCCTACAGGCCAATAAATAATAAAATAATAATAGTAATAATAATTGAGTGGTCAGATTTAGTGTCTTTGATTGCCAGTGAACATGTGGCGTCTCTAACAGATACACACACAGAACACAAAGCAAATAGTGAAGAACACCGAACGAAAATCGAATAAGAAAATACATCAGAGCCGTATACCTACCGATAACAAAACAAGTCACATCAGTGGAATATACTTCAGTTTTAAAATCGAATTGAAAAATCGCCCAGTAGCCTGATGGGTAACGCTTAGGTTCAATTTTTGGTGATTCTAACTGTCATAGCGTCAGTTCGTATCACACGTTCTTCACTATCCATCTCAAACGCTATAAACGTGTTACTATTTTTTTATTATTATCGACGAATTGAACATTAATTCCCAAGTAATTTACCCGATAACGTGTACATGAGTCCATTTTTAAATAAATACACTTTCCGTAAGAGAGATTTTTAAGTTCATTCTTCTGTTTTTTACCGTCCTCTATTACTAAATTTCCTACACTGCTTCTTTCTAAAGACACTCCGACTTTAGGAGCCATTTCCCCGTTCAATTTAACTGGAGAAAAAAGTGATAGGCAAAGAATTTTTATATACCATTTCACTGATGCAGTCCTTAAATTTGTCGGCCGTCATATTCACTGTAAGATTATCACTTGTAAAATACTTAGTTACTGGCATTTCATGATTTCGATTATTACTTAGATTTAAACTACGTTGTCTTCACATATGATCTTATATACGTTTGGGTGTGGCGTTGAATGTGACGCTTCATATTTGACACCTTACTGGGCGCACTAGATCCTTTCCCACCGAAAGCACTGATTTTTTCACCACAGATTTGTTTTTCAGGCTCATCGTCAGCTTGACATACAAAAAATTAATCGTCCTCAGTCATCTTAAAATATTCTTAAAATATTCTTAGATCCCTGATACATCTTGAATAAGGGGGATTATTCAATTTTTATTTAAACTAAAAAAATGTAGCCTATTATATAATATATGAAAATTTAATTAAAAAATTAAATATGTTGTTACAAAGGAAACGTACCTCTGATCCCTGCTTTTACAAAAATTAATACAGAAATGGAGAGAATTTTGTTTATGTAACGCTATGATATCAACACGTGGACGTGACCAATGCGGAACGATGACTGGCAAAAAAATGCGCGCAAATTGCGTACAAACAAAAGCAGAAACAAATGCTCCCTGTCTTTCGACGTGAAAAGAAGGAGACAAACACATTTTTGTAGACTTTATGCATTATTATGCGCCTGCAAGTTTAATATTCGGCCACAATACACATTCATTATAATAATTTAAAAAAAAATGTATTTTAAATTTTAACGAAAAAGTAGTCGGAGTCTCTCGTTTTTTAGGACTCATACTCCGATTCCGACTCCAGTCCAAACACCACGACTCCGCGACTCAAACTCCGATTCCGACCCCGACTCTACAGCCCTGGTTATAATCGAGAGGTTACGCACACAGATGAAGAGCGCATGCAGTTCAGTAGGGCAGTAGCACAGGAAGACCGAAAAGTTTTCGAACAACGAAAAAGCCCATATTACATTCTCTGGAGCCGTTAACAAGCATAATTGCCACATTTGGGAAACGGACAATCCACACGAGAGACATGAAACACCATTCATGACCAAAAAGTGACTGTTTGGGCGGGCGTTTGGCCAAAACTATCATTGAGCCATTTTTCTTCAGAGAAGGCGAAACAGTCGATGGGAATCGATATCGATTGGCTCATTATATCTGCCCACAAATGTGTGAAGAAGGTCTAGTTTCAACAAGACGGTGCGCCATGCCACACTGCAAATGAAACAATGCAGTTTCTGCAATGAAAATTCCCTGGATGTGTGCTACCAAAAAATGGCAACATTGACTGGGTGTCCAGATATCTAGATTTAAGCCCTCCAGACTTCTTTTCGCGGGGTTATTTGAAAAGTATACACTAGCAAGCCTCAGACCGTTGACGAGATCAAGGCAAACATTCTAAAGGACCAACATAAATAAAAAGCAATACTGCTGCCGATAACTGCTATAAACAGACTACTGTCAAAATGTGAGCACGCTGCATCATTCTGTTTGTGTTTGACAGCCATGGAAAGCAAACAACTTCGTGAATTTTATCGAAAATGGAAAAAAGTGAATTTCGTGTGCTAATTAAGCATTAATTATTAAAATCCATAAAATTAGCTACGGGCTACTGCCCCATTCAATATATTCTCCAGATTTAGCACCCTGCGACTGTTTCCTGTTTCCAACCCTGGAGAAATGGCTGGGCGGTAAGAGATTTGGGTTGAATTGCCTATTTGAGGGCCTTGAAGAAACCTATTATTTGGAAGGAATAAAAAAAATTGGAAAAACGGTGGACTAAATGTACTCGTATCGAGCTAAAAGGCGATAATAAAGTTGTTAATCCGCTCGAAAATCATTAAAACTGCTTTACGCGACAAAATATTTTTTTTCACTGTAACCAGAGCTCCAAAATAACATATGCGCACTCATTTCTAGGGCACGGAGCCAAGAATTCTCAGTAGTATATAACACGCTTTGTGGTTTATAAGCGACGAACAAAATTCACGGCTGATTATACCGATTTCAATATATACATACACACAAACGCATAGAGGAGGACAATGCAGAGATAATAAAGGGTTGGATTATATAGGGTGGGCCATAAATTTTTGCGAATGGCAACACTTGATTTCTATAAAATCGTTAGAGGCAGGAGCGCGCGAGTGGCGGGAAATTGTGCGTCGCTTCATGCAGTTTTAATCACGATGGAGCGCTTCACAGGACAATTTTTTGTGTAAAACAATTTTACAAAAACAAGGATTTTTACGTTACTGTACGACGCCTATTTAGAATAGAATACGGATTACGTTGTGTAAGTGAGTGTCCAAGTGTTAATTTAATCAAAGCTTGGGTCTGGAAGTTCGAGCAAACAGGATCGACAACGAATATTAAACAAACAGGGCGATCACGCTCAAAAAGAAGCGATGAGAACAATTGGGGTTGAAATTTCCGTACCTCGCAGCATGTGTCAGCGAGATTTCCAAAGTTTGCATAGTCGATTGCAGGAGTCCCAACGACGAGACGGGGCGCATCTCGACGATGTCATTTAAAAAAAAAAAAATTTCAATAAACGTTTATTACCTTAAATAAATGATCAACAAAATAACATTTGTAGTTTTATTTCTATTCATGTTTCAAATGTGCAAACATTTATGTCCCGCACTTTAGTAACTCTAACTGGAGGCATTAAGAAATGGTATGCAGTTTATGCAGCCTTATGGAAACACTTTGTTACTGGAAATGCGATTTATTCAAAAATAGTAGGAATTGTTACATCTGAGAATTCTATTCGTCATTTTCAATTCATTGTCACTTGGTAAGACTATGTTACATAGTGGAGAGAATTCTTCATTATCTTCATATTTGTCTACTCGTGACTGGTGGGTTAAATATTATTTTGAATCTCCGGCCTAAGAATACGAGATGCTTTGTCGCCTAAAGTATTTTTTTTTTCTTTATATTTTTTGCTTTTATTTTCTTTCATTTTTTTACTGATTTCTTTTTTATTTTATCTTTATTAAGTCGAAAATTCGATTTCAATTCCAAGCATATAAATATTTTTGTTTAGTCTTTAAGATAACTACTGGTGTTTGAATAGTATTACATATTGTAATCCTTACAGTATCGTTAGTGCCTATCTGGACGTAACGACTTATGGGTTGCGAATTACTGAAGAGAGGGGAACTACTAAATATAGGGGATGCTGCCACGACTCATAACTAATGTAATATATGCATATTTCTGCAGTCAAAATATAAAAAGTAACAGTAGAATTAAAGCCCACCTGCTGTAGAAATCTTACGTAGTGAGGAGGCTGATGAATCACTCAGGCTAAGCTGACTTAAGCCTTTGCTTCTGTAGCATATGTATAGCCACAGGAATCTCAATGTCAATAACAAATGGGGTTACCTTATCTTTAGCTTTGATAACTTCCTGGTGTTTCCGTCCGCATACGTATAGCCACCAAAATCTCAATGTTAATAACACATGGGGTTACCTTGTCTTACGATTCAATCTAAACTTGTCCTAAGACTGTGTTAGGCCAGATCCGGTTTTAATCCAATGCACGTACAATGCTGCTACATCCAATAATTTCCACCAATATACTCCAATCAAAACTGCGGATGAATTTTCGTACGTCATACACCATGACAACTTTATTTTAATTCTTTCAGCAACTTGAAAACTGGTTTTTCCAATCTTTAAATTAGTTAACTGCTTAGGACAACTTTATTGTAATTAATTTAACAACTTAAACTGGTTGTTTCAATCTTTAAATTAGTTAACAGCTTTTGACAACTTTATTTTAATTAATTTAACAACTTAAACTAGTTTTTTAAATCTTTTAATTAGTTAACTGCTTTTGACAAAAACTTCCTTTCTTCGACCGTTCATCAACTCTCTTCTTTTCTTTCTCCCCGTATCAACGGAACCCCGAAAACAGTATCTTTCGAAACCAAAACAAACGGAATTGAAAATTCCTTTGCCGTTCCTCTCGCTCACTCATCGACATCCATCTCAAACCGAATTCGAAACTTGTACACGATCCACACTCGAACTGGGGTGTGTCCGCACACTTACATGTGGATCGTGCATCATTACTCCACCACCTTACCATCACATTATATTAAAATTAAATTATACGAAAACAAATAAATGATGGGGGCGGTGGATTGTCGAACGTCACGACGAAGGGCCTTTACAAGGACGAAGATTCCGGAGGGTAACCAGAGTCTGGCCAGCTGGGATCAGGGGCTCCAAGTTACCGGAAGGCTTATCCTTTCCTTATTTGTTTTTTATAAATGGTGTCTATAACCATTTTATCAACGTCCGCTGTTCGGGGTTCATCCAGATGACCTCGTGGGTAGCACGTGGTTGAACAGCTTTTCGCAGCCCTCCCCTGTATGGGTAGGGTCTCCGGGCGAGTACCTGCCGCAGTATCGACCTTGACAGGTCCCTTTGGCACGTCTCCCCATTCGGCTGCCACATGCTCAACCCATCCCGTCTCATAGTTGACAAATTGAATGGAGAATGGCACGGGATTTACGGTCGTTCGGGGAAAAACCAAACAACCACCCGGCCCGTCTACCTTACAATTCCGAGACAGGAAGTCGTACCCCAACAATCCGTCTTCCTCCAAACCCGGCAAGGAATCTACTATTTGGAAACTGCAGGGAATCTCACGGTGCAACTTGAAACTCCCAGTGCAGCATCCCTTCGACTTGCCTTTGACAAACAGCGCTTGGAGCGTTGTAGATTTATGCACATCCATGCCATATCTAGGATGGAGCGCCTTCAGCTTCAACAGCCTGATCTCAGCGCCGGTGTCCACGATTAGGCGCGTAGAGTTTCTACGGCCAATGTCCAAAGGAAGAGTGAAAATCGGGACCTGAGTCGGCGAAAACTGAGAACAGCTGGAGCTGGGTTGCGTTTCTAGTGCGGTCGGGTAGGATCTTGCCAACCCGACCCTTGGGAGTTTCCCGAACTCTCCCATTTTGCCTTATGTCGACACTCTGCCGCCTTGTGAGTGTGTCGACCGCAAAACTCGCACAATGTTCAGCTCCTCCATTCAGGAATGTACCGCTCGGGAGTCCCACTGGACTCCGAACTAGCGGAACTGGAGCTATTTTTTCTGCCCACTTTGGGCCCAATGCGCCGGGGTCGCCATTCCCGGTTCCCCGCGCTGGCCGATGCGGCGTCATGCCTCGCATCCGTTTTCGAGGACTTCGAGTCCATGGAGTCGGGTCGCTTACCGCCACCGCTCGACACGGAGGACCGTCGCCTACCATCCTCACTCACCTCCCGGGAGCCCACCGCGCGACTACTACCGGCCTCTCGATTACGCCGACGCTGTCTCCTACGCCTTCCGCGCCTATTTCTCGCGCTTCCCCCAGTCTCCACATGGGTGTCCTGCTCTCGGCTCGCAACAGGTGCTGTTCCGGCGTGCCGCTTGTGGGGAGAGCTCTGGGAACCCTGTTGTTGTTCCCACCTTTGTCTGTATTCGCACCCGCCGACCTTGTCGGCCACAAAACTCGCAACAGCACCGGACGCTGAATACCCTGGGGCCTGATGCCGCCGGTCCGCCGCCCGTAGACGGGGGCTGCGGCTCCGGTAGGGCTCTCCTCTGAAATTGCAGCCGCTGATGGGGCGGTCCTTGCCGCGGGAATCCGCCCTGCTGACCTCTACCCCTGTATGGAGCCTGGGATTCGCGCGTCCGCGTCGGGTGATCCGGGCAGTCCACTATGTCGTGTCCATACCGCCAACACTAACGACAGAAAGGAGTATTTCGTCTTTGCAGACACTCGTCGTATACATGACCTCTCAGATGGCAAAAATTGCATATGGTCTGGAATTCCAGGGGGTCCGCCGATCGACCAACTGGATCCCTGAACGGATTGTCCCGACCCGATCGATCCTGAGGCACGTACGCCCCCTGGGCCAAGCTCTGCGACCCTCCACTCCGGCTCGAGGAAGGCACGGTATTTGACCACGCTCCCTCGCCAGAGGAGGCCGGAGCATAGCACCAGCATCCGTGCGATAATCATGGGGACCGTACGACCGATCCCGAACAAAACCACCCCCCTCCCGTCGACGGCTACATGGCTCCTCGCCAGGCAACACGAAAGACACCGCCCGGGGGTCCAGATTCGACAAAACCGGCGCCGGGGCTGCGGGGTGATCCCTAAAAGTGGAGGATAGGTTCTCTAAAAAGGTTGAGGAGCCTCCCGGTCCTACATCGAACCTTTCCGACGCTCGACCGGCGATTCCGGGCCGCGCATCCACAAATAAGTCGTCCTGCCTCAACATTTGCCTTCGAGCTCGCTCAAATCCGGTTAGGTGGTCCACCAGGCTTCGAAATGGGACATTACCCAACGTGAGGAGGAAGTGCCTTAGTCCTTCCTCCCTCAGACCCCTCACCAACACCGGCTTGGCCATGCCCTCAAGCTGGCTTGCGAAGACGGACCTACCCTGGCGACCATAAAAGCGCTCAGCTGCCTCCGGGCTCTGTACCACGGCCCGCTTCACTCGGGAAACGAAACTTGTGGCATCCTCGGAAGGAAGTTGTCGCATTTTGGAGAGTTGTGCACACAACTCCTCATACGACACCCGGGGTTCGTAGGCCTCTCTGAGACGCTGTTCCGCTTCGAGGAAGGTCGTGGGTGGTCTCTCCTCGAACATTCGATAGGCCTCGCCGCTCAGCCTAGAGGGCAGCCACCGGAGGAAGGTATGTTCCTCTTCCACCGCCAGCCCATCCAAGGTCCTTCTACAGCCTTTGAGAAACGAGGAGAGTCTCTCGGCCTTCCTGTCCCGAAAACATGGGGACCGCCTTCGACACGAGGTCGAAAACCCTATCTGTGCCCAACATGGTCCGTACAGGACATGGCTGCGGGCCCAGCTTAAAATACGAAGGCATCGGTGTGTTTCCCATGCTTTCAACAGCTTGTTTGCTGACGGTGGGAGGGGACCTCGTTGGTGATCGCTCGTCCACAAATTCGTTTCGCGAATCGTGGAATGCATCCGGATCCACCTCGTCACCCGGCGGCTCGGGAAATGCCTCGGGCCGTGCCCGGGCAGGGGTGCCCTCTCGGACATCTCTTTGCCGCTACCTTGTTTGCATCTATAGGCCGTATATTAAACCTCAAACTCAAAATCCCACGATGCCAAGACCAAACCTCAACAAGCCCTATCGCCAACAGCAAAATCGGGAAAAACAACAGACCAACGCCGAGAACTCCGAAACACAGCAACAAACACAACACCCGGGATCCAAACAGAGAACCACCCCGAACGCGATAGAACCAATCCGTACACGGGCCGGCAGTATATCGGACACAACCCCAAAACGTCTGTTCCGATCAACGTTTTATTTCGAAATTTTCCAACCGCTAAAGGCCGCACACGAGTCGAGGGGGCGCGAAAAACAACAAGGGACACAGCTCCCACAACAGACAAACAAACACTCTTAAAGGGGACAAACTCTTCTCGCAGCCGCAAAATCACAGACCGCGGGAACAACACAAATGATCACTACACAGCCCGAGAGGAGAGAGAGAGAAGGGGGGAAGAAAATTTCAAACGCGTATAAAAGCAATATATACCTTATGGTAATTTTGCAACGCAGCAACAAAAAAAAAAAACAAACAAAATCCACCTCGCAACTGAAAAAGGAAAGAAAAGCAGAATCTCGGTTCCAAACAAAAAAATTCCGTTGGACAAACCAAAGTTAACAATCAATATTACACCATTCATATGAGCAAGAAAAGCAAGAAAAGAGAAAAAAAATTGTTTCCATTAACATTGGCAACTCAATGAAAACAATCAATAACTAAATTAGCCACACTTACTTAAAGCTAAAATCAAAACATTGCTACTGAGATACACTTAACACCAAAAATAAATAAATAGCAGTAGTGACTAGTTTACAAAAATAAAGAAAAAGAAGAGAAGAAAAAATATTTATCTAAATTTCTCCGTTGCCCGCCACTCTGCAATTCATCCAAAACACGATGGGGCGCCGGTATTTAGTATTTGGTGCAGCTGAACAATCTCGATCGCCTCGGCGAACAGTAAAATCAAATGTCCAAACCTGCCGTGGTCCCTCCGGAAGGTTTGTCCGCAGCGCCAGTTGTGATGTTTTTTTTTATTTGATATGCACAGGTTTCTCCTGGATTCGGGCTTTTCAAGCACTTACGAGTTTAACTCAGGTTTCCTCGAATCCTGTCCGCAGCGCCAGTTTGTGATGTTTTGTCCAGAGAAAATTATTTTATTCAAGTGTAAATTGGTTACCTGTTCAGCAATCCTGTCTCGATCGGCTCAAGTCTGTGCAGGTCTGTACTACCTTGTGGAGCCCCAAATGTTTCGCCCGGTTCAATTTATTCTTCCTTAACCAGGACAGGAAAAATTCCAACCTCTGCTTCGCTCTCCAATCAGATCAGTCAATCTCGGTTTTCTTTTGGAACTTATCTTCACAATTTATTCGGTCTACTTTTTACATTTACAAACTTTTCTTTACAATTTTGTTATTTTTCTTTTTATATTTTAGAAACTTTACTTTACAAAATGTTACTTTTTGACAAAACGGGATAATCTTCCTTTTTTTCCTCTTTCACTGATCACTCAAAAACTGCCTCATCATGCACCGTCGACAACGGAATCACCAAGAAAAAAACCGAATTTTTTATTCCCCCCGCTCTCTCTCGCTCTCCCTCAACATCCACTCCGAAAATCGAACTCGAACCCGCCCACGATCCACACTCGAATCGGGGCGTGTTCGAACACTCACAAGTGGATCGTGCAATTCTCCCACCACCTTACCATCAAACTATATTAAAACAAAATTATATTAAAAACAATTAAATGATGGGGGTGGTGAAAGCCGCACGTAACACGATTAATTCAAATTTGTAGTTTTATTGAGAAATTCCGGACAGACATTTGCCAGAATGTATTATCGGAATCAAGTATTTAGCTTAGAAATTCACAGTTCTAGTCAAGATTATTTCAGATTGAGGTGGACTTTCCATTACAAAACAAAAATTTTTCGTCTGTTAGTCGATGATTTATTTTGAGGTTTTGAAAACCTTCCCTTAGAATACAATCAAGTTGACTTTAAATATCCTAATTATTACTTTATTATTCAGCATATTCTATTTCCATACTTAAAAGGATTCTATAAGGAATAGTTCAACAAAAGAAAAAAAACTGACAATTTATTTACTCACACCAGTCTACGTATATGTTTAGTTCTGCTTTTTTATTGTGTAGAGGGATTTTAAATATTATAAATATTTTTAATGATCTTCCTGTTCTGCTTGCATAAATTAAGGAAAATTGATTTAATTTTTTTACTGTTCATGCTTTTAGTGTTCATCGCTGAGAATGTGTCAGTGACGGAGATAAATATTCTATGTATCTTTCTCTCATATAATGAGGAAATGGGACAACGGGCAAAACTCTACAATCGTCTACTGGAAGAGTCATACCATAAACCAAAAATGGTGAGGACCATCAGGTCCCGAAGACTGAGATGGACAGAGCGTCCCGCAAGAATGGGCAACGACAAAACCCTCCAGACAAAACAAAACCAACAGGAAAAAGATCGGTAGGGACCCCGCGAACGAAGATGGGAGGGAAATGTAAGGCGTGGTCTTGAAGAAATCTAATCAGATGACAAAGCGTGGAGGGAAAATCAGCAAAACAGATCTGTGGCGTAGCCAAGTTAGTGAGATCATGAACAGTTGGGTTCCCACAAACCAATAAATAGTAGTTTTTGAAGTTATATATAATAATATTTTCTCTGCACGACAATTCATTTCCGCACCCTCACTGCAAGATAAAATATCTGAATACGCATAGTTTAAACGTTGACTTAAAGAGGGAATGAAAACGCAAACGTAGCTCCGTTAAAAATAAGTATAAGATAATTTGAATCGGAATTATAAAGATTTTAAATTTAGAAGCTGAATAAAAAATATAAGGCAATTGCTGGAAAAGAAGTGGGAATACCGAGAGAAGGTTCACCAACTGTTCGTTGACTTCAAAAATGCCTACGAGTCAGACGCAAGGCAAATACTCATTCCAATCTGCATGAACGAATATAAAGGACGAGTTAGAATAGAAAACCACCTAACACAACCATTTGAAATCCGTGACGGACTAAAACAGAGGAATGGCCTCTCACCATGTGTTTTTAACTTTATGCTCGAATAGTCATCAGAAAGGTACAAGACGACAACATGGCCGATCATCCCTGAACGGCGTCACACAAGTGCTCGCATATCCGGATGACATCGCCGTATTGGGCGATAATCTAGAAACTGTAAATAAAAACTGTGAAATAATCATGCAAGCCGCAGAAGAGGTGGGCCTAGTAATAAATGAAGACAAAACAAAATATTTTATTACGGCGCGAGTAGGTTGACCTCAGAGAACACACATAAACGTCAGGGCTAGATATTTTAAAAAGTTAAGAGTTTAAATATCTGGGAACAATACTGATGGACAGTAGCGAAATGTCGAAGGAAATTAACAAAAGACTGCATTCCGGCAACGTTAGTTGGCACTCAGTCAATAAACTCCTGAAATCCGTACTGCTATCACGTAATATAAAGCTCTTTGTTTATGGAACCATAATCATGCCGATTGTTCTATACGGATGCGTAACATGAACCTCCACAAAACGGGAAGAAAACAAATTCCGCGTAGTCGAGAATAATGTTGTAACGAATATCTTTGGCGGTAAATATGACGAAGATGCAGGACAATGGAGGAATCTCCATAACCACGAATTGGAAGAGCTATACAGCAAACCTACAATAGTGAGAGTAATCAGGTCGCGAAGATTAAGATGGGCCGGACATGTGACGAGAATGGGCAACGATAGGACCGTGCGTAGAATTCTTGATGATAGACCAACGGGAAAGAGAGCGGTAGGACGGCCGCGATGGGCATGGAAGGACAATGTTAAGTTTGACCTTGAGGATATCGGATCGGATGGTCTAGCGTGGAAGGAGAAGGAGCACAGGACAAGAAACGATGGCGCAGTCGACTCGGTGACGTAATGGACTTCCGGGTCCCTATAGGCCAATAAATATTAGTAATAATAAATAATTAAATAAAAAATTGAATCACATATATATTATATTACATATAAAAATTACTCATCTTTAACAAATAATGACAACATGACAATAGTAACTTACTTTTTAATTGCCTTTATATACGTACTTAAAAAGGTAAGTTCCATTTTCGTAACCAAAAAATGGAACGGTATAGGTGAGCATCCAAATATTTCCTCCTCCGCAATCGTAATATGGTTTTGACCACCTACCATCTTCATACCGAACGAATAAAGTGTCTTCCTCCTTACGCCCATTTGATCGGTTTGAGTACAAATGGAATGCTAGGGATAGACAAATATCTTTTTGAATAAAGTTGACGTTCCAATGTATATTATTAATAAAAGCTAAAATCTCTAGTAATGTTAACCCTAACATGACACAAATAAAAGACGTTTAAGTATATAAATGCTGCAGTGTAGTATTTCGTAATTACACAATTTCTTTCGGTCAATAGTTACAATTTGTCTAAAAAAAGAATGAGCTTCCGCCATCCTCACTGCGCAATAGTTAAAATTGCTTCTTGCACTTTACTTTGTTTTCTAATGCCATTCAATATTTAACTCGACAACAAATTTCACTTTCGAGACTGAAGCCAATATTCGAATGGATGTGGGGGATTCTGGTTGTCGCGAGATAGTAAGATAGGTAGAGGGAAGTTGTTTTTCAACCCGCTCCTTTCTTGGTTTTGAGATACTTCAGAACGCTTCCTTCAACCGGATGTCTTTACCTTCACAAGCACCCCAGAGCACATCCCCCACCAGTGGTAAGGGATACTCGAAGCCAATTCCTCTCCGTGTAGGTTTTACGAAAGGCCTTTTTCCATTACGTATCGAGACTGTAGCATGCGGTCCATCTGAACTCTATGCTTTTATTAGCGATGCCGCTAACGAATTTATCTTGGCGGACTGATTAATTTAACATTAGTCAATCCGACGGGAATTCCATTATGTGATCTGAAATTTAGTGGGGCTTGAACCGGTATGAAAGTTAGGCCCCACTCGCCCCTTCACAAAATTAGTATTATTCTTTAAAGAGCAATAATACGCCATGGGTCTAGAAAGGGTATGTGTGTGGTGGAGCATGAGGTTTTTGTTCACGGTGGTTTACAATAATTTTTTTTAAATAATATTAAAAAATGTGTTAATATGTGCTTGTTAATAAGATTATTTGTTTCTTTTTTGGTTTGATGATTTTATTTAATAGCTATCTTACTCTAATTTTACATATTTAATTAAAATGTTTACAATAAGGAATACAATTTTTTTTTATGTTTATTTTATATATAGTTTTACAAAATTATAATCAATATATTTACCATCAGTTTGTTTTTTTTTTAATTTGTTTTATAATTATTAAATATCTTTATATATAGTTTCCACGATCTTTTTTTTTAACTACTATATTTTCTTTCCATAATTTTGGTTTTTGATATTTACGTTTATATATTTTAACTAATTTTATATAGTTTTACTAAATTTTTATCAATATGTCCACAATATTTTTGTGTTGTTTATTTGTATGGTGTACACTGCATTAGTATCTACATATATCTACGTCGCGTTTCGGATGCCGTGCGGTTGATCGTGTGTTACATTAAAGTGTGTGCGTAACAACAAAGATATTAAATGAAATTAAAAAGTATTAAACAAAAAGAGTTTAACACAAACATAAACTTTTACTTTATTTCCAAAATGTGTGATATAAAGTATGGCAAGTGTATAAACTATATTTGAATCTTGCCCTAATTTGTAACAATACTCCAATTCTGCGTATGTGAGTTATGTGATGCGGTGACCAGACCTGACTAGCATATTCCAGAAGAGGGCGGACAAGGGTAATGTAGAGGGATCAGGTTATAGGGGTTGGAAGATTCCTTCGAGCAGCGTTTGACAAATCCGAGAGAGGAATTAGCCCTAAGAAATATGTCGTAGATATGCGAGAGGAAATTTAGTTCTTTGCCATATATGATGCCGAATTGTGTGAAAGAAATTCTTCTGGTGCCAAACTGAAAAAACTGTTAAGGCCGACTTGGAGAAGGAAAGAATCATGCGTAGAACAGATTGTTTTAAAAAATTTAATATCGTCGGTGTTCAGGGAGATGCAGGAATTCTTGATAATCATATCTCTGTCGTATATGGTCTGTTTAAAGAGGAGTGGGCCTAAGTGTTTGCCCTGGGGAACACCAGAGGTGGCGAGAAAAGGTATTGATAGAGCGAATTTGAACCGAACACTGTAGAGCCGACTACTTATATATGAAAAAATTCGCTTTGTTAATGCGGGTTTGAAACCCAGCGAGGATGATTTAAAAAGAAGTTTAGTTTAGTAGGGCTACCACCCCATTTATTGGCTTAATTCAAGCAATAGAAATACTTATGAGCTAAAGCATATATATCATCATCATCATTATCATCGGCACTACAACCGGAAAGACTATATATATATATATATATATATATATATATATATATATATATATATATATATATATGTATATGTATATATATATATATATATATATATATATATATATACATATCTATTTTTAAAAAAAATTTTCGTGTGTCCGATTTTTTTTCTCCAGGACTACTTACAACGTTTTTTTGTAAATTATATATCTCTCAGTAGAGTGGTGATTCAAAAGTGTTTGATTCCTTCTCAAGGCCTACTTACAAAGTTTTTTTAAAATTATATTTCTCTCAGGAGAGTGGTGATTCAAAAGGGTATTTTTACCTCAGAAGAGAAGGATAACTAAAAGTAAAATTTCAAGCTGGGGAATTATATGTGCGTTAGGCAATCTTGGAAAGTCTTTGGGTCGTTTAAATTTACAATTGATGTAAATAAAACGATGTCGGATTTGGGTCGACGTAATATATATATCACGCGGGAGACCGGGGTTCGAATCCCCGTCGGGGAGCCTCTGGCGCAAAGCTAATAACCTAGCCCGGAAAAAAGAAATCATTATGGAAAATTTAACAAGCTAAATAAGTGCCGATGATGATGATTATATATATCTCTCTATTATATAAAAAAGTTTTTCGTGTGTCAGATTTTTTTATAACATGTTAATCACTCGCCAACCCCCATTATAAGTTTCAAATCGTAAATTGGTCGTGTGTAAGATTTTTTTTTTTTGTGTCACACACGGCCAGTTATATGCCGCTTTGTCACGATGTACAAGTCAAAATGGTATTAAGATCGGGTGTAAATTGGAAACTAAAGAAATAAAGAATATAGTGTACGAGGAGGCACTGTCGGGAGTGCCTATAATATGAAAAAAAATTCAACAAAGTTGGCTTCAATAGTAGATTTATCTTTTTTTTTTTGACCCGTTACATTAAAATTAAAAAATGGTTTTAAAACATTGATCGTTACATTGAAATTGAAAATTAATTTAAAATTGTTGATAATTACATTAAAACTGATACGGGGTTGGCGAGCGTAGCGAGCAGGGGGCAAAGCCCCCTAGTATATATATGTATGTATATATATGTATATATCTTTACTAAGCTTAACCTAAGGTAAACAGGGCATATTATGACGGCAAGGGCAGGGGCGTGATGCGGGGGCAGGTTAGAGAGAAAACTGTTGAAAGCGCCGCCTCTAATTGGTGGTGAGCATGGTTTAGGAGGCGGTGCTTGAGAATGTGGGTAGAGAGTCGAAGTCGAATAGGGCGGAGTTGGAGTTAACATTGCTCAGCGTCCACGAAAGGGTTCGTTGAAACCATAAGAGGTGCGGAGGGGGGGGGGGGGTTGTAGAGAAAGTGGGGATTACACGTATTTCGAGGGTTTGCATTCAGAGGAATTAAGTTAAGAAGGAAGGCGCAGTCGACCCAGCCGTTGAGGACACGATGAATTAACACTATATCAGCCAGAACCCTGCGCTCCTCAAGGGTTGTGAGGTTGATTAACTTGAGGCGGTTAATTCACGGGGGCAGGATTAAGGGGTTAATCCACCCTAGCCCTCGGAGACCGAATCGGAGGAAGTGACGATGAATACTTTCGATAGCAGTGGATGGACGAAGGTTAGGTAAAGGAATCGGGTCGGAGAATTGTTTAGACCATCGCTTTACGAACCCAAGGGAGGGGTTGGCTTTCCGGATCATCCCGTCAATGTGAGAGAGTTAGTTATGCTCCTTGTCGCAAAGGATCCCAAGGTCTCGAATATATAGGACAATAGTCAGGGGTTGCTTAGGAAGGAAATAGGGATGCGAGGATGAGTGAATACGCTTACCGGAAAAGGTTATATATTGGCATTTGGCGATGTTAAGTACAAAGCAATTTTTGGCACGCCAACTCGAGAAATTGTGGAGGTCTTATTGCACCAGTGAAAAATCACGTCGTGACTCGATGATCTTGAGCTTATGCGAAATTTTGTCGAAGCCCTTACTGAAGTCGGTTGCAATAACGTCGACTTCGTGGCCGTTCTCTAAAGTCTGGAGTGTGTAAAAAGTAAAATCATCTAAATTGGTGGTGATAGATATACCAGCAAGAAGGCCGTGTTGCCTGGGCGAGATAAGACCCTAGCAGCGGAAGGATAACGCTTCAAATGAAAGAACGGAGGCACATTTTTTAAGGAAAATAGCGGGAAGGCCATCTGAGCTGGGAGTGAATTCATCTTTAAGTTGGGTTGCTTTCCTTTCAATTGATAGTGGATCAATAACATAGATACAAATGGACCAAGGAAGTAATTAGGTGAGTACTTGAAATAGAAGGATGCTTACGGAGCGTCCAGAATTGACACTGCAATTCTGGATAAATCATGTTGTCTGGTCAGCAGGCATTGGGGATAACGCACTAATTTCAGGATCGTTCTATTCTAACCATAAGTATTTAAAAATGCATTCGAAAGTGGATAAACTCTTAACATTTTTCTAATATCTTACCCCTGACGTTTATGTGTGTTCCCTGAGGTCAACCTAGTTGACCATATATTTTGTTTTATCTTCATTAATTTCTAGGCCCACCTCTTCCACCGCTTTCATGATGATTTCACGATTTTTATTTACAGTTTCTAAATTATCGCCCAAAACGGCTATATCATCCGCATATGCGACCACGTATGTGACTCCATTCAGGGATGATCCGCCCATATTGTCGTCTTGTACCTTTCTGATGTAATACTCGAGCATACGGTTAAAAAAACATGGTGAGACGCCGTCGCCCTGTTTTAGTCCGTCGCGGATTTCCGATGGATCTGAGAGGTGGTTTTCTACTCGAAATATTCCTTTAATTTCGTTCATGCAGATTTGAATGTGGGCGATATATTTTTTCGGGATTCCCAGCTCAACTGCAATGTGGTAAAGTCTTTACCTTGTGACTGAGTCGTAGGCTTTTTTGAAGTCAACGAAACGTTGGTGAACCGTCTCTCCGTATTCCCACTTCGCTTCCAGCAATTGCGTTACTGTGTGCATTTGGTCGTTTGTTGACCGGTTCCTACGGAATCCGCACTGGTAGTCTCCGAGTATTTCTTCTGCGTACGGTATGATTCTCGCCAGTATGAAATTTGTTAGAATTTTGTATGTGGTTGGGAGCAATGATATTCCTCTGTAGTTTTCGCAGTCAGATCTGTCGCCTTTTTTTAAGACTATTGAGGTTTTCCATTCTTCCGGAGTGACTTCCTTGTCCTATACTGTATTAATCAGTTGGTGGCTTTTCGAACACTTGCTTCTCCTCCATACTTAATAAGCTCTGCCGGTATGCAGTCCACTCCAGGAGCCTTGTTGTTTTTCAATCGATTTATTGTGTCTACAACTTCGTTGAAGGAGGGCTCTGAGATCTGAGGCTCGGCTGTATGTACGTCTGGTGCGTTTATTTGTGGATGATGGGTGCGCACAAACTGCTGCTTACATCTTGTGACGATATTGTTTGTGTCTGTGACCAGGCAGCCGTTTGCGTCTCGAATTATTTTGGCTCAGCCTCGGTAGCCATTTCTAATTGAATTTATGCCGGCATACATACCTCTGATGTTCTTTGCTGTGGCATTTTCTAAGATTGTTTCGACCGGCGTCTTCTCCCACTCGCCTTTTTTTGCGCTTAAAAAGTCTAGTTGTCTCTTTCCGAATCGTCGCGTATCTTTCTGCGTTGACTTCATGATATCTTTCTAAGTAGATCACTCGGAGGCGTATACGTTGGTCGATCTGTGCCCGGCAGTCATGGTCAAAACAAAGTTTGGTCTTAAATTGTTTCTTAAATCCTAATACTGCAGTAGTGAGAGTAATCTGCTCGCAAAGATTAAGATGGGCCGGACATGTTGAGAGAATGGGCAACTATAGGACCTGTTACAGTCAGGCGCCGTGCTTCCTCGGATGAGGGAAGAGCGGGCACCTTTTATTATTCCTTTATTTAATCTTCTTTCATCAATTCGCGTTTTGTTTGATTTCAATTCTTGATATAAAGTTGTCCGTTTTTGAATTGAAAAATTGTTTACTTATGTGGGCGGTTTCTATAGTTTCTTTTCGTTTATTGTGTGTTACTTTGTTTATTTTTATTACAGCTTCTCCTTTTTTTTAAATAACAATACTCAAACTAAAACTTACAATTCAATACTCTCAAACTAAACTTCTTTTTCCAACTGCCAAAACTAAACTCTACTAACTTCCAACCTCAACTGATTTTACTATTAAAATTTCTCTCTACTTATGGAACATTGTGTTCTAATTTACTGTAAATTATAATATGAACAAAACAAATTTTCTCAAAGTATTCCTTTAGTTTCTGTGACTTTTAAATTGAATAAAATTTGAACGAAAATCAAAGTGCTCTGTTTTGAAATAAAAAGGGGCAAGTTATTAAAAAGGGGCATGTTATGAAATGTACTGTAACTGTAACTGGCTTGATATAATATTGTGTAGGTTTATTTATGGCATGTATTAAATGAGATGTTAGATATGTAAGGAGATTCAGTGGTAAAGCTAATAGGGGTAGTATTCTGGAATACTACATCCCACCCTTCTTCGATAAAGAAAATTATCCTTGAAGAGAATAATTTTCTGGTAACTATAGGTTAGATTAAGATTAATCAAAGGCTTGGATTTTCGTTCAATTACAATGGTTTTCAGAATTAATCAAAGGTTACAAAATTTAAATTTCAAAAAGTTCTTAACACTATGTCTATTTACATTATATATTAACTAAATTTAAATATTTCTCCTTGGAACCTTTTCTTTTCTTATCCAAAAATTATTATAACTTGTTATATTAATTATATAATATTAATATTATGTTTCAAAATTATCTTTTCCGTTCGAATTTATGTTTCAATTTCGAATATATATATTAACTCAAAAGTTTCTAATATATATATTAACTCAAAAATGTCCAATATATATATTAACTCTAAAATTTTCTTTCTTTCGTCCCCCTCTCTAACTTTTTTTTTTTTATTTCCGTCATTTCCTACAATTGTTAGATTATTTCATATATATTGAAATAAAAAAACAAAGGCCATTTGTTATGTGTGTATCTTTTCTTTAAATTTACGGAAAATTTTCCAAAACCTTTTTGGGCCTATTACTATGATGATTGAATAAAGATGATTATTACCAAAAATCTTCTTGAAAAATGATCTTAAATAATTTAAATGACGGTATAACTTTTTATTTTTTTTTATTTTGTGTTCGAATAAATTTTTATTGTTGTTAAAAAAAATGTGTAATGTATTTATATAGTTTTTCTCTTTAATACCCATTTTAGTTAAATTATTATTTTCATTTTTTATTATTTCGTGTAGTAAGTGTTTGTGTTCAGTATCATTGTTTGAAATATTTAGTGTTTTCGGGTTAATGTCGTCATTTTCCATAACTATCGGAACGTTTATCTTTTCAGTCTTACTCACTGCTGATGGATCATTTAGTTTCTCAGTCTCATTTACTGATTCGTATAGTTTTTCAGACTTATTAGCTGTCAGAACATCTTGGTTCCCAGTCCTATTTGCTGTTTGAACTATTTCTTCAGTTTTATCTGCTGTAGAAACATTCAATCCTTCAGTCTTTGCTGCTGAAAAGATTTATTCATCAGTGTTAGCTGTTGGACTGACTTGGGTTTCGATTTTAATTGCAACTTTTGGATCTTCAGTCTTTAACACTGCTGAATTTTCAGTCTTTGTTGCTGAAGTGTCGGGGTTGTCAATAGGGATAGCCGAAATATGAGGGATTTTTGTTTGTATTTTTTCTGAAAATTCCGAAGTTTCAGTCTTTACTACTGCTGAGTTTTCAGTCTTTGTTGCTGAATTATTTTCCCAAATTGTAGTCTGAATTGGAGTCATTATACTAGGGTTTGGTCTATCTTCGTTTATATGTATAGCTTTATGGGAATATGCGGGCTCACGGTAAATTTGGCTAGGAGCTTCAATAAAATTGTCGTTATCTATTTCCAAAGATCTAATGCTGTAAATAGAAAAATTTGGTCTGTTTTCCATAAATTTTGGTTGGCGTCAGGCCTCGTTTTCCTACTCTTGCACCCGAGAAAAGTGAACATTTTGCTTATCGTTATGTCCAATTGTGGTCCTAGAATTTTCACCAGCACGATTTTCGGCGTTTGCAGGATTATTTCGGAATGGGTTTCGCGTAGTACCTTGTTGGTAATTTGTTAAAGACGATCCATTCCTAGATAACCTGTATCTACACCCGTTATCTGTGTGATTATTCCTTCCACAGAAATTGCATATAATGTTGTATTCTCTTTTTATGGGATTGTCTATTCGGAAAAGTGGATTGCATGTTCCGATAACATGTGTCGTGTGTATGCCCTGGCTTACCACAGGTTTGGCAGACTATACGATTAAATCATTATATTGATATGACCTGGGAGAGTTGTCCATTCGAGCAGCATGCGCTACTACATGGGCAATCGACTGTTTTAAACTATTTCCCCCATGGGCTTTAGCTAGTATCTTTAGCTGTTCGTTCTTTAGTCCATCCTCAAATGTTTGAACGGCCAATTTTGTGTTTTCTTCCATCAAAAATTCCCTAACCACCGCGTCTGCTGTTATTTCACACGTGGTTTAGAGTCCGCAGAACATTCGCAACTCTATCGCCATATTCCCAGACGGTTTCTCTGTAGTGTTGTTTCAGAGAAATCAACTCATTGTGTGCCGTCGACCGAGATTGCTCCTCTTTATATTCCGATTCAAGTTTATCTTTTAAATCCTCCCACTTAGCGATTTTGCTATACCTAATAAGATCGTATGCAGCACCCTCTAGTCTATTTTTGACTAGCTCTAAAAATGTTTCATATATATCCGGGTCTGCCTTCCTTATAGATCTAAATAAAACGTCTCCCCCGGAAATAAATTTATCTAAGTCGCGAAAACATCAGAAATTCCGAAAGAAAGAGCCATTTCAGGGGGTTTATTGTGTATCTGTTGTGAGTGGATTTGTTCTTCCCCCTGCCTAGCCGCCTGTCTCGTATAGTAAGGACTCATAATAGTGAAAAATGGTATGGCGAAAATTTGTTATCAATTCCTAAAATATGGTTATGAGAAAAAAAAAAAGGCCTTTATGTTACTATTCACGATATATATATGGAAACGATATGGTTTGGACCCAAAACTGAAAAGAAAGAAAATTTTCGACGAGAAAGAAAAGAAACGGAAATGTCGTCGAAAAAAAAACTGAAAAGAGAATTTTCAAAGAAATTTCTATCGAAAAAATAATTTTGTTGAAAAGGAAAACTTCCAAGAAATATATTCCTACAAAAAAAAGGAAGAGAGAAAAATCTTTTATCAAAAATTGCTTACTACTTCTAACTGTTGATTGAGGTCTTTTTTTTTGAGTTCCTCTTTAATTTTTTTTTTTCTTCTGCTTGAATATCCTTTGTGTTACCGCCAGGCAGACTTCTTTTTTTTTGTTTATTATTATTTTTTTTTGTTTTATTTTTTTTTAAGTTTTTTTTCCTACATGGTTTATTTTATTTATTTAATCCTTTGGATGGATCCCGCCAGTCTTCGAGAATCTCGTCTTCATCTCGTCATCATCGTGATCATCATCATCGGGATCCCGTTATCTGGGTATCCCACCGCTGCTACCAGTGTTACAGTCCGGCGCCGTGCTTCCTCGGATGAGGGAAGAGCGGGGACCTTTTATTATTCCTTTATTTAATCTTCTTTCATCAATTCGCGTTTTGTTTGATTTCAGCTCTCGATATAAAGTTGTCCGTTTTTGAATTGAAAATTTGTTTGCTTATGTGGGCGGTTTCTATAGTATCTTTTCGTTTATTGTGTGTTACTTTGTTTATTTTTATTACAGCTTCTCCTTTTTTTTAAATAACAATACTCAAACTAAAACTTACAATTCGATACTCTCAAACTAAACTTCTTCTTCCAACTGCCAAAACTAAACTCTACTAACTTCCAACCTCAACTGATTTTACTATTAAAATTTCTCTCTACTTATGGAACATTGTGTTCTAATTTACTGTAAATTATAATATGAACAAAACAAATTTTCTCAAAGTGTTCCTTTAGTTTCTGTGACTTTTAAATTGAATAAAATTTGAACGAAAATCAAAGTGCTCTGTTTTGAAATAAAAAGGGGCAAGTTATTAAAAAGGGGCATGTTATGAAATGTACTGTAATTGTAACTGGCTTGATATAATATTGTGTAGGTTTATTTATGGCATGTATTAAATGAGATGTTAGATATGTGAGGAGATTCAGTGCTAAAGCTAATAGGGGTAGTATTCTGGAATGCTACAGACCGTGCGTAGGGTTCTTGATGGAAGACCAACGGGAAAAATACCGGCTAGACAGCCGCGACGGAGATGGGAGGATAATGTTAGGTTTGACTATGGGGAGATCGGATTAGACGGTCAAGCGTGGATGGAGAGTGCACAGGACAGTGAGCGATAGCGCAGCCGAATCAGTGAGGTCATGAACTTCCGGGTTCCTATTGACCAATAAATAGTAATAGTAGATATAATAGTATTCGAAAATGGTTATATACCACCTGAAGCATTTCTATATCTGAATGCACATATCTATCATTCAGCATTTGACAGACATAGAAAATGGTCGATAGTCAGGGGACGTCTGTCGTTTTTCTGGAAATGTATTAGTGTGCAAGTTTCCTAGTGTGTATTCCAGTACACACATATTACAGTGGATCCAGTAGTGATTATATACAAACATATATATATATATACAATTAGTGTTTGTACGGACGTGTGTATGTGCACACATGGGCACTTTTTTATAAATAAAAGAATTTCCTGTAAGAAATATATATATATATATATATATATATATATATATATATATATATATATATTTTAGAAAGAGCAGAATGCGAGTACTTTACGTACACGCCCAAATCGGAAAAAACAATCTCCATATTACTCAAAAGAGTAGATCCGGAATTTTCACCCGTGGAAATCCTCGAGAAACTTAAGTCTGTCTAAACTGACAGTTTAAAATTCGTTACTATAAAGCCATTCTTCACCTCATTTTCAAGAAAGAGCAATCGCAAGTTGCCTTTTTCATTGTTCCGCTAAGCGCTGATAGAAAGAGTGATGGGCTAAGACACATAAAGGATCTCAACTGTCATATGGTGAATTGCCAAAAAATCCGTAAGGCCAAAAATGTGTTACAATGCATGCTGGTCAACGGTTTGGGCATGTTGCAGCAAACTGCAACAAGGAGTTTAGATGCGTCAAGTATCTAAACATTCACAACACTGGGGAATATACACTTGGAAAAGAAAAATTATCAGATAAGAGCCTGTGTGTTATGCAAAAATTCGGGCCACACTGCTAATTTTAGAAGATGCCCCAAATTTCAATTCCTTAAGGGTAAAATGGATAGATGGAAGCTCGAAATCGAAAAACAAAAAAAAAAGGGTACATGTGTACCCGACATGTAATATGCTCAAATGATTTCTGGCTTAAATAATCCACTTAACTTAGCACCAAAGCCTAAAACTGCGATAAAATCACGCACGGCGAAAGCAGATTCAGATATAAGAATGATTCTTCTCAGCATGTGAACGGACTTCGAAAAAAGATTTAACGAACAATCAGCCCAAAAAGGTTTTCTTTATTCAGTGCTGTTTTCAAATCAAAACCCATAATCATTAAATTCTCCTTAGCTGAGTTAATCCTAAAATGTTTGCCGTGAATGTTAATTCATTTATTAGAATTGAGAGAAACTTAAGGAAACTGGTGGAACCAAACGAACTGATATGTTTCTGGGTAACGAAACTAAGCTAAACCAGAAGCATAAATTGGGCTACAAAAACTACAATATGATAAGAAGAGATACACCCCAATCCGTACAAGGAGGCGATTTTGCACTCTTAATTAAAACAAGTCTTCAATATAGGGTCTTATACAGCAAAGAAGTAACAACTTTCAAGTTCTTGAAGCTTGGATAGTATATATTCTTCTTCAAAGTCAGAGCCTCTTCAGGGAACACAGTTCATCAACGAATTCAACACGCTTTTTCGTGGTCTTAGGCTGGAAAGCAACTATTTCATTTTTGCAGGCGATGTCAATGCTTAATATGCTACTTGAGACAATTTATCCTCCAACACGAGATGTAAAGCTTTGTTCGACTGGTGGCAATACCATCGAGCACAAGTTAGAAATTTCCGCCACTAGTACCCCTTTCTACCCAAGAAGAGACTCCTTTTTTGGCCTTCTGCTAATAGGCAGTCGTGTTGAACTTTTAAATACAAATACTAGTATTCGAAATTTTCTTCGGATTGTCGAATATGATAGTGACCACTATGGATGAGTAGCCACAATTCACAGTTTATGCTACCAAACTCTGCTCGATCAATGTGATCTGCTTTATTTCTTCAATTTTCATGTAGCATACTGATCACGTTTCGAAAGCATTATGAAAAGTGAAATCCACTCAAGTGAGATGGTTCCACCTATCAATAGAAATTTAAAAACTGTAGAGATAGATCGTTACCTCTTTACAATGGATGATTTTGTTAAGAAATGAATGGAGCTCTCTATTCCCAAAATAAATCGGCCCGAAGATCACACAAGTCAAAATAAAAACGGAGCTATTAATGATCTGTATAGGCAAAAAAGTTCTCTCATATCTAGACTGAAACTACTCTATCGGCAGTTCACCGAGCGACAAAACCCGGAAATAAGGACACTCAAATCCTTGTTCCGTAATCTTCAACAGCTGTTTGGTGAAAACTACAGATCAACTACAAACTCAAAATGGAAAAACAAAATTCCCTGTTTAAAAATCTCGCGAACTCCAGCGAATTGTTAACCACAGGTATTACCCCCAACCACATCAATTCTATGGGTAAATCTCTCTTGATAGAAGATCCATACGAAAAAACAAATGCTACTGGTGCCTATTTCGAGGCCGTGCTCAGAATGAACGAATCCACTCACTCCAATCATAATCTACAACACAGAGCACTGCAAAATCACTTTTCACTTCGCAACACAATTGGTACTTGGCACTCCGGAAATCGAACTTTTAGTGACACTGTGGCATCTCTAACAGATACACACACAATAGCAAATAGTGAAGAACACCGAACGAAAATCGAATAAGATCATGCATCAGAGCCGTATACCATAGCGATAAAATAACAATTCACATCAGTGGAATATACTTGCGTTTAAAAATCGAATTCTAAAACACGGCCAGTAGCCTGATGTGTAAGGCATTGGTTCGATTTTTGGTCTTTCTAACTGTCATAGTGTCAGTTTGAATCACACGTTCTTCACTATCATTCCAAACGGTATAATTGGTGACTACGACGTGATCTGTACACACAGCACACAATTTCTCGTAGTAAACAGAACTTCACACACGATCATGACTTCCGCATAGAGCACCGGCACACTCGCCTGCTCCGGCGATCTCTCGCTCCGTCGTTCGCACACGAAATTGATCGTAAGGAAGTTACTGAGGAGGGAGTAGTGTGGCGTCTCTAACAGATACACACACAATACACAAGCAAATAGTGAAGAACACCGTACGAAAATCGAATAAGAGAATGCATCAGAGCCGTATAGCATAGCGATAACATAACAATTCACATCAGTGGAATATACTTGCGTTAAAAATCGAATTCTAAAACACGTCCAGAAGCCTGATGTGTAACGCATTGGTTCAATTTTTGGTGATTCTAACTGTCATAGCGTCAGTTCGAATCACACGTTCTTCACTATCATTCCAAACGCTATAACACAAATAACGCACATTAACCCATCGGGAATCAAGGCAACAGTTTGTTTGTAGGCAATGACGATCTCTCGACTATTTTTAAATCACCTAAAAATAAGAAATCTTCGAGAATTGATGAAATTCCAAACACAGTACTCAAACATTTATCGTAGGAAGCCATAAATATTTATACGGCACTGTTCAATAACGCATTTTATCCAAAGCACTGGAAAACGGCAGCAGTCCACCCCATTCCAAAATAGGGAAAAGATAGTAGCAACCCAATCAATCTTCGATTTATTAATTTTTTTTTTTTGTCCGAACACACCCGAATTTTACAACCAAACGCAACTCCATGTTTGTCTTAGATAAGACCTTTTCTATCCAAGATGGCCAACGCTTCTGGGGGAATAAACCGATTCTGGAGAGTATTCTCCAGATACATATCATCGGCATAGAATGGTCGCGAAATAATATATTTGCAGTGCACATTGCCCTTGCAGTGTGGCGACGAATAATTTTGATAACTAAATTATCTATCCTGTTTAGTCCTAATTCTCCATATGAAAGCAATTAAGTAATTGCTCAATTCATTACCGCTGCATTTTTAGTAAGGCAAATTAAACAATTATTGAAAAATGCAAATAACCCGTGTCAGGCGAGTGGCCTCAAAAAAGGTCATACATTCTGGTAGAGGAAATGCATCATTTGCGATCTTATGTTGCTACTCTGGTGTTCTATACATTCCAAGGTAGGAAAGCAAACAATGCCTTTCGAACACATTGGGGAATGGGGATATGTTCCACCATAGCGGGCAGCCATACACCAATACTGGTCGGATGAATGCCAAGTATGAAATTATTTTGACTCTGGAGTCCAAAAGACTGCTACGGAAGAGACTTCTTGTCATATCATATGCAGTCTTAGCTGTGGTAAGAGCTACTGTTATGTGCTTATCAAAGTAAAGATACTTATCAAGCCAGATACCAAGGTATCTAACTACAGTTTTTACTTGTTGGGGAAGATTATTACTTCCTACAATGGACATTTTTTTCCGATTCCGGACAGGTGCGTTCTGAAAAGCATAATTTCTGCTTTCTGAAAATTGATCTATAATTTCCAGTCGTCGCAAAAATATTTGACTCTATTAAAGTCATCTTACAGAAGTCTGTTGATGACATCAATCATTTTTTCAGTTCTATAGACCATAATGTCGCCAGCGTATGCAAAACTAGAAAACTAGATCACTAGTGTAAATGTTAAACAAAATGGGAGAATTCACTGCTCCCTCTTGTAAGCTGTTTTTGATACGAAAGGTCTTTTTTGATGTTATATCTCCACATTTCACCACAAACTCTTTACCCATTATCATAGCGTAGATAGTTTATAACAAATATTCGGACATACCTAGATTTGATCACTTATATAGAAGCCCTTCTAACCATACAGTATCGAAGACCTTTTCAAAGTCAACTAAACAGGCGTCAAAGCATTTTCGCTTTACCTTGTTCGACTGTATTATTATTATCATTATTGTTTATTGGCCTATAGGAACCCGGAAGTTCATGACATCGACTCCGCCATCGTTCCTTATCCTCTGCACTCTCCTTCCACGCTTGACCATCTGATCCGATCTCCTCAAGGTCAAACCTAACATTGTCCTCCCATCTCCGTCGCGGCCGACCTGTTGGTCTACCGTCAAGAATTCTACGCATGGTCCTATCGTTGCCCATTCGCGCTACATGTCCGGCCCATCTTAATCTTCGCGACTTGATTACTCTCACTATTGTAGGTTTGCGGTAAAGGTCCTCCAATTCGTGGTTGTGTAGTTTCCTTCATTGTCCTGCCTCCTCGTCATATTTACCTCAAAAGATACCCCTTAAAACTTTATTCTCGAATACACGGAATTTGTTTTCGTCCCGTTTTGTGAGCGCCCATGTTTCGCATCCGTATAGAACAATAGGCATGATTATGGTTCTATAGACACGGAGCTTTATGTTACGTGATAGCAGTTTGGATTTCAGCAGTTTACTGACTGCGTGCCAACTAGCGTTGCCGGAGTGTAGTCTTTTCTTAATTTCCTTCGACATTTCGTTACTGGCCGTCAGTATCGTTCCCAGATATTTAAATTCTTTAACTTTTTCAAATATCTTGCCTCTGAGGTTAATATGTGTTCCCCGGGGTCCACTTGCTCTCGCCATAATCGTGTATTTTGTTTTGTCTTCATTTATTTCTAGGTCCACCTCTTCTGCCGCTTGCATGATGATTTCACAGTTTTTACTTACAGTTTCTAGATTATCCCCCAGAACGGCGATGTCATCCTCATACGCGAGCACTTGTGTGACCCCGTTCAGGGATGATCCGGCCATGTTGTCGTGTTGTACCTTTCTGATGACATACTCCAGCACGAGGTTAAAAAAACATGGTGAGAGGCCATCCTCCTGTTTTAGTCCGTCATGGATTTCAAATTGTTCTGAGAGGTGGTTTTCTATTCTAACTCATCCTTTATTTTCGTTTATGCAAATTTGAATGAGGGCGGCATATTTTTTCCGGGTTCCAAGCTCAACTACAATATGGTAGAGTCATTGCTTTGCGACTGAGTCATAGGCTTTTTTGAAGTCAACGAACAGTTGGTGAACCGCCTCTCCGTATTCCCGCTTATTTTACAGCAGTTGCCTTATTGTGAACATTTGGTCGCTTCTTGGCCGGTTCCTACGGAATCCGCATTGGTAGTCTCCCAATATTTCTTCTGCGTACGGTGCGATTCTCGCCAGTATGACATTTGTTAATATTTTGTATGTGGGAGCAATGATATTCCTCTGTAGTTTTCGCAGTCAGATCTGTCGCTTTTTTTGAAAATGGAGTCGAGTATTGAGGTTTTCCATTCTTCCGGAGTGACTTCCTTATCCCATATTGTTTTGATGAGCTGGTGGATCTTTCGAGCGGATGGCTCTCCTCCATGCTTCACAAGCTCTGCCGGTATGAAGTCGACTCCGGGAACCTTGTTATTTTTCAATCGATTTATTGCGTCTACAACTTCGTTGAAAGATGGGTCTGTGATCTGAGGCTCGGCTGTATGTACGTCTGGTGCGTTTATTTGTGGTTGATGGGTGCGTACATTGAGCAGGTTTTTAAAGTACTGCTTCCATCTTGTGACGATATTGTCTGTTTCTGTGACCAGACAGCCGTTTGTGTCGCGAATTATTTCGGCTCTCCCTCGGTAGCCAATTTTAATTGAATTTATGACGGCATACATACCTCTGATGTTCTTTGCTCTGGAATTTTCTCGGATCTTTTCGATCCGAGTCTTCTCCCATTCCCGATTTTTGCGTTTGAAGAGTCCCATTGTCTCTTTCCGAATTGTCGCGTATCTTTCTGCGTTGACTTCATCATATCTTTGTAAGTGGATCACTCTGAGGCGTTTACGTTCTTCGATCTTCGCCCTGCACTCATCGTCAAACCAAGGTTTGGACTTAATTATTTTCTTAAATCCTAATACCTTTTGGGCTGTTTGTTTGATTGTGTCTCTGATTGTTGTTCGACTGTATGTCGGAAACAAATCATGCGCGGCATGAACGGTATCGTGTATCGATCTGAAACCGAACACCATCCATGTGAGTTAATTTTGAAATAGAACGATTCATTGTATTAGTAACAATGTTGTCCATAATGAAAAGATAATGATTAATTTCGTCATTACAAAGATACCTGTCAGTCAGTGGATCTACTCCATTAAAGCGTAATTCTATATTTATTAGCCAAACAAAGCGCGACCAGTGTGCTTTTCGAAAGTTAAAAAAATATATCTGGTCATACTGTTGAAGTAGTGAGTGTTCGTATGGAACATGAATTACGCCGGCAAGTACGTAATGATCACTACCGTACTCGATTGTACGAAGACAATTTTGAATAGTTCGATCCATGTCTACTAACTGTATTCGCTCCTCCAGCTAAAGTATATCCAAAACGGAATTTGCTCATGGATTAGACAGCGTACTTGTAGCGTACAATTCTAGTTTTTATACGATGGCGTTTGTCTGCCACCAGTCAAAAAACACCTTGCATCTTGTGTTCGAGATAAAATTACCCTAAACGCTGTGCTTGGGATTGAAATCTCTGCCATAAAGAAGTATTAATTTTCCGAGGCTAACTTGACATTTCGAAAAAAGGGTATCAAGTTCATTGATAAACTGTGTGCACTGAGGAACTCCGGGACCGTAAACAGAGACCACATATAGATGCCTTTGTCTTATCAAAGGAATATCTATAATGCAGACATCTAACGTCCGAAACTTGTGTACATTTATGTTGTACACGAACTTGTGTTGTAGACCATTTTTGAGAGGAGTTTGGACGATCTCGTCTTATAACTTTATAATTATTGTAGCCCAACTTGTGTCTTTGGTTTAGCTTAGTTTCCCTTGGCAAAAGCACATCTGGGCGTTGGGCTTTCAGCAGATTGATTAGATTATCCCGACTTTCCATGCATATTAGTGAATTTACATTCACGGCAATAATTTTAAGGGTTAACTAAGCCGAAGTGAACATTGTGAGGAGGGTCTATTCATCTATTCGGCGTTCGTCACTTTTTTTTAATCAATTCAATTTTTTTCTCAAACACAGATAACTGTCCTTGTATGGACAGTAAAATTGCTGTTACGTGTGTTTGTGTCTCCAGTCCAGGCATTTTATGTTATTTCGTGGTTGTTCCACGATTGATGCATTCTTTACACCGGCTGCCATTTGGGCGTATGACACACTAGGTGCCACGAGTTTGCATTCGTTTCTATTCTTCAACTAGTTTTTTTTCTTCCAACATTACTTTTAGTTGTTGGTATTTAGTACAACCTCTAAAGATATCAGGATGGTCTATATTCTTGCAGAAGACGCAGAATAACTTTTTCTTATGCGGGAGCTGTTCCCTGCCCAATGGGCATTCCCAATAATGTAATCGTTTAGACACATTACGAGGGTGGTCAAAAGGGGAAAAATATCCGACCTCAACGTGAAGATTGGTGCACTCGTCAATTAAAGCTAGTGAATGTAGTTGTGCACCTTCTGACAGATACTCACCAAAATTTCACCCATTTTGGAAGTGTAGTTTTTATTTGACAGACGTTTGAGTGAGACGATGTGAGTGTTTTTGTGAAAATGGACAAAATGAAGTATCGAACTGTCATTAAATTTGTGTTTTTGAAAGGAAGTACGCTTACGCAAATCAAAGATGAGTTGGACTTTGTGTATGTGAACTCTGCACCATCATTTACTACAGTGAAATTTTGGGCAGCTAAATTTAAACGTGGCCGTGAGAGCTTGGGAGACGATGAACATTCGGGACGTCGAAAATGCAACAACTGAGGATAACATCGCTAAAGTTCACCAAATGATGCTAGACGACTACCGAATTAAAGTGAGGGAGATAGAAGATGCCATGAAAATGTTCAAAGAACGTGTTTGTGACATATTAAATCAAGATGTAGGCATGAGAAAGCTGTCCGCGCGTTGGGTGCCGCGTTTCCTCACGTTAGACCAAAAAAGGTGTTCGAATGAACATTTCCAACCCTCTGTTGGCGCAGTTTAGGTGCAATAATACCGAGTTTTGGCGCCGATTAATTACTGTCGATGAAACTTGGATATATCATTATACGCCCGAAACAAAAATATAGTCAAAACAGTGGACTGCAAAGGGGGAATCGGCTCCAAAAAAAAATCGAAAACTGTTTTTTCGGCTGGGAAAGTGATGGCGACGTATGTAGTTATATTAATCGATTATCTTCAAAATGGAAAAACCATTGGAGGAGCATACTACGCATCATTACTTGACCAACTGAAGGCAGAAATTGCGGAAAAACGGCCACATTTGCAGAAAAAGAAAATCCTGTTTCAGCAAAGAAAGTCCACGTATTACGGTTTGAACTGCTTAACCATCCGCCTTACTCATCAGATCTAGCTCCAAGCGACTTCCTTCTGTTCCCTAATCTAAAAATTGCGCTCGGAGGACAGAGAGTTTCGTCAAATGAGGAGGCAATCACCTTCGTGACTAGTTATTTTGCAGTAAAAACGCCGAGTATTATTTGGACGAGTTAGAGAGATGGGAGCTTCGCTGGGAGAAGTGTGTAGAGTTACAAGGAGACTGTGTAGAAAAATAAAGATACATTTTAAGAAAAAATGTCTTGTATCTTTGTTAGGTCGGAAACTTTTCAGTCAATCCTCGTATACATCTAAATTGCATATTGCAATTCGATGCCACATGGCCGAATCCTTCCAATACACGTTCGTTTAAACTTATTGTTTGGTGGTTTAGATATTTAATATATCCAAGCCCATCAACTTTACTGTCGGGACTTAGTGATACAATAAAGAAAGGCAACTTGCGGTTGCGATTTCTAGAGCTTGCGGTGGAGAACGGTTTCACGCCTATAAACTTTAGACTGTCGGTTTCAACAGTTTTTAATTCCTCAAGTAACTCTTCTGGGGAAAAACAAGGATCAACTCCTTTTAGTAGCATGAAGACTGCTTTTGAAATGTACGTGTATTACTCACTAGTTGCACTACCCAAAGCAGATTTAATTTTATGATAATCCTCAAAAACACTACGCATTATACTAATTTTATTTTATTATTGATTCCTTTGGGTTTAGAGTTCTTGCATGTTAACTTACCGAGTTTTATTACGTCCTTAGTCTCCATATGGATCACAATAATGGAAGCCACTTTCTCCTTCCTCTTGATTTGTTGTTTCTGTTGCTCTTTTTCCTGGTGCTACTGTTGTTGTTGTTGTTGGTTTTGTTCACATAAATGCAAACGCCGCATATTTCTTTTTTCCGGTACTGCTTTTACTTCTCTGCACAAATGGCAATAATCTTGTCGAGGTCGTCATCAGACTTATTTTCCACTGGTCCCTTAAAGAGCATGTTGTATTCCAGAATACTACCCTTTATTAAATTTAACACTGAATCTCCTTACACATCCTTAAAAACTTCCCTTAACATATATTACATTCTCACTTAATACATACCATTCATAAACATTCACAATATTGCCAGTTACAGCACATTTAATAACATGCCCCTCTTCATAACTTGCCCCTTTTTATTTCAAAACAGAGCACTTTGATTGTCGTTCAAATTTTATTCAATTTAAAAGTCACAGAAACTAAAGGAATGCTTTGAGAAAATTTGTTTTGTTCATATTATAATTTACAGTAAATTAGAACACAATGTTCCATAAGTAGAGAGAAATTTTAATAGTAAAATCAGTTTGAGTTGTAAGTTTGGAGATTGAGGTTAAGTAGTTCAGTTTTAGGCTGAGATTTGAGTTTGAGAAGTAAATTTCGTGTTGAGTTAAAGTAAATATTTTCTGACTATAAGGTTAATTGTCGAATGTTTTACAATTACATAAAAAGTACTATTATTATTTGTAAAAAGATACATAGATAAAATAATAAATAAAGAAGAAAGGTCCCTGCTCTTCCCTCATTCCGAGGAAGCACGGCGGGAATTCGAACGGAAATTAGAATTTTGAAACAATAATATTAATATTATGTAATTAATGTAATAAGTAATAATAATTTTTGAATAAGAAAAGAAAAGGTTCTAAGGAGAAATATTTAAATTTAGTTAGTTAATATGTAATGTAAATAGACTATTTTGACTATTTTTCTAGTGGTAAGAACTTTTTGATTATTGTAAAAATTTAGTTAATATATAATGTAAATAGACTATTTTTCTAGTATTAAGAACTTATTGATTATTGTAACCTTTGATAAAGATTAATTTTGAAAACCATTGTAATGTAATTGAACGAAAATCCAAGTCTTTCTTAATCTAATATATAGTTACTAGAAAATTATTCTCTTCAAGCATAATTTTCTTTCTCGAAGAAGGGTGGGATGTTGTATTCCAGAATACTACCCTTTATTAAATTTAACACTGAATCTCCTTACACATCCTTAAAAACTGCCCTTAACATATATTACATTCTCACTTAATACATACCATTCATAAACATTCACAATATTGCCAGTTACAGCACATTTAATAACATGCCCCTTTTCATAACTTGCCCCTTTTTATTTCAAAACAGAGCACTTTGATTTTCGTTCAAATTTTATTCAATTTAAAAGTCACAGAAACTAAAGGAATACTTTGAGAAAATTTGTTTTGTTCATATTATAATTTACAGTAAATTAGAACACAATGTTCCATAAGTAAGTGCCCCTACCCCGGTGTTATCATGAAATTAATTGAAAATTTTTTAAAAGCTACTTAAAAGTACAATAAATATACCTGAAAAATCGCGTGTCTAGATTTATTACGTTCCTCAACAAAAAACCATGAAAATAGCCTATTTTTCGGCCTTACTGATGAGAATGTACCCTTAATATTTTTTGTTGACGGACGACGATTGATGTAATTTACTCAACGACTTTTCGGATACTGCGTCAAAACTGATCTTCCACATACAATGAAACAAAGCAAAACGCCATAACACTGAGGCATGTTTGGTTGATTTTGAAAAGGCCTTCGACACCGTTTGGCTAGACGGTCTTATTTATAAACTGGACATGCCTGCAAACGTACTATTTATTGTATATGAGATGGTTATGGAAAAACAATTCGTCGTAAAATGTGGTGACACATTTTCCAACAAGACTTTTTTCGTAAAAACCGACACTTACAACAGGGCTCAGTCAATTCTCCCATTTTATTTAACATTTACACTGGTAATCTAGTGGATTTTCTTACTCATGCCATTGCGTATGCTGATGACATAAAAGTCTCCAGAACGGGTAAAAAAAAGAGATCATTAACAGACTTTTACAAGATGATCTCAACAGAATCAAAAATTACTGTAGTTGAAGTTGAAGTTAAAAATTAACTTTCAAAAAACCGAAACTATCCTATTCAGGAGGACCCTAAGCGTCGCGTCGGCTGACACAAAAAGCAAATTGAAAGATGGCTCCATTACTGAACAAAATGGTTTGCCTTTGGCAATGAGAAAAATAGTGAGATATCTTGACATCTGGCTCGCGCAGTTTCTATATTTTGAGACACACATGATAATGGCTCTCTCTAAAGCTAAAACTTCGAATGCTGTACCAAGCCGATTATTCCGCAATAGTCTTCTTGACTCTAAAGTCAAGATTATATCATACATGTCACTTATACGACCTATAATGGCGTACGGTGGCCCGGTATAGTTTAACGTAGCCCTTACAATGTGGAAAAATATGGTGTATTTGAAGTCTCCGAATTTATGGAACGCCAAAATTGCAGCATACCAAGTATTGTCCTAGTAAAGACCTGTATTACAAGGCAGGCTTAAGAAGGATAGATAACTTCATAATTAAAAGTATACGGTTCCACATTGCAAGAGCAATGATCAATGAGAAGAATTTGATCTCGGGAGGCTTCTATCCTAACGATGCATACCTGGAGAGTACACTCCAAAAGCGGATGAATTCCCCCCGAAGCATTTGTCCTATTAGACATAAATGGCCTTATACAAAACAATGATGGAGGCCCTATCATATACCATGCTTCCGTGGAACTGGGAACAAATGAGTACTTCGTGATAACAGCATATCCAACTACGCAGGCCGCTTATGTTTTTCACACTTCCTGGTGTGCGTGTGGGTGAAATAATTTTAAAAAATGTATATATATTTAATAAAAAAATGTGGAGAAGCACAAAAAAATCAATAAAAAACTCAAAAATCATAATAATGTAACTAGATTCAAATGTTCGTTCCTTTTTCTGATATAATTTGTAACTTTTTGTTTAAAATAAAAACAATAAAGCACAAAATTACTGTACACCAAAGGGTAATATATTTATATAGAAAACAAAACAAATGTACATAGAATAATTTAGAGTACAGAACCATTAACTTACGTCAAAATGTAATTTATTAAAATAGACTTAGCATCTAGTCTAATATTGTAAAGTCCCTTTTTTGGATATAAATCCGTTTAAAAAAAATCCACAATCTATCTATCAGACTCTACGAACTCGTCGATTATATACTACGTTGCAAGACCAGCAACAGATGAGACAATTAAATATAAACCAACAAACACAAAGGATGAAGATACCATCCTAAAATCCGAGTCAGCATACAAAAAGATGAAAAATGTCGAAATACTTAATCGAAAAAAAATATTAGTGACTTGATTGGACTGAGACTAGTATTTAGCTTGCCGTGTAGAGTCTGAGTATTTTTTTTCTTTATTACTTTAAAAACGCATTTATTTCCTTGTTTAGATTAAATTTTGTCTTATTATTGAGGATTAAATGCCAAATCCTATTAATAAAATTACATATTTGTTTAATTAGCTTACTGGCTCTTCGCGAGCACTCTAAGTTGTACAATTTTTTTGCTTTAAAGTGTTCGCCTTTCGGCTTTTTTTTTTGTGATTATGTTCATCATCATCATCATCGGCACTACAACCAGGATCCGGTCTTGGCCTTATTTAGCAAGTCTCTCCACCGGTATCTGATACATATCCGAGACTTCTTAAATTCTCCATAATAATTTGTTTTTCCGGGCAAGGATATTAGCCTTGCGCCAGATTATGTTTATAATTAACTTAAATTATATAACATAACTGTGTATAAGAAAAGGTCCACTTACATTTTTACTTATTAGTATATCTATTACGTAAAAGAAAAAGGAATGTTTTTTTTTAAATATACGGAAGTCAACAAGCAAACGAAAAACCAATAAAACAATAAGGGGAGTAAGAGAAAGGGGAAGGATAAGAACAAACAAAAGGGCAATGGGAAAGGGAAGCCCTGCATCTGATATTGGTTCTACCATATATTCGGGGACGTTCAGTCCCTTCTTCATTATTGAGCCACCACCAATTGGGTTGGGTTCTATCTTTTATGGGTTTATCTATTTCATTGGTCACCATTCTAAAACGTAGGCGAACTGGGGCGTTAGAGATTTCGCTACTACGGAGAATACGTTTATCCCTAGCACCGCGGGAAGCGTGGTAAATAATAGGGACTCCATGTTTGTCTTGAATAAGGCCCTTATTATCCAAGAAAGGGAACGCTTCTGGGGGAATAAACCCATTCGGGAGGGTATGTGGCGGTTCCGCCAAACCCCACTGTTACATGCCCGAAGAACGCAGAAGAAGGCAATGGCAGTAGCACCTGTAAATACTTCACGCAACAAGCTTATCAAATTTATTTGTTTAAAAGCTTTTGGAAAAGAATTCTTACCTGCATTCATTCATTCGAATCCAAAAACTCTCCATAAGAATTCTATCCAAATTTATCATAGATCCCAATCATACATACGCATTACCTAGGAATTGCAGTTAAGAATTTCTCCCACAAGGGCATTCATGCAGGCATCAATGCATCTCTGCATTAGCGACCAAGAACCGGCGGATTGAATTCAAAGCATAAACAATGCAAATATAGAATCCGTTTCCCATAAACGAATTTCCCTGCATATACAAATGTAAGCAAGGGATTCGTTTCGGCCACCGACCCAAGATACGATATACAATTCTCGTTCTATAAAGTATTGTAACCCATTAGCATCCTTCTAATGGCTATTCGGCTGTTTACACAAGGGCATCACTCATCTAAGACTTTTATGATGCCCTCGTTCCATCTTTTCTTTTAACACAATTTCTTCGATGCATCGTCGACTATTTATTTAGCCGCGATGCACATCCTAGACAACGATCTATACGGTCCCTTTGTCTTTTAATTTCCCTGGATCCGTTCCTCATGACCTCGAGGCATGAGCAAACAAAGACACAATTAGCATCCAATGGGAATCGGCTTGTTTGCTTAGCCGAACTCACATCGCATGGATGCACGTTTAGCCCTTTCCTTGTTTTAAATTCGTTCTCATGGTTTCATCCCACGAATGAACCAATGCACACACATACATGTGTACCCTAATTTGAGTGAGCCGGTTTCACTGGCCGAATTTCTATTGATAACGATTTAATATCGCTGAGCCTTATTCTAATCATCGAACGGATCGAACGAGCCGTTCATCATCCCCTGTAAGGTGTGCACGATAGTGCACACCCATGAGGGTGTCCCTTCGCGGAGTCGAACCAGTTTAACTGTCAATCGCCATACGAGTCAAAATTCTACACGAGAGGAGCGCGGTCGTGAGTTTTAAGTGTTCGTTATATATGGGTGTACAGACTCCGAGTTGTTCCGGTAGCAATTGCGTTACTGTGGATTTTTAGAGTAAAATAAGTTGATAACCGTTTCCCACGACAGTATTTGAAATAAGATTTGTGTTCCAAAATCTATATAAAACTTACTTTCTATAGGGAGCTGTATTGAATTGCTGTGTTCGATGACTGGGAATCCGGAAATCACTATATGTAAATGTCAAGCATGCAAGTTAAATAATAAACTGTAAAAACAAAGTGAATCTATGTGTTTTATTTTCTGTGCAGTGGTATCCTGGTGTTTTCTTCTTTCCGCGGCGATCATTCGATGGTATTCGGTTTCATTTAGTGAAGTGACAATTGTGGTCTTCGTTTCGTGATGGTGAAGTGAATCAGCCCCGTACGCCGGTGCACCATACTTCACCTCCCCGCAGATACTCTCCAGATACATGTCATTGGGATAGTATGCTTCCGATATAAAATCATTTTCACTACCCATTACTCTTGCAGTGTGACCGCGAATGATTTTAATTATGAAATTATCTATCCTGTTTAGCCCTGATTTGTTATTCAGGACTTTATTAGGATAGAATTTCTTGTACTGAGACTCTGGTGTTCTGTAAAGTCCGAGGCGGGCACGCAAACACTGCCTCTCGAACACGATATGATGGAGATATTTTGTACCATATCGGGCAACCATAAACTAGCACTGGTCGGGTGAAAGCCGACTACGAAATTAGTTTCACTTTGTGATCAAGAAGGCTACTACAGAATAGACTTCTTGTCATCGCATGTGCCCTTTTAGCGGAAGAGAGGGACCTTGTTACATACTTGTTAAAGTATAAAAACTGATCGAGCCACATACCAAGGTATCTGACTTCAGTTTTTACTTGTAGTGGAAGATTACTGTTTCTTAAAATGGAAATTTTTTTCCAATTGCGCTTCGTATCCCGCGATGCTCTGGAGAGGGGCGTTCGGAAAAGAATAATTTCGGTTTTCTGGATATTAATCTTTAATTTCCAGCCGTCGCAATAATGCTTTATGTGATTGAAGTAATCTTGAAGGAATCTGTTGATGACGTTTATTTTTTCTCCCGTTCTGTATACTACAATGTCATCTGCATATGCAATGGCATTGTTGAGAGAATCCACTAGATCGCTAGTGTTAATGTTAAAGAGAATGGGAGAATTCACTGCTCCCTGCTGTAAGCCGTTTTTAATGTGGAAGGTCTTGTTGGAGAGTATGCCTCCACATTTTACCACAAATTTGTTGTCCATTATCATATTGTAGGTAATGTTCAGCAGATATTCAGGAATATCCAGGTTTGTTAACTTATAAACAAATCCTTCTAACCATACTGTGTCGAAGACCTTTTCAAAGTCAACCAAGCAGGTGCCTGTACATTGTCGCTTTACTTTGTTCCACTGTATATCTGAAACAAGTTTTGTTGCAGCATGAACTGGTTGTTGGAAATGATGTCATTTTCATCGCACCAGTTTATCAGCGCTTTGTTTATAATTTTTTCGAAAACTTTACTGATGTTGGGCAGCAAGCTAATCGAGCGAAGGTTGGCGGGGCTGTCCTTGTCTTTTCCTTTTTGGGTATTTGGCGGACAACGGCATAGTATGCGTTGTTTAGAGCGTTGTTGAACAGAATGGTGTAAATTTTCACTGGTTCAAGAGGCAAGTGCTTTGGAACAACATTGGGGATGTTATCTATTCCAGACGATTTTTTGTTTTTAATAGATCGAAATATGTCCTTAAGTTCATCCTTGCGCACGAACATATTCGTATTTTCATTTCTAACGGGGGACTCCGCTCTATTGTTTTCACTGAAGGCGGTGAAACTGCGGTTTTCGAGACGCCAGTTATGAAGTTGATTGCGCAGCACATTGAGCTTGAAGGGCACTGTTTTCGAGATCAATTTTCAAGCGAGTGGATTCATTCGCCCTGTACACTGTCTCGAAACAAGCACGAATTGAGTTCGCTTTCTCTTGCGGTTCTTCGTTAATATTAGCTCTTCGTAGGAGTTAATGTGCTCAGGGGAAAGTCTTGCGTTCAGCAGTATATGGCAATTCTGGGGAGTCCGCGGTACTCTCAAGCATGGGGTGTCATTGTGACTCTTTCGTCTGAATGTTTTATTAATTTGCGGGGACATATTCATTCCACTGGCTTGAATGACTCGAATTCTGTTGTTCCACTCTTGATTTATTGTTGATCGATAGTTATCATGAAACAATTTTTGAAGATTTTTAATCAGGGAATTCAGCGTTTTTATCTCCTGCCTATTGGGATCACTGAACTGTCTATAAGGCAGTTTCAGGTTTGAGAGCAGGGTGCTCTCTTGTCTATATAGAGCCTCGATACTTGGGTTCCTGCATCTGTTATTATAGCCATCCGAGTGCGCTACTTTGCGCATCGAGCGATTCATTGTGTTGGTAACAATGTAATCATCATCATCGGCACTACAACTGGGAACCGGTCTTGGCCTTACTTAGCAAGTCCTGAGGCTTGTTAAATTTTCCATAATGATTTCTTTTTTCCGGGCAAGGTCATTAGTCTTGCGCCAATGTCGTCCACAGTTATTAAGTAATGATCGATTTCATCATTACGAAGGTTTCTATTGGTTGCGTAGTTCTCTTTTTATTATGCGATCAAAACGTGGCCAGTGTGCCTTCCGGAAATCGGACGAATAAAACTGTTCATACTGCTCGAGTGAATAATGTTCTTTTGGGACGCATATCACGGCGCCCAAACCGTAGTGATCGCTGTCGTAGTCGATTGTGCGAAGACAATTTCGAGTTGTTAGATCCGTGTCTGGTAATTGGATTCGATCGTCTATCATGAGTAAATCCAGGATCGAATTTCCTCTTGGATAAGACGGTGTATTTGTAGCGTACAATTCGAGTTTACGCTCTATAACATTTGTTTACCAACAAGCGAATAGTGACTTGCCCCTCGTGTTCGGGGTCAAACTACCGCTCGCACTGTGCTTGGCGTTAATATCACCCGCCATTAAGAAGTAATTATTCTCCAACTCTAACTTCGGGATTCGGAATAGCATATTAATTTCATTTATGAATTGCCTACACCGGAGTTTTTCAGAAGCGTAAGCAGAGATCATGTATACACGTCTTTGATTTCTCAAAGGAATATCTATGATGCAGGCTTCTAGCACCTGAAACTTGTGTACCTCTGTGCTGTAAGGGACTTTGTGGTGCAGATCGTTCTTAATTAAGACAGCTACCCCGCCCCCTTGAGTAGAGTGTGGCCGATCACGTCTAACTACTTTGTAATTTTTGTAGACCAGTTTGTGCCCTTGGTTTAGCTTAGTTTGGTTGCCAAAAGTACATCTGGGCGTTTGGCTTCGAGCAAGTTGCCCAAATTATCCCTTCTCTCCATGCGGATTAGCGAATTTACATTCACGGCAATAGTTTTTAGTTTTAATTCAATCAGATGATTATATATCTTGATTTCGATAGTCTTATAAGAACAAAGTCGAATAGTGAATATCTATTCGTGTCTTTTGTTCAGTCAATGGTTTTTTAAAGTCAACAAAGTAAAATTGCTTTGATGTCTGCATTTGCATCTGGTGCGGGCGCGATTATGGTTTTGCATGGTTGTTCCACTCGTGCTGGAGTCTTTGCACCAGCAGCCGTTTGCGCGTATGACACACTAGGTGCTACGAAGTTGTTGTACGAACGATTTTTTATTCTCATTTCAAGATCAACTTGTTTTTTTCTAAGTTCCAATTTCGATTTTATCTGTTGGAATTTAGAAAAACCTCTAAAGCTAGCAGTGTGGCCTGTATTCTTACATAGTGCACAGGATTACTTCTTCCCATGCGGGAGCAGTTCTTTACCCAAAGATCATTCTCCAATATTATGATTATTTAGACACTTTACGCACCTAAATTGCATATTGCAATTCGGTGCAACTTGCCTAAATCGTTGACAGCGCATGCACTGCAAGACACGATCTGATTTTCTTATTTTTTCCCAAATTATAGTTTGATGAAGGAGAATTTTAATGTGTCGAAGGCTGTTGGGGCTTAGCGATACAATGAAAACAGATAATTGGCAATTACGATTTCGGGACTTTGCTGTGGAAAAGGGTTTAACATCCGCGAATGTTAGGCTTTCGGTTTCAACCGTTTTCAGTTTCTCAAGTATTTACTTGGGTGAAAACGAAGAATCAACTCATTTCAGAAGCCTGGAGACCACCTTCTCTGATTTTGGGCTGTACGTATAGTAATCGCTGTGCGCTTGCCCTAACACTAATTTCATTTGTTTATAATCTTTCTTTTAAGGGGTATCTTTGGAGGTAAATATGACGAGGAGGCAGGATAATGGAAGAAACTCCACAACCACGAATTGGAAGAGCTATACCACAAACCTATAATAGTGAGAGTAATCAAGTTGCGAAGATTATGGTGGGTCGGACATGTAGCGCGAATGGGCAACGATTGGACCACGCGTAGAATTCTTGGCGGTAGACCAACGGGAAAGAGACCGGTAGGACGACCGCGACGGACATGGGAGGACAATGTTAGGTTTGACCTTGAGGAGATAGGATCAGATGGTCAAGCCTGGAAGGAGAGTGCGGAGGACAGGGAACGATGGCGGAGTCGAGTCGGTGAGGTCATGAACTTCCGGGTTCCTACAGGCCAATAAATAATAATAATAATAATGTTATCTTTCTAGTTATCACATATTAAACTTATCTTACCATTAGTAATACGTTTAGGTTTAAAAGTTTTACAAGTTAACTCATCAAGTTTTATTAGGTCTTTAGCTTCCATTGAGCTACTAACTATGGCAGGCACCTTTTCTTTTTTTTGATTTGTTGCTCCATGTGCCCCTGTTGCTGCTGTTGTTGTTCATGTTGTCGGTCGTTCATTTCTTGTCCCTGCTGTACCTCGGGATCATTCTCTTCTTTCTCTTGTCGTTGTTTTGCGGTGTTTTTTTTTTTTTGTTTTCTATTGCGAGAGTCTCATTTATTTGTTTTTGTATCTTATCTATTCTTCGGATGAGTTAATCGATACATTATTTTCTCTCTTCTTTCATTTCGTGGAAGGTATTGTCGTCATTTGCGGCTAATTCTTTAAACTTTTTTCCCACTCCAGAGTAATAATCTTTCTTGGGAATTACGCATTTGTCGGAATTTCCATTTCTTCCGCTTGTGTTTAGCCGCTCGGCAATGGGGTTCGGCCACGAATTTAGCTTCCTTCGCGACGCCGCTTTAATTTCCGCCGATGTACGGAGAATTTTTATTCACTTTTTTTTTGTTTTTTACGACCGTTCTTGAGGATGGCCACACTGTGTGGTAACACACACACTCACACGCGCGGCCACACACACACTGTGTGTATAATGCACACACGTACACACGCTGAACACGTATACAGTAGACAGTTCAATATTTCACCATAAACTATACACACTGTTTGCACAATTCACACTTTCGCACGCACTAAAAGGTCCCTGTTAAATGAGAGTCTGAACTACCCTTATTAGTCAATGGACTATGGGTCGATGAAAAGGGGGGCACATATTAGGACTTGACCTTTCATCAATAGGTATAAGTAAGTTATAAATACTCTGAGGTATAGTTAATCTTAGATTTACTTTAAGTTGTTTTAATTAGTAAATTTAAAAAAAACCATGCCATTTGACGAAAGGTTTTCAAATTGAAATGAAATAAAATTATAAATTGTATATAGAGTATAATACAACATAGGTAATTTTTAAAATTACATACAAGAAAAGTGTGAAACCTGTGTGCCATACTGGTTTTATAGTATATATAAAAAAGAGATGTATAGTTGTTTGTTTATTCAGCCTAATAATATTGTAAAATAGTGAAATAAAAACACGTAAAGAATAAGCTTCACGTCTCTGAATTTGGAAGCATCTCTCCGCATGGATGAATTGGATAGGATGCGAAAACAAAGGAAGAGGAAATCTCCTTGAGAGAGAAATATTGGAACACAGACGTTTGCAAGACATGAGAAATGAAAGGAAGGAGATACTGAAAACAACCTGGAGTCGAGTTTTTAGTCGAGAGTCAACACCGCAAGCGTGAACGCCGGATAGATGAAAGGACCCGTTCGATTTTCCGAAAGTTCGAAAGAACTGTACAAATAATGTTTTACGACAACGAAAATAACATAAAATATAATAAATGTAGCTATAAATTTAGTGTTCGGCGGTATATACACATCAAAAATCACCAAAGAATCTAATTTGAAAATTATTTTCTGATAAATCAACGATAAATACCAATTTAAACATTAAGTTTAATAGATGTACCTTTTATATATTGATCATTTCTGGCGATAACTTTCTCTGCATTTTTTCGTGCTAAAAAGAACCATTCACTTGTATTACCCAAGTAATGATATTCCGTTGCGAGATCTTTTGCGATTAAAGCACCATGGTTTGGCGGTGGAAGTCTGTAGGCAAAAGGACAAAATAAGCCTAAATGTGATGGATGCTGATTCCAATCGAAACAGTTTCCAGCTGCGAAAATATCATCATCAAATTCGACCATCGACAATACGGATGCGTGCAAGAGGTTTACTGATGATTGTACAGATAACTCCGTCGTCTTAAATATTCTAGAAAAAAACGGAACATTTTTCAAATTAATCATTATTTATTAAAATACTAAAATATTTATTAAAACAGAATGGAAGTTAATTTAGAAACGTTGTAAAGCAATAGAGAATATTTCATAATATGTCCGAATAAAAATAATTATGTAATGCCCTTAGGTGGACGAAGAGGAATAGAATAAAAAGAAACTATAAACAAATATTAACATGAATAATTGATGGTTAATATAATTAACAAGCAACCCCCTCGCTCCATCTAGAATTTCGAAAACTAAGATCTTGGTGATATGGTCCCCCAATTAATCTCCTAAAACAAAGGGAGATTTAAAACGACTTTCTATAAAAATTTAAAGAAGTCGTCGATTTTTTAATGAAACAAGTGTTGTATAAATATAAAATTAATTACAAAAAGAAAAAACTTTGGTAGATAAATGAGAGGTGGGAACACGCAAGTACCTTGTTGTCCAAGCGCAATAGAGATATGTGTATATATATATATATATATATATATATATATATATATATATATATATATATATATATATATATATAATGCATACGAGGGTTGCCTTTTATATTTCGGGATTAGAGAACAAAAACAAATATTGATCATCGAAAATCACTTTATTGTTTTTCAAAATATTCCCCATGAAGATCTATACACTTTTGCATGCGTTTGAACCAATTGTCGAAGCACTTTTGCCACTCCCATTGAGGTATCTCCAACACATGCATTCTGAATGCAGCAACCGCTTCTTCAGGTGTCGAAAAACGTTGACCTCTCAGTTTGTTTTTTACGTACGGGAATAAAAAGAAGTCATTCGGTGCCAAGTCAGGACTATACGGCGGATGACCCATCAAATCGATGTTTTGGGTGCTCCAAAATGCAGTTGTCGCAGCCGATGTGTGAGAGCTCGCATTGTCGTGGTGAAGAGTGATCCGTCTTCGACGGTTGGTTTTCCTGATTTCTTGGAAGACAACTGGCAAACAAATGGTTGTGTACCACTCAGAATTGACTGTTCTGTGTTGCTCTAGTGGTACGGTTGCGACATGTCCAGTTTTTCCGAAAAAACAGGCGACCATTTGCTTGGAAGTGCTTCGTGCGCGAACAACTTTTGTTGAATTTGGCTCATCTTGAAACACCCAGACAGTCGACTGCTGTTTACTTTCGGGCTCATACGCGTAAATCCACGATTCATCACCTGTCACGATGTCATAGACGTGTTTCGAAGCACCGCGACCGTATTTTTGAGCATTTCTTTCGACCAAATTGTGTGGGATCCAACGCGAACCAACTTTTTTGACAGTCAAATATTTATGCAATATTGAATGTATGCTGGTCCCACTAACGCCTAAGGTTGTCTCAATCTCACGATAGGTCACATGACGATCTTCCAATATCAGTTCGCGCACAGCATCAATGGTTGTCGGAACAACAACTGATTTTGGACGACCTTCACGAAATTCATCTTGGAGTGAACTACGACCACGATTGAATTCACCATACCATCGATAAACACTGGTCCTTGATGGAGCTTCATCGCCAAAAATTGAATTAAGTTCATCCATGCACTGTTGCTGAGTTAATCCACGCCGAAAGTTGTAAAAAATAATCGCACGAAAATGTTGAGGATTTAATTCCATTTTTGGGCCGAGATGAATCTTTTAAGTTACTGTAAACAACACAAATAGCGCTCGTATGTCAAAACGTTCTGAGTACGTATAACCTCAAAAATGTCCAACTTTACGACAGAGCTGTCAATTGCCGGATTGCAACACTAAGGTTGCCAAATCCCGAAACATAATAGGCAACCCTCGTATTGTCTCACGCGTTGAAAACCATCAATCATACAGCCTTTCCCAAAAAGGGCAAAGACTGTACAAACCCAATGATCATGCGTGCGATAAGTTTACTAAGAACTATCGATATACATCATAAGTATCGAGAACGTCATAAAGAAAACTCTGCTCAAACGGGTTAACGACAACATTATTCAGAAAAACCAGTTTAGGTTTGAGGTGGGCCATGAAACCACATATCTCGCATGTAAAGTTCCACCGGTATCCGGTCCTTATCCGAAACTTGTTAAATTGTCCATAATAATTTGTTTTTCCGGGCAACGTTATTAGCCTCGCGCCAAGCTTTCTCAGGATGTCGCTGCATGCATTGATTCACTACTTGGCGGGCGCCAAAGTAGCTATCCGTGGGGTCACGTGGTAACGGCATATCAACTTGGATTGAACGGGGACAAGGATTGTCCTGGCCTTCGCTGGGTTGAAAGCAGAGACTTTGCCCTGTATGTTCGCTCCCACCGATTTAGCTTGCCAAAAGGAACAATTATTAGAACTCATTAACTTGGAGCTACCTGTAATCCGTAGCAGCGTCCTTCTCCGCAGCTAAAAGCGCATATTCTATGACAAGAAGTCTATTCCGGAGTAGTCCTTCTTGACCCCAGAGTCAAAACAATTTCGTACCCGGCATTCATCCGACCAGTTTTGGTTTATGGCTGCCAGTATGGTATAATATATCTCCACTTTATATGGAGAAGTTTCGTGTGTTCGAGCGGCAGTGTTTGCGTGTTTGTACAACAAATAGGATAGACAATTTCATAATTAAAATTATTCGTGATCACACAGCAAGAGCAATGTGCAGTCACAATAATCTTATCTCGGGAGCATTCTATCCCAACGATATGTATCTGGAGAATACCATCCAGAATGGGTTTATTCCCCCAGAAGCGTTCCCTTTCTTGGATCAAAAAGGCCTTATCCAAGACGTGGATGGAGTCCCGATTATTTACCACGCTGTCCGTGGTGCCAGTTATCCAAGATGATGGAAAAGGCCACGCTGATTAAATATTTGGAATGCAACGGACTCCTAATGATTGTCAATACGGATTCTGTAGCAGACGGTTCACGGAAACCTGTCGACCCTGTAACTGATTTCTGGGCATCTGCAATTAAAAGACATGGTGAAACAAGGGCGGTTCCATTGGATATCTCCAAGGCGTTTGACCGCGTTTGGCACGGAGCGTTGCTGAGCAAGCTTTATTCATAACAACTCCCCAACAATTTTGCGACTGGACAAAGAGTTTCCTCGAAAATCTATCGATCGGGTTGCTGAAGACGGATTTTCGGACCTGTATTATATTAATTCCTTGCTGCTGCAGGGTTTTATCTGACTCAAACCTTGTTTTTGCTTCACATTAATGAATTGATACAATCAGCGGAAAACAAAATATTCAGTTTTGCGGATGGTAGTACACTTATTTCCTCATTTTCGAATGATCGGCGGATAACTGCATCAACGTACCACCAGCTGAGATGTAGCCAGATCGACTCTCTGAATCGGGATCCGGGTGAAATCCTACAGTTGGGAATGGCTAATTTCCTCAACATCAATGACGCAATATTCAACATTCACAAGGAAAAATGTATTGTCAGTTCCACAGCTGATGATGAATGGCTGGACCCTTGAATCTAAGGAAAACATAAATTTGCTCGGCGTCATGGTCTGTGGGAATGTACCGTGGCATGAACACGTTTGCAACATCACTAGGTCCGCCTCGAAAAAATTGAGGTATCTCCTTAGAGCCAAAAAAATAATTGAATTCCGGGCAATTCTCGAATATTATTTCCATGTTTGGCGCTGTACTCCTAAGCATACACTGGACCTACTTTAGAGCATAGAGAGACGGCAGATCTGCCTGATCGAGTACACAGCGCTGATATCGGACTACGCGAAGGCAGGTAGCAGAACTTTGCCTGTTTTACAGATATTGTCACAGCAACTGTTCCTCAGAGATTCGTGATATTGTTCCGCGAAATTCGGTTTATTTGCGCTCCACAAGGCAATCCGACGGATCCCACCAATTTGCAGTTCATCTTCCGATGGCATGCACATTTCTGTTTCCAAAACTCGTTCCGTTACAGAACGGGAATGCTGTAGAATTCCCTCCACACAAGTATTTCCGACTCGTTACAACATGCAACTGTTCAAGAGGAACTAATGGCATCTCGGGGCGTTGACTCGGCGCTATAGATTCGCTTCTCTTGAAAGAAGTATATTTAAAAAAAGTACTTTCTGCGAACCTTGTTAACATACGCATTAACTTACTAAGCACTCTATCCACGCGATTGCGTACGTAGATGATCTTTTAATTTATAGAATATCCCCCAGATTATACAGTCTATTACAGTGCGACATCAATAAAATTCAGCACTAGTGCGACGGTTGAAAACTTAAGGTCAACTTTCGAAAATGTAAAGCCATCCTAATTAAAATCCGGTTGTATAAAGCATTGGCGCAAGGCTAATAACCGTGCCAGAAAAACAAATTATTATGGACAATTTAACAAGTCTCGGTGGAGGGACTTGCTAAATAAGGCCAAGACCGGATCCCGGTTGTAGTGCCGATGATGATGATGTATAAAGCCACCAAAAACAAAAGAAAGCCTGGCGAAAATTAGTTGTCGTAAATGTAAATTGGAAACCAAGAGTGCAGTTTGCTATGACAAGAAAGCTTTTTCACAGTAGCCAACATTTCACAATAATGATTGATATGCTTACGCAAATTAGATTTAAGCCACGAGAATATATAGAAGTTGATAAGGAAAAGATTTAGGATCAATGTGGACATTAAATTACACCCTGTTAGATTAATGGCGGATATATTAGCATCCATTAGTGTGTTAAATATTAAAAATGATAGAGTTTCATTTTTGGTGCGAAAATTCCACAGTACCGCTTTACAAATGTCAAACCATACACAAGAGCGACTTATTTGGATGTCCGGAATTTTGAATGTAGCTTCACGTGTTGTTATCGAGGGAAGGCAGGGCATATCTCTTATTAAACATTTTCTTTTCATATATCCGCTTCAGACAAATTAGCGGGTCCTTTTTCTAAACTGGGTTGTGTGTTCATCGGCGAAACTAGATACTTCGATCGGGTATCCATCACGGAATTCATCCACCTATCTAAAAAAGTGGATTTCTATCCACACAAGACACAACAGTGATATGCCTATGAATATAAGAAGAAGCTGATAAACAATACTCTTCCGTAGGTATATGGATGGACCAACATTTGGGTAAAAACCAAAGAACTAATTTGCATCCAGAGAAATTTAAATTCGGTTTAAAGTAGAATCGGTTCTGCGATTCACAATAGGTGAACAACACAAGTCGCTATAGGTGTTACGCCCTTACAGCAGTTGCGTCAATTAATAACAGAGCACCCTCACAAAAATAATGTTAAATATTCGTAACACACTAATAAAATAAAACCAAATATTATCCTATCCTTAACAAGTACTGAATATAAAAATACACTTCGGATATTGAACAACAAAAACAGTTTTGAAAACATTGTTAAGAAATTTATTTGATATTAGAAAGCCAAATTTCAATGCCAATTAATCTTCACTAGCAATAAGAACTTTTACCTCGTCAACATATTTGCTCTGTTAACTGCCACTTCCGCTTCAATTCGAAACCTGTCTTGTGCGTAACGGTCTACCACTCCTTCGCCCAAATTGAGAGAAGTTCCTGCCTCACAGTTAGATCCTAGTGAATGTTGAGTTTCGACTATTTGCAGGAATTTCGTAACAACGTCTCTACCACGCATCAAATTTCTTCGATTATTCCGACTGATTTCATCCCAATCATCTAGTTCATCCTCACTGACTTCATCAACAACTCCTTCTAAAAATTTATTTGCTTCCGATCCTTTGGTTTGATCATCGAAGCTCAAATTATTAACACTGTTTTCACTGTTGAAGGATTCAATAATAAAATTATTTTCGCTGTCTGAATCGTTGTCTAAATTTATTTCTTCGAAATTAACTTCAGCATTATCTTCTTCGACAATTCCGTGCTTAAAACCTTTTGCGGAAACGTTGCTGTACTGCGAATGACTGACTAGTCTTAAGTTTTTAATATTATTATTTTTCCGAGCATCATTGTTGTCATCAATAAAACTTTCATTTAACTGAGTTGAGTTTATTTCAGGCGTTACCAGTGTAATTTTAGTGTTTACGTCGCTCTCTTTGCCGTCTATGACCACCTTGATGTTGGTTTCTGTGGTATTTGTAAATGGTTTGGCACTACGATTATCTGTGCTGAACGAATTCTTATTATAAAAGTTATTCAAGATTTCTGTTTCCAAAAATCGTTCGTCCGATCGCGGCGTATCACTTAATCGGCCTAGTCCGTCATTTGTTTTATATTGTAAATCATCGTCAAAGGTAATTTCATCGTATTTTGATAAATTGTGTATCTTGAGGTACTGTAAACCTTTATTTACAGTTTTTCTTATATCCTCCATAATTTTCTTTTTGTGTAATTTTCTTTTTTTTAAAAGTTGTGTTGTCTCCTTTGATGGAGCAGCAGTTGTAACAGCTTGAGCAAACTTTGTTTCGGTTTCCGCTTGACTTGTTGAATACTGTTTTAAAATTTGTGTAATTTGATTTGAGTAGTTGCCATTATTATCATAATTCATCCACAAATCACTGCCAAATAACTGGCTTCCCCCATTACCGCTCCCTGAGAGCGCAGTATCGTTGTCATACATTTCATAATCTAAAGTAAGATTATCAAAAACTTGTAAGCCCCAACGAATATGATCTTTTTCATTAGAGTGGCGAACACGAGATCGGCCATGTCGAATAAAAAGCATATCTCCCATTGAGCTGCAGATGGTAATGGTCGCCATATTAATGAATATAAATGAAACTAACAATATCACTGGAGAATTGTGAGCACTGTTACCACAAAGCATTATGTGAGAACCTGGTACTTGGTTTCACCTTTTTTCATTCATTAATAATTTAAATACAGTTTACTCCGTTCGTTGTTCGTTAATTGCTAATAATATGTCGGATACATTTTTAGTGCAAATCGTTAAATGCAATAATTTGCAACCATTTTTTCGTATTAAATGTGCGATTTTGCTTGGTGCCGTGTATAATTTTTTGCTCTAACTATAAAGGTCAGATCTGAATTAGGTTTTTATCATTTGAAGCCGCAGAGTCCTAAATTATCCGTATTTTGTGTTATATTTCCAAACACAATTTATTTATTGTAAATGCATACGATTTAAGGCCGTTCATTTTATGTTTGTAATGTTTTCTATAAATAAAGAAAAAAAACATAAGTCTAATTAGAAAATAGGTAAACATTTTTGGTTTTTGTAATATTATCGTGTTTTTTATTTAAAAATGATAATAATATTTGATCTTTGGCAATATAAACAGAGATTATATCGTTAAGCTCAAGAGGATTATTTCGTTAAACTCAACTGGGCAGAACTTATTTTCTGGTAGGATTGGTAAAATTCTGAAAAATACCGCTTGTGCTAGACAAGAAGAGATAAATCAGCACCATCAAAGCATGTGTTACTCAGATACCATCGAATCAGAATATTTCATTAATAATATCGTTTTATAAGTACAAATAAAAAACAACGTAACCACTTACAACGAAACTATCTCGCGAAAGACGCTACAAATCAATCCAACCAACAAAAACAGTTTTGAAAATACATCATGTATTTGAAAAAATATGGAGTTTCCAACAAACCTGTAGTGAAGAAAAACACCAAAGGAAAATCGAAGAAAGACCATCATAATAATAAATAAATTTTAGTTGAGATTATTATTATTATTATTATTATTTATTACGATGTAATTAATTACACAATAACTTAATTCTAAATAGCGCTAGCTGCTAGGGCTTTCGGCTAATATCGAGTTACTTTAAATTTTGTTATGAAGGTTAGTAAGTGTTAGTAATTCGTATGTGTAGTTGATATTCTGTTCTGATGGTTTTGCCAGAAAGCTGCTGAAGGGGCCGTTTCCAAATAGTTGGTTTGCGATGGTTTGAACTTTTGGGCAGTCGAATATGATGTGATGTGGAGTAAGTGGGACTTGGTTGTTGCAGTTGCTGCATTGTGGGGGGCTGGTTTTTATAAGGATGTGTTGGTGTGTGATTTTGGTGTGTCCTAGCCGGAGTCGTAAGAAGCATTTTATTTTTCTGTTTGAGACTGTTGTTGGGTAAGTAAAGGGTTTGGTGTCCTGTTTAATTTCTTCTTCCATTCTTCTTCCTCCACGTTCTTAAGGGCATTTTTTACCTGTCTTCTTATGTCCGTTTTGTTAGGATAATAGAAGGAGACGAGAGGGGACTTTGTCCCTAGTTTTGCGGCCGCGTCGGCCGCTTCATTTCCACTAATGTTACAGTGCCCGGGGGTCCAAAGTAGCTTTATTTTATTAGCTTTCTTAATAATGTTATCTTGGATTTGACGAATGACAGCATTTGTGGAGTTTACGTTGGTTATTGCTTCTAGAGTTGAAAGGCTATCAGTACAGATGATCATTGGGATTTTCTGGATCAGTTTTGTTGCTTCCAAAATTGCCGTTGCTTCCGCTGATAGGATGGAACAAAAGGTGGGAAGTGATCCCATTCTGATTATTTCTTTGTGATTGTTGACTATCGCAAATGACACATTTGATTCGTTTTTGGAACCATCTGTGAAAAACAGGTTCCAGTTTTAATGTTTGTCGATGGTATCCTTGAAAAGTTTTTGATAGATTATCTGATTTGTTGATATTGGGACAGGTCATCTAAGATTGTATTTCTCGGAATTAACCATGGAGGGTGTTGTGTGCGGTGGGGTTTTCAAATGTTTATATGAATATGTAAGTCCTTGGCTATTTCGATGGCCCTTTCCAGTCCTGAGCGGTATCTCGACCTTCGTTTTTTTTTATAAATTTTTCGGATGTCCTGCACTATGGGGGTTGCTATAGACATTGTAAATTTGTAAGCAAGTGTAGCTGATATATATTTTAGTCTGTTTTCTATAGATGGGAGACCACATTCGACGACGATGTTTTTAATTGGTGTAGTACGGAATGCTCTGGTACTTGCTCCAGCTGCGGCGTGATAGGGAGATTTTATTGTTTGCAGGGTCGTTTTCCTACATTTTCCGTATATCATTAGTCCGTGGTCGATTTTAGATAGTATGATGGCTTTAGTTATGTTAATAAGGGTGTTAGTATGTGCAGATCCATTCTTATATGCTAAGTATTTTACAATATTTAATCTTGCAGCTAGGCTTTTCTTAAGTGCTAAACAATGTTCTTTAAAATTGTATTTACTGTCAAAGAGGATACCGAGGATTTTCATGGATTGGATTGTAGGGATTGTGTGATTCTGAAAGGGAAGTGTGATGTTTTTGCTGCAGCTGGTTTTTCTACAAATGTGTAACATTTTAGTTTTTTTGAGGGAGATCTTTGCGCCTGAGGTTTTACACCAATTAGTGATATCGTGTAGTATTTCTGAATAGGTAGATTGTACTTCGTTGAGATCGTTTACGTTTGTTAGAATAACTAGGTCGTCAGCGTAGAGGCAGTGTTTTATGTTCTTATATTTTACGAGAATGTCGTTTATTCCGTCAAAGGCTATAGCGAATAATAGGACTGATAGTGGAGAACCCTGTGGGATACCGTTTTTTATGTTGTATATTTGTGAGAATGCACCACCTGTTTTGACTCTAAACTTCCTGTTGGAAAGAAAGGACTTGATTATGTAGAACATATTGTTACCAACTCTCCATTGTGCTAATTTATTCAAAATCACATGAGGACCGATCCGGTCGAACGCTTTTTCAAAATCTATGGAGAGAATTGTTGTATGCTTTTGGGTTGACAAAGAAGATGTGATGAAGTTGTCGATATGGAGTAGCGCATCAATCGTTCCACGTCCTTGCTTGAAACCAACCTGTTCAATGCTTATTAGATTGTTTTTCTCCATGAACCAGTTAAGTCGTCTAGCTACAATTTTTTCAAATGTTTTTCCTAGACATGGGAGTAACGATATTGGGCGATATCCTTTGGCCGAAGTCGTTTCGCCCGTGGGTTTTGGTATAGGTACAATTGTGGCTATTTTCCACACTTGTGGAATTACGCCTGTTTGGAGTATGTTATTGAAGAGATGGAGTATTCGGTGTCTCAGGAGTGGTGGACTGTTTTTTAACATTATGTAATCAACTCGATCATATCCTGGTGTTTTACCTGTGGCGCCGTGTAGGGTTGATTCTAATTCAATTTTATTGATCGGGAGATCTATTAATTTAGAGGATGGGCTTGTGTGAGGGGACCGGCTAATTGTGTTTCTTTTGGCAGAGAGAAATGACGGATGAAAGTTTACGTCTTCTGCGTAGTTTGACCATGTTTTGCCGAGATGGTCTGCAATTTTTGAACTCAGCTAACGTTCGAAGGATACGGATCGTTCTATCGTTCTATCCCGCGTCTTTCTAGTGTGTGCACCTGTGTGTGAAAGTGTGGCCGTCACTGAGAACGGCTGTATAGTCATTGAACTCGTAGCCAACGTGTTGTGCAAGGTGCGCGTAAAAGATAAAATAAATATTAATTAAACCCAAAAATAGGGTGTAACTTGAATAAAACGACAATGCGCCAAGTGCTTGTCTAAAACTCTCGTTGAAAACATTCGTTCGCCGGTCGTCCACACAAATTTACAATATTGTCGCGTACACGTGTGTGCTGACGTGTCTACCGCTGTGTATATACTGAACGGCCAATAAAAAACTGTGCGTGTGTTAATGTGTATGCGTGTGAAAGCAGATGTTCTCTGCATGCTGCTTCACAAATAAAACAATTAAATTAACGGTCGAAACAAATAATGGAAAAAAGAAAAGTAATGCTAAAAGTAATTTCAAAGAGGAGGCCCAAAGCCCAGCCAAACCTCCTTGCCAAAGGGCATAAAGCTAACCCAACCAACAAAGAAAAAACTCGCAGAGAAGGAATGACCACTACTGACAAGCCACATTATTCCGGAGAAGGGAATAAATTTAAAGAACTGGCAACTGAAGACCACAAAACCAGCAATACTGAAATGAGTGACAAAGATGCCGAACGTGCTGAATTTATTGCGGAGCTATACAAAAAGAAAGAGGAGCTCTCCAAAAAGAAGAACGATTTGGATCGACAAATCAAAGAAGCCTTATCGGAAAACAATATTCAACAGCAAGAGGAGAAACAACGACAGCAGCAGAAGCAACAGCAACAGCAGCAGCAACAACTGCTGGAAAAACAACAAACAGCAGCCAGTAAGAAGGAGAAAGTGCCTCCCATCATAGTCAGTTTTATGGAAGCTAAGGACCTAATTAAATTGGGTAAGTTAACATGTAGAAATTTTAAAACGAAGAATTTAAATAATAATAAAATAAGTTTTTTATGTGATAGTTTAGATGATTATCATAAAATTAAATCTGCTCTAAGGGAAGCAAGTAGTGAGTACTTCACGTACACACCTAAATCGGAGAAAACTATCTCCATGTTACTTAAAGGAGTTGATCCTTCTTTTTCATCGGAAGAACTCCTCTCAGAACTACAAACTATCGAAAATGACAGTTTAAAATTCATTGATGTGAAGCCATTCTCCACTTCTCTCTCCCGAAGTCGCAACCGCAAGTTGCCGTTCTTCATTGTCTCCTTAAGTCCCAACAGCAAAGTCGATGCACTTAGGAATATTAAAGTTATTTTCCACCAAACAATAATTTGGGAAAAAATACGGAAGGCTGACCGTGTGTTGCAGTGCATGCGGTGCCAACGATTCGGCCACGTTGCATCTAACTGTTGTATGGAATTTAGATGTGTAAAGTGCCAAAACAATCATACCGTAGGAGAATGCCCCTTAGGTAAAGAACAGGTTCAGGATAGAAGCAAACTATCTTGCGTCCTGTGCAAAAATACAGGTCACCCGGCCAACTTTAGAGGTTGTCCGAAATTCCAACAACTAAAAGCCAAGTTGGAATTTAAAAAAAAACAACTTGAAGAAGAGAAACGAATGAAGGTTCGTTCTTATAATAACTTCGTTGCACCTAGTGTATCATTCGCTCAAATTGCCGGTAGTCCATTAAACTCAAACTTCGCGGCACAGGGAAGTAATATCACAAAACCTTCCGCACCTAGCATATCATTTTCTCAAATGGCTAGTAATCCAATTAATACAACGGCGGCGGAACTTTCACGCAACGTCATAAAAGCGCCCGCTCCAGAGGCAAATTCAGATATAAGAGCAATCCTGTTAGCCATACAAGGACAGATTGCTGGATTTGAAAAAAAACTGACTGAACAAGCGGCCCGAATAGATATTATTTATTCGTCCTTGTTCTCAGACAACCCAATATACCACAATGAACTATCCAACTAATTTAACACTAAAAATTATTGCTGTGAATGTGAATTCACTAATCCACGTGGCAAGAAGGGATAATCTAGGTAACCTGCTTGAAGCCGAATGCCCCGATGTGCTTCTAGCTAGCGAAACCAAGCTAAACCAGAGGCACAAATTGGGCTACAAAAACTATAAAGTCATTAGACGAGATCGTCCGCACGCCACACAAGGGGGTGGAGTTGCTATCTTAATTAAGAAAGGCCTTCACCACAAGGTCGTTTACAGCACAGCTGTACACAAATTTCAGCTGCTGGAAGCTTGCATTATAGATATACCTTTGAAAAGTCAAAGGCATCTATACGTGGTATCCGTGTATGCACCTGAAGCTCCTCAGTGTTCGCAATTTATCAGCGAAATGGATATCCTTTTTCGTAATCTCAAGTTAGACTCGGAAAACAATTATTTTGTTCTGGCGGGAGATTTCAACTCCAAACACAGTGCTTGGGGTGATATCACGCCGAACACAAGAGGTAATGCACTGTTCAACTGGTGGCAAACAAATGCAACAGAATATAAACTAGAATTGTACGCTACAACTACACCATCTTATCCAAGAGGAAACTCCTTTTTGGACTTACTTATGATTGACGACAGACTACAATTATTAGGCACGGACCTAAATACTCGAAATTGCCTTCGCACAATCGCGTATGATAGTGACCATTACGGCCTCGGCGCCGTTTTACATGTTCCAAACGAACATGCAATACTTGAGCAGTACGACCAGATACATTCGTTCGTTTTCCGAAAAGCACACTGGTCGCGCTTTGATCGCATAATAAAAAGAGAACTATGCTCTAATGGCATCGACCCTCCAACTAATAGGAACCTTCGAAATGAGGAAATAGATCATTATCTCTCAACGATGGACAACATTGTCATCAAAACAATGCACCGTTCCATTCCAAAAGCGGCGCACATGGAGGAGAATTTTAATAGATATAGAAACTCAACTATTGACGCCCTCTATAGACAAAAAAGCGCTCTGCTCTCCCAGCTCAAACTGCTCTACAGACAGTTCAGCGATCCTTATAGCCAAGAAATAAAGACAATTAAGTCATTGATTAAAAACGTTCAAAAGCTGATCCGTGACAACTACAGATCAGTAATTAATGAAGAATGGAAACGTAAAATTCTCTCCATTAAAACCAGTGGTGGGAATATGTTTCCGCAAATAAATAAAGTATTTAGAAGAATATATCATAATGACATTCCCTGCCTTCGAGTCCCGAAGACTCCCGAGAATTGTCAAATATTGCTGAACGCAGGACTCACCCCGGAACACATCAACTCCAACGAAGAACTAATAGTAGTCGAGGATCCGCAAGAGAAAGCGAACTCCATTGGCGCCTGTTTCGAGGCAGTACACAAAGTGAATGAATCCATTCATTCTAACCTCGATATCGAAAACAGAGCTATCCAAAACCATATTTCGCTGCACAATGAACGGCAAAGTTGGCATTCCGAAAACAAAAGTTTCACCATCTTCAGTGAAAACAATAGAGCGGATGCGCCGCTTAGAAATTTGCACACAAATATATTTGTGAATAAGAATGAACTCATGGACATCCTAAGATCCATTAAAAACAAGAAATCCTCTGGAACAGATGGTATTCCGAATACAGTTCTTAAACATCTGCCTCCGGAAGCGGTGAAAATTTACACTACCTTGTTCAATAACGCTCTAAATAATGCATACTTTCCAAGACGTTGGAAAATAGCAGTAGTCCATCCCATCCCCAAAAAGGGCAAGGACAGGAGCAATCCCGCTAACCTTCGCTCGATTAGTCTGCTTCCAAATATTAGCAAAATATTCGAGAAAATCATAAATAGGGCATTGATAAACTGGTGTGATGAAAACGACATCATTCCGAGCAACCAGTTTGGCTTTAGAGCGGGCCACGACACAGTTCATGCAGCTACAAAACTTGTTTCCGATATACAGTGGAACAAGGCAAAACGACAATGCACAGGCGTATGTTTGGTTGACTTTGAAAAGGCCTTCGATACCGTATGGTTAGAAGGACTTGTATATAAGCTATCAAATCTAGGTTTGCCCGAATATCTGTTATACATCATTTACGATATGATAATGGATAAGCAATTTGTGGTAAAATGTGGGGACAAAATCTCCAATAAAACTTTCCATATTAAAAACGGCTTACAGCAGGGAGCCGTGAATTCTCCCATTCTCTTCAATATTTATACTAGTGATCTAGTTGGGTCTCTTAATCATGCTATTGCATACGCCGACGATATTGTAGTGTACAGATCAGAAAAAAATATCGATGCCATTAACAGACTTCTTCAAGAAGACTTCAATAAAATCAAACGCTTTTGTGACGATTGGAAATTGAAAATTAACTTCCAAAAAACAGAAACCATCCTTTTCAGAACACCTCTCTCTACAGCTTCAAGAGATACAAGGCATAATTGGAAAAACTTTTCCATTGTAGGAAGCAATAATCTTCCGCTGCAAATGAAAACTGTTGTCAGGTACCTTGGTATCTGGATGGACCAATACCTATACTTTGATAAGCACATAGCAGCTGCCCTCTCCGCAGCTAAAAGTGCATATGCAATGACAAGAAGTCTGTTTCGAAATAGTCTCCTAGATCACAAAGTTAAAATAATTTCCTATTCAGCATTTATTCGTCCAATATTAGTGTATGGTTGCCCGGTATGGTTCAACGTTTCCCCATCCTACATGGAAAAGTTTCGCATGTTCGAGAGGCAGTGCTTGCGTTCCTGCCTCGGGTTACATAGAACACCTGAGTCTCAATACAGGAAATTCTATCCTAATAAGACACTGTATGACAAATCAGGACTGAATAGGATAGACAATTTCATTATCAAAATTATTCGTGGTCACACTGCAAGGGCAATGTGCAGCGAAAATAATCTTATCTCGGGAGCATACTACCCCAATGACATATACCTGGAGAATACATTCCAAAATGGGTTTATCCCACCAGAAGCGTTCCCTCTATTGGATAGAAAAGGTCTTATCCAAAACAAGCACGGAGTCCCTATTATTTACCACGCTTTTCGTGGTGCCTGGGACAAACGGATTCTTTATAACAGTGATATATCAAATGCTGCAGTTCACTTGCGATTTAGCATGGCAATAGGCGATCGAGATAAATCTATAAATGACCGATCCCATCCCAACTGGTGGTGGATTGACAATGAAGAAAGGATTTAATATCCCCAAATATAGTAACATCTTCAGACGCTACGCCTTCCCTTCCCATTCCTCACTTCCCTTTTCATATTTATTTATTCTTCCTTTTCATTTCCATTTTTCATTTAGATTCCTTTTCGTTTTAAAATTTCTTTATGTTAACATTTTTTGTTTTTTTGTTATTAATTTTTTTATAAACTTTTTTACCTTATATTATTTATAAAAAAAAAAAAAAAAAAAAAAAAAAAAACCAGAGAGAACTTCGTCTTCTAAAATATTCGGGTAATAGAAAATATATAAAAATATAAAAATATAAAAATATTATTGTACGCCGAAAGGCATTACACAAAATTGTATCGTGTAATTTAGAGTGCTCGTGTAGAGTCAGTAAATTATTTTAAGAATAAGAAAAGATTGTAAAATAGGATTTAGCATTTTAGTCCTAAGTCAACATTTGTTAAATTATTGTACAATAAATGCGTTATTCAATCAATCAATCAATGGTCTGCAATTTGCTGGGGAGATGTGAGAGTGCCTGAGTCGGTGTTCACGCATTTTATTGAGAGGGGGCGATACTGCCCAGTTAGCGTTTTTATATCCGCCCAGATTTTTCTAGGAGTAGAGTTCGGATTTAACTTTTCGGTAAATGTTTGAAAGGCTTTTCTTTTTTCTTCCTTGGCATTTTTGCGAAAAAGAGCATTTAGCTTTTTATAATTGATTAGGTTAAAATCAGATGGGAATCTTTTGAAAATTCTCCAGGCTTCTTGTTTTTTCTTCCTTAGGTTGTCCAATACTGGATTCCACCAGGGAACTACTGCCTTATGGAGTTTTCGACTTGTTTGTGGTATCGAGGCATTTGCTCCTATTCGGATTGCTTGAGTGATTATGGCTATTTCTTGATTAATATTTTGACTCTCTCCATGTTGACTTAGTGCCTGGGTAGTTATATTTTGAAATTTACTCCAATTAGCAAGTTCGGTTTGGAATTTAGGAAGAAGTTTGGAGGGTTTGGGAAACATGCTAGTGTTAATGTTTATTATTATTGGAAAGTGGTCGCTCCCGTGCAGGTTGGGTAAAGTATTCCAAGTGCAAATTGGGGCCAATTGAGGTGAGGCTAGTGATAAGTCTACATGTGTGAAGGATTTGTGAGTGGAAAAACGTGTGTGGCTACCGTTATTGAGTAGTGCTAGATTTGCGGTCAGTATGTATTTCTCTACGGTTTTCCCCCTTTTATTAGTGGACGAAGATCCCCAGATGGGGCTCCACGCATTAAAATCTCCGAGGAGAAGTATCGGTGTTTGGATGCTATCTGTGATAGTGGTAAGATCGTGTATCGTTATTGGTTGGGATGTGGGGGTGTATGCTGATATTGTCGTGAGGTTTCTGCCGATATTTATTTCTACTGCTACGACCGAGATTGCAGAGTGTACTACTATAAGTTTATGTGGGATTGATCTATGTATAAGTATACCTGTACCATGTTTAGAAGCAACATTTTCCGTAAGGTTGTGAAAGAATGCCACGTATTCTTTGGGTCCTGTGGCCCGAAAGTCGTGGCGGATGTGCGTTTCTTGTAGAGCTATGATGGATGGTTTCAGGTCTTTGATGAGTATTTGGAGCTCATGCATATTGTTTTTGAGTCCGTTCAGATTCCACTGTAGTATTGTGAGTTTATGGACATGAATGCTATTGTGTATATTAAACCTTCTGCTGTTGGGGATTTTGTTGTTGTAGGGGTTCAGTCTCCGTGTCTCGAGTGTTGATCCATTCAAGCCGAAGCCCTGTCTGCTTCGGCCCGAGTTGGGATTTTCTCGAGACACAGAGATTGTGCTTTCGTTGGGAATGTTAGGGTTATATGTGGTTATTGTGAGGGAGTGGGGAGTTTAATAATTCTTGAATGGTGGGTTCATTTATTTTTATGTTAGTGTTTTTTTTAATAGGTATAGGTTCGTTGTTACGGTTAGTTGTTGTGGGTTTTATGATTAGAGCTGATTGGTTTTGTATGGCTTTACGGTATTCTGCAAATGTAGAAGCGCAGTTTGAAATGAATGAAGTGTTTGTCGATGTTGGTTGGAGTGTAGTTTTTGTTGGGTTTTGTTTTGTAGTTTCTTTTATTGGTGGTGTTATATGTGTGGTTGTTGTTTTGAGGAGTGCGGCATAGGATTCCTTTGGTTTGTTTGATGGCGTGGGATTTCGTTCCCTATATATCCGTTTCGCTTCGGATAGAGAAATTTTATTTCTTGTCTGTATTTCAAGAATGGCCTGGTTTTCTATATATTGGGGGCATGATGGTGATGAAGCAGGGTGAGGGCCTTGACAGTTGGCTCAGTGGGTTCGGGCGCATTCTAAGTCGGGGTGTGGAGGAAGGTTGCAGTTGTTGCACGTTGGGTTTCGTTTGCACCATTTGGCTGTATGTCCGAGTAGCTGGCATTGGCGACAGCGCATTGGTCTTGGGATATACTCATTTACTTTGGCTTTGTGCCATCCGATTTCTATGTTACTCGGTGGATTGAAGCGGTCAAATGAAAACAACATTAGCCCGGAGGCCCTGATTTCGCCATTTTGCGGTTTTTTAAATTTATGGACACTTACCACTGCTTGAGGTTTCATTTCTTGGACGATGGGTTCTTCCGGAACATGAATTAGGTATGGTGCGTAAACAATACCTTTCGAGAGGTTTAATTTCGGATGCAACTTTATTGTTACCGGACATAGTTGATCGAACCGTTTGGTATTTATAAAACGTAGAGCTGTTTGTTCATCTTTCACTAGTAAGAGAATTGAACCGTCTCTTAGCATGGACACTTTTTCATATTGTGTACTAATTGAGTCTATAACTCTTTTTAATATGAATACGTTCACTCCGGTCAGAGGTTTTGTCGCGTCATTAGGAACAATTTGTATAAATTTTGGGTTTTTTTCACTTGTCTTTGTTGGTAATTCCGGGAAGTTCGATTCAATAGGACTAAATGCCTGCCGTTTTTTTTTATTGACGGGGACGTCACCCAAGGACGTTTCCTGCAACATACCGAATCTGTTGCCGGTGTGCTCCTTTGGCCCTAAGGCCATTTTTTATTTATTTCTCTTTTAGTTTTGCTTTACTTAGTAACCGGTTAATTTAAAGTACACTAACAAAAGCAATACACTTACAACACGCACAGTACCGTAATAAAATATTCACACGCGGTTTTATGTTCACAATTCTTTCACTGCACAATACGGTTAAAATTTGCGTCCTTACTGTTCGAGAGTCTGGCAATGCGTTTAGTTGAGAATACCAATTCAACTCCTTCATGCAGCGATGAACTGATGTGTTGAGGCTTGATTCTATATTTTAATGATTCTAACCATCATAGCGTTAGTCCGCATCGCATTCTCTTCACTATCGTCACAAAACCCTTTAGACGAATTAGAACTAGTAATTTACCAAGGACAACGTGATTGTGCACTAATCAGTTATCAAAAGAACCGATCATGGCGAGTCTTAGATCAATTCAAAAATTAATTTACTTACCCCGACTTTAAACGCTGAAAACAAAAACTGTGTTCTACACTACCCTCTCGAGAGCTACTCATGTGTTGATATAAATTCCAAATATAATTCTGCATTTCAGACAGGTCACTTTAAGTTACAGCATTGACTAATAATAACAATATAACAACTGAATCACATAAATACACCTAATTTCCTGGCTCAATTTAATCAGTATTATACTACACTTTCTCCGTAATTAAAAAAAATTATAATAATAAAAATAAAATAATCTAATTGTGGTGATATTAACTGAATTAATTATAAATACATAAAATAGTGAACATTTCAAATAACAATACATTTACTTTAATAACACAAGCTGAAATAGTGTCAAACTGCAATGGGTCCAATTGCTTCTATTATACAGTAAATAGTGAGGGGATTGTGTGGTTGGTGAACCAAATTTATCGTACAGACACAATATATGCAATCGTTTATTCAAATGCTATGTTTTCTGTTCACCCGCATTATATAAATGATGATTCTGTGACGAGTGCGAGACGATATACCATATCCATTTCAATTTACGAGACTACAATAGGGCACCAAGACCAAAGTCTATTCGTAAATGGATTACAATGTTTGAAACAACCGGATCAACAATAAGAATAATGAATGGGGGCCACCCGAAGTCGGCGAGGATAACACGAGTTCAGTGTGTTAGTAAATCGGTAAGAGAACATCCACGACAGTAGCAAGAGAAGTCAGTCTTTAAGCATTAAAAGACCTCTTTGCAAAGAAGTTTACATCGTAATTTGCATCTAATCTCGCAAGTAAAGCCATGCCTTAAACATTAAAGGAACCACTTTGCCAAAAACTTTACATCGCGAATTGAATTAAAGTCGAATGAATGACAGCTTCACAAAATCGATTTTGTTTTGTACGTCTTAATTAAGTATGAATTTGTATTTTAGCGGGTCAAAATGAGCTCGAAAAGTACGCATGTCCAAGCACGGTGTACAGTAAAATTCGAGAGGGCGCCGCTTTAAATGCATCTTTCTCAAAACCATGTTATTGAAACTCGTGTGGAAGATAATTCATAATTTTACAGATGAATTCTTTTCCACCCACTGTCCTATGATTGCCCATTCGCGCTATATGTCCGGCCCCTCTTAATCTTCGCGACTTGATTACCCTCACTATAGGTTTCGGTAGAATTCTTGACGGTAGACCAACAGGAAAGAGACCGGTAGGACGGCCGCGACGGAGATGGGAGGACAATGTTAGGTTTGACCTTGAGGATATGGGATCAGATAGTGAGGCCATGATCTTCCGGATTCCTGCAGGCCAATAAATAATAATAATAATAAAATAATAAATTGTAGGTTTGCGGTATAGCACTTCGAATTCGTGGTTGTGGAGTTTCCTCCATTGTGCTGCCTCCTCGTCATATTTACCTCCAAAGATACCCCTTAGAACTTTAGTCTCGAATACGCGGAATTTGTTTTCTTCCCGTTTTGTGAGAGCCCATGTTTCGCATCCCTATCGAGCAATCGGCATGATTATGGTTCTATATTATTTTCCTTCGACATTTTGTTACTGGCCGTCAGTATCGTCCCCAAATATTTAACTTCTTTAACTTTTTCTATTTTTTCCCCTGCCTCTGACGTTTATATGTGTTCCCTGAGTTCCACCTCTCTCGTCTCTCCGTATTCCCACTTCTTTTCCGGTAATTGCTTTCTTCTAAACATTTGGTCGCTTGTTGACCGGTTCCTAGGGAATCCGCATTGGTAGTTTCCCAGTATTTCTTCCACGTACAGTGTGATTCTCGCCAGTATGACATTTGTTAATATTTTGTATGTGGTTGGGAGCAATGATATTTCTCTATAGTTTTCGTCAGATCTGTCGCTTTTTTTGAAAATGGGGACGACTATTGAGGTTTTCCATTCTTCCGAATTGACTTCCTTATCCCATATTGTTTTGATGAGCTGGTGGATCTTTCGAGCGATTGGCTCTCCTCCATGCTTTACAAGCTCTGCCGGTATGAAGTCGACTCCGGGAGACTTGTTGTTTTTCAATCGATTTATTGCGTCTACAACTTCGTTGAAACATGGCTCTGGGATCTGAGGCTCGGCTGTATGTACGTCTGGTGCGTTTATTTGTGGTTGATGGGTGCGCACATTGAGCAGGTTTTCAAAGTACTGCTTCCATCTTGTCACGATATTGTTTCTTTCTGTGACCAGACAGCCGTTTGCGTCTCGAATTATTTCGGCTCTCCCTCGGTAGCCATTTCTAATTGAATTTATGGCGACATACATACCTCTAATGTTCTTTGCTCTGGAATTTTCTCGGGTTTTGTTCGATCCGAATTTTCTCCCATTCGCGATTTTTGCGTTTGAAGAGTTTCATTGTCTCTTTCCGAATTGTCGCGTATCTTTCTGCGTTGACTTCATCATATCTGTCTAAGCGGATCACACTGATGCGTTTACGTTCTTCCATCTTCGCCTTGCACTCATCGTCAAACCAAGGTCTGTACTTAATTGTTTTCGTAAATCCTAATACCGTTTGGCCTGTTTGTTTGATTGTGTCTCTGATCGATGTCCATTTAGTGTCCTTCACTGCTCCCATTCTCTAGAATGCTAAGTCTGTTCGTTAGTTCGTCTTGATATATAGTCCTTTTGCGCAGGTCTTTTAGTTTATCAATGTCCAACTTCTTGCTCGTTTCCCGTGACAGCCCATGTGGGATTGCTGCGAGGCGACTCCTGATTTTGCCCACCACTAGAAGATGATCAGAGTCGCAATATGCTCCTCTATATGATCTTACGTCAAGGATATTCGAGTGGTGTCTTTTGTCTATGAGGAAGTGGTCTATTTGGTTACGCGTTACGCCGTCGGGTGATATCCATGTGGCTTTGTGAATTTGCTTGTGCTTGAACATCGTGCTTTTCACCAACAGATCTTCTGACGCTGCGAACGTGATAATTCGAACTCCATTATCATTTGAAACGTCATATATATATATATATATATATATATATATATATATATATATATATATATATATATATATATATATATATATATATATATATATATACTACAACGTAGTCGACTCCACGCCAATTCAGCCGTGACTCACCTTTGTGTGAGGGTGACCGAGAGTGTGCTTAATTTAATTAGTCGAAAGCTACTCTCGGTGTAAGCCTTTGCTTACGGCGACTGCGTGGAGGTTGTGGATTGTGCTGATCCGCCATGTACATATATATATATACGAAGGTTGCCTTTTATATTTCGGGATTAGAGAACAAAAACAAATATTGATCATCGAAAATCACTTTATTGTTTTTCAAAATATTCCCCATGAAGATCTATACACTTTTGCATGCGTTTGAACCAATTGTCGAAGCACTTTTGCCACTCCCATTGAGGTATCTCCAACACATGCATTCTGAATGCAGCAACCGCTTCTTCAGGTGTCGAAAACCGTTGACCTCTCAGTTTGTTTTTTACGTACGGGAATAAAAAGATGTCATTCGGTGCCAAGTCAGGACTATACGGCGGATGACCCATCAAATCGATGTTTTGGGTGCTCAAAAATGCAGTTGTCGCAGCCGATGTGTGAGACCTCGCATTTTCGTGGTGAAGAGTGATCCGTCTTCGACGGTTGGTTTTCCTGATTTCTTGGAAGATAACTGGCAAACAAATGGTTGTGTACCACTCAGAATTGACTGTTCTGCGTTGCTCTAGTGGTACGGTTGCGACATGTCCAGTTTTTCCGAAAAAACAGGCGACCATTTGCTTGGAAGTGCTTCGTGCGCGAACAACTTTTGTTGGATTTGGCTCATCTTGAAACACCCAGACAGTCGACTGCTGTTTACTTTCGGGCTCATACACGTAAATCCACGATTCATCACCTGTCACGATGTCATAGACGTGTTTCGAAGCACCGCGACCGTATTTTTTGAGCATTTCTTTCGACCAATTGATACGAGCCTTTTTTTGGGCGATTGACGAATTGTGTGGGATCCAACGCGAACAAATTTTTTTGACAGTCAAATGTTTATGCAATATTGAATGTATGCTGGTCCCACTAACGCCTAAGGTTGTCTCAATCTCACGATAGGTGACATGACGATCTTCCAATATCAGTTCGCGCACAGCATCAATGGTTTTCGGAACAACAACTGATTTTGGACGACCTTCACGAAATTCATCTTGGAGTGAACTACGACCACGATTGAATTCACCATACCATCGATAAACACTGGTCCTTGATGGAGCTTCATCGCCAAAAATTGAATTAAGTGCGTATAACCTCAAAAATGTCCAACTTTACGACAGAGTTGTCAATTGCCAGATTGCAACGCTAGGGTTGCCAAATACCGAAACATAAGAGGCAACCCTCGTATATATATATATATATATATATATATATATATATATATATATATATATATATATATATATATATATATATATATATATATATATATATATATATATATGTCTCTCTATTATATAAAAAAGTTTTTCATTCCCCAACTCCGATTATTAGTTTTAAATCGCAAATTTATCGTGTGTCAGATATTTTTTTTTGTGTCAGTTGCACAAACTCAATATTTAATTATGGGTCGAAAAAAATTAAACCTATCACCCGAAGAACATCGCGAGCGTCAGTTGGCAATAAAAAAAACGATATTATGAAAAGAAAAGAGAAGAATTAAATTCAAAAAGGCGCGTAGCAAATATGTCTATAAAACAGGTAGCAAAAAGGCATATAGAAAACATGACCAATGAACAAATTAAAAGGAAACGTAAATTAGATTTACAATATCGTGCAAATAAGCGGGCAAAAAACCAAAAATTATCATTGAGTGCTGATTATGATCCAAAAACTAAATTTGATTACTTAGTTCATGGAAATTTGACAAATGTGTGTAAATATTGTAACGCGTTGAGTTTTGAAAACGAAAAATCACGTTCAAAATATAGCTGCTGTCATCAGGGCAAAGTACAATTATCTTTTCAACACGATCAATATCGCAAAGCAATAATTGATTTACTGTATGGTAATGATGAAATAAATAAACATTTTATAGAAAACATTCGTGTTTATAACAATATGTTTGCTTTCGCTTCTTTTAACGTCCAAAATTGTGATCTCAAAGCTCAAAATGGTATTAAGATCGGGTGTAAATTGGAAACTAAAGAAATAAAGAGTATAGTGTACGAGGAGGCCCTGTCGTGAGTGTCTATAATATGAAAAAAAATTCAACAAAGTTGGCTTCAAGAGTAGATTTTTTTTTGACCCGTTACATTAGATATTAAAAAATGGTTTTAAAACATTGATCGTTGCATTGAAATTGAAAATTAATTTAAAATTGTTGATAATTATATTAAAACTGATACGGGTTGTTTGGCGAGCGTAGCGAGCAGGGGGCAAAGCCCCCTAGTATATATATATATATATATATATATATATATATATACATATATATATATATATATATATATACTACGTACTACGTTGGTCTCGTTCAAGCGTAGAACGAGAACCGACCCCGGATCTTTCCCGCCAATTTCTTTGACACATACCATATGTGTGGACAATTGGCGCGAACACACGATCACTTCGACATCAACCGCCGCCACGATCGGACGTCTCTTCCTCAACGTGCAGATCAGCAGCCTACACGGCGCCAGCAGCAGCCGCCTCGACGACGACGACGATTTGGGGACAAGAACCCCATATATATAATACGTCGACCCAAATCCGACATCGTTTTAATTACATCAATTGTAAATTTAAACGAGCCAAAGACTTTCCAAGATTGCCTAACGCACAAATAATTCCCTTGCTTGAAATTATACTTTTAGTTATACTTCTCTCTGAGGAATAAAAACACTTTTGAATCACCACTCTCCTGAGAGAAAAATAATTTAAAAAAAACTTTGTAAGCAGGCCTGGAGAAAAAAAATCCGACACTCGAAAAACTTTTTTATATAATATATATAAAGAAAAATAATTTAAAAAAAACTTTGTAAGCAGGCCTGGAGAAAAAAAATCCGACACTCGAAAAACTTTTTTATATAATATATATATATATATATATATATATATATATATATATATATATATATATATATATATATATATATATATATATAAATATATATATACATATATAAATACTCAAATTCCCATAAATATATATAAAACAGTTTTTCTTATAAGAAAAACAAAATTGGCGAAATTGCCTTCTTTTTAGCATTCTACTCCAGGACACCCTTTAATTTTTTCGACATTATGTTTAGCCATGAGCTGAATTTCCATGTTAAAACAAAATTGCATATTATATTGAGAATAACCGCCAACAGAAACATCAACACCTTCTATATAGCTTTAAAGTAATTTTGTGGATTGCAATATCAACTACGGCAATCATTGGGCAGTTCTTTTGAAAATGAAAATGGCATCTCACTATGATAAAAGCTGCCAAATGCATCAGTTCTTGATCGTAGGTCGTCAAAAAGCGTTTTGTACATTGATATTTTCAATTTGATTTACACTATTATGTTGGCGTTCATACCCGTCATTTGCTGTAAATTTCAATAATGCAATGACGCCTCTTGGGTCGGAAGAGGATGTTCTTCACCTCTTGTTCAGTAGTTTTGAGTAGATACGTACACAATATGCCTCATTAGAGAAGCTTTTCTCAAGAAATCAACAACCACTTCTTGTTACACTGTATACAATCTGTGTATAGTCTTCACTACATACCTGGGTTTGAATAATTGGGTCAGTGAAATTTTATGGTGATGTGTATGCATATTGTAATATAAAATAAGTTAAAAGGATAACAAATTTTACTGAACTGATGTGAATACTATCGAAGTGACATTTCGATTCGTTCATAATTGCTAGTAATGTTTTGCTAGGATATGGACCTTTCGGTAACAGAATCTTTTATTCAACCAGTGTCTCGTCCAGTTTCAGCAAATTTATTTAATAGGTTGCGAATTACTACATGGGCTGAAAGGCCCGGGATATTTCAATAGGTGGCGCTACTAAAAAATGAACATGACTAATTTCGAGAGGCTCATCTATCACTAGTTTATGTATTCGTATAAGTTTCGTGACATTTCATCGATTCGTTTAAAAGCTACAGTCGTTTGAGTGACACTACCTTCGCTTTCGTAAAAAAAAAAAAGTTGAAAAACAGGAATATCACATTTTGATCAAACATTGTTTTTGGTGGGTAAAATTTCTAAACAATCATTGCAATTGTTGCGGAAATGTTATCACACATCTGCTCCTTCGAAAACAACCGTTTATCGGTGGTTTAGTGAATTTAAAATGGGTCGTACAGCCACCAAAGACGCACCTCGCTGTGGAAGACCAAAAGAGACTGCGAATGCGGAAATCGTGAAGCAAGTGCATCGAATCGTTTTGAGAGATCGTAAAGTGAATTTGCGCGACATAGCTGAGGCCGTGGGCATCTTAAAAGAACGGGCGGGATCTATTTTCCACGATCTTTTGGAGATGAAAAAGCTATCGTTGGGATGAGTGTCTCGTTTGCTGACCGCTGACCAAAAACAGCGACGTGTTGATGATTCAACAGCTGGTTTGGGGTTGCAGCGTAATCGAGCTGACTTTTCTCTACGTTCTGTGACGATGGATGAAACGTGGGTTCATTACCATGCTCCTGGGTCCAATAGGTTGTCTGCAGAGTGACCAGAAAGTCACGAAAGCCGACCAAAACGGCCAATAGACCAACGCTCGGCCGAGAAGGTTATGGTCTCCGTTTTTTTGGGATGCGCGTGGCATAATCTGTATCAATTACCTGGAGAAAGGAAGAACACTCACAGGAGAGTATTATGCAGGGTTATTGGATAAACTGAACAACAAAATAAAGAAAGAACGGCCCCATATGGCGAAGAAAAAAGTTCTGTGCCAAGACAATAACGCACCGCCACACACATCGTTGAAAGCGATGATCAAATTGGACCAATTGCGATTTAAATTGGTTGCTCACTCACTGCATTCTCGAGACTTGTCCACCAGCAACTATTATCTATTCCAAACCACAAGCGGTGGTTCCAGGGAAAGAGATACAAACCGAATGAGGAAGTTATCGCGGAAACCGAAGCGTATTTCGATGGCGTGAATGTTCCGTATTGCAGAAAGGGCTCTGAAATATTGGAAAACCGCTATACCAAGTTAACACATAATCTAAATATAATATTATTATAGTTGGTTGGAATATATCTTCCTTCCCAATTTTTGCGTTGAGGTCCTCGTGGAGGATTTTAACAGTAAATAATGAAATTCCGACAAATATTTCCTCTAGGGTCTCATAGAATGTGTCCTTCTTCTCTTCGTCGGTAGATTCTGTTGGTGCATGTAAATTTATAAGTACCACGGTCCCGTATTTTTAGCACCGACATTCGGTCATTAATATATTTCATGTCTTTTACTTGTGGAGTAATCGTATAGCTTATGATGACGCCAGTTCCGAGATTATGTGTATCGGTACCTCCACATCCAATTGTGAATCCGTTGATTTCAAATATTTGGTTTGGTAGTTGGACTTCCTGTAAATACTCTTTAATCTTTCTAACAAGCGTTTAGTGCCTTTCTGAAATTTACACCGACCTTCTTCACATTGGCTTGTGGCGGCCCTAAGAATTTCACTACAAGCTTGGTGATATAAGTAACAAGTCCCAAGATGTTCCGACAAAAACCAATTCCAATGAACCATCAATACTTCAGATCTGTCCCGGGCATAAAAGGCTTGGTAATTCCACCATGTTGTTTCACGATAAGATCGCAACTAAAAATCGGCATATGTTTGGGTGCTTTTCTTCCGGAAACCAGGCAATAAGATTGTAAGCACACTAGTCAAAATTACCACACAATACTATCTTTACATTGTTGTCGCGCTGCCTGAGTTTTTTTTTCGTCCAAAACCCACACGATAAGAAGGCAAAAAATGCGCACATTGCAATGGGTACATTGTGAGAGCGGCACTTAAATTCCTTTTCGTGGGAACAAAGACGATAAAGTCATACCTCATCCTTATCGGCCTGTCTGCCAAGCTTGCAACGCAAGCGCATGTAAGAGTGTGTCCGAAAACCTTACGACGGCGTGATGTGATGATGTAGTGATGAATTTTCTTTGATCACCGAGGTAATGGCAAAAGTATATCAGAAAAGTGCTTTCACGGAATGTCGGCAGTGTCCGGAGGGAGGCCGTGTATCGAAAGCATGTTTATTTTCAAGAACTTTGTGCTGAAAAGTTATCTAACAGCCTAATTGCTTTATACCTTCAGCATTTTATACGTTTTATTTATCTACACTTTGTAGAAAAGCGAAACAAATAATCACATCACAGCTTAGCTTTTATAATTTGTTAAGCATAGTTATTACGTTCAATTATGAAATTTGGTTTAAACTGAATAAGAAAAAGTGACTTTTATTAATTTGACGGTGGTGGCAAAGTCTCCCAATTTCTTGAAAACCGAACATAGCATACGAAAAACAGAAGGAGCTTCTCTTCTTTTTTAGCCGGGCTTTGTCGAGGAGAACCCGATAGCAATCCTGACTGCCTATTTTCGGCTGTACTAAGCGAAATAAAATGAGGGTTCTGCCCACTATTCATTCATTCATTCAAGTAAAGAAGCGGAGTAAAGGAAGCGATAGGAATTAAACGATAAGTCTCGTAAGTGAAAGAAGAGTCACCGAATTATTAGCGAAATATCAAATAACGGTTGTTATTAACAGACTAATAAAGTGTTTACAAGGAAAATCGATTTAACAGCTCTTATTTATTAAAATAATTACTCCAATGAACCCCAAGCTCGCTACAATTGGTGTCAGAAGTGGGATTAATTATTGGTGAAGTGAATAAGTCTGTGAAAGTGTGTTGTGGAGATGTCAGATCGACATTTGGAGGATCTTCGCGTTCCCGAGTTGAAGAAGGAACTTCGGGACCGGAATCCAGATTCATTCATTCATTCATTCATTCAAGTAAAGAAGCGGAGTAAAGGAAGCGATAGGAATTAAACGATAAGTCTCGGAAGTGAAGGAAGAATCACCGAATTATTAGCGAAATATCAATTAACGGTTGTTATTAACAGACTAATAAAGTGTTTACAAAGAAAATAGATTTAACGGCTCTTATTTATTAAAATAATTACTCCAATGAACCCCAAGCTCGCTACAATTGGTGTCAGAAGTGGGATTAATTATTGGTGAAGGAAATAAGTCTGTGAAAGTGTGTTGTGACGTCAGATCGACATTTGGAGAATCTTCGCGTTCCTGAGTTGAAGAAGGAACTTGAGGACCGGAATCTGGATAGCAGAGGACAGAAGCAAATTCTTCGACAGCGTCTGCAAGCAGCAATGGAGGAAGAAGGTATTGATGCCGACACATGTTTTTGCGATTGCGCCAGACTGTCCGGATGAAGAAGAAACACCGAGTCAAGATGGTGCCAATGTAACGGAGAAGAGTTCGTCACAGTTGGGCATTTCGGAAATGCTCAGGATGATGATGATAAAATTGGACGCACAAGCTACAGATGTTAATGCAAAATTCGACACCGTAAATTCAAAATTGGACGCGCAAGCTACAGATGTTAATGCAAAGTTGGATGCCCAAAATTCAAAATTCGACGCACAAGCTACAGATCTGAATGCAAAATTGGATGCCCAAACGCAGTGGATGAAATGTAATTTTCAACACTTTAAGGAAGAAATCCAGTCAGAAATTCGAAACGAAGTAGAAAATCTGGATATAAAAGTCACCGAAGAAATAATGCGAATCGAAAAGAGACTTGAGTGTGTTGAGAGAAATAAGACATCGCCTAGCAATCAACATGACTACAAAGATACAAGGATGCAACCGCCAACCTTCGATGGAACGGGACCTTTCTCTGTGTTTATACGTCAGTTTGACGCCGCGGCCAATTATAATAAGTGGTCGGATGAGCAAAAGTCAACATCACTAATCTTGTCACTCCGCGGGGCGGCTGCAGAATTGCTACAAACCATACCAGCAGAGAAGCAAACAGATTTCCAAGCGGTAAGAGACGGCCTTGAAGCTAGGTATGGAGGCAACCACATGCAGCAGGTCTACCGCATGCAACTGCGGGGCAGAACGCAGAAACCTGGAGAAAATCTTCAACAGTTGCAGGCAGACATTGGGCGATTGGCAAACTTGTCTTATTCAAATATGACTAAGGAATTTCTGAACGAGGTAGCAATAGATGCATTTATAAATGCACTCCAAGATCGGGACATCCCACAAGCCGTTCGCTTGGCAGGAAAGAAGACGACTAATGAAATACTGGCGTTCGCATTGGCATATGAATCTGCTAAACTGGCTACCAGGAGTACATATAGAGTCCGAGAAATGTCCGTCCAGGAATGTTCCTGCCAAAGAATCGGGCATGTACAACGGAGAACCCCGAGACCTGATATGAAGTGTTGGACATGTGGCGAAGTCGGCCACATCTCTGCTAACTGTACGTCGACGAATGAATGAAACATCAATTGAAAATTGTTGTTCATGCGCTAATCATAAGAGGAGACTACTAAATGCGTCCAAGGAGCCGGTCACAATAAGAAAAGGAGAGCTAATCGCAGAATGTGCACCCGGATCAATGATAATCTCAATTCAGACAAGGAGAGCGGACCATTCAATTCAACAGGCCTCTGGTGCATCCACTGTGGTTAATAGGTTGATGTCCCAGGAAATCGGATTAACAGACAGAGAAAAGGCAAGCGTTGAATCACTCCTGAACGATTTTTCTGATATTTTTGTGACAGGAAATGATAAATTCGGACGCACCGGTATAGTTAAACATCGCATTGACACGGGTGAGTCAAAACCTATAAGACAGCCACCTCGTCGACTACCGTTGGCCAAACAATCAGAAGTAGGCAACATGATTCGAGAGATTTGTAAAAGTTACGTTAAAGCTTCTTACCTCTCTGATAGAAAGTTCATGGTGAAAATAAACTCAACTCTCTCGACACCTTATAGCATAACCGCAGGAGTTCCTCAAGGGTCCATCCTCGGCCCACTACTATACCTTCTTTATACATCAGACGCACCGCAGCCACTGTTACCCAATACAACAATGCTCAACTATGCCGACGACACTTTAATTTATTCAAGCAACAAGCTTGTCAAGGAGGCAAGAAACTGTATTAACAGATATCTCCCAATCCTGTCAGCCTACTTTACCAAGTGGAGAATTCAACTAAATCCAACCAAAACTCAGCTCATAGTTTTTAAAGGCAGAAACGCGAGTTGTACAAACAACACTATTCGCTGCCATAATAAAATCAGAATTAAAATAAATAACAATTTAATTAAACCCTCCAAAACCTTAAAGTATCTAGGTATAACCTTTACCAACAATCTGTCATTCTCCGCCCACATTAAAAATACGATTCGTAAAGCCACAACCCAACTGAACCTCTGCAGAAAAGTCATGTACAAACCGAATGGTCTCTCTCCCAAAGTCAAATCACTTATCTACAAACAAATAATCAGACCCACTCTCACATATGCATGCCCGATATGGTACCATATCACACCCGCCCAAATGGAGAAGCTACGCATTTTCGAAAGAAAATGCTTCAGACTTATCACTGGCCTCAACCGACATCCTAACTCCCACAAATATTACAACAGTAGTTCGCTCTACTATGCCGCTAATATTGAACGTATAGATCGACGCTTCCTCGAGCTGTCCATCAAATTTATCGAAAATCTTCCCAATAATCCCAATCCGATAATAAATGCGCTCACATCGACTCCGTCAGACAACCGAACTGCCTACCCGAACTGTCTCCACACCAGAACCCTCTTCACCTCTGGCAGGTTGGTCAACAACTCCAATGAGATCGTATACCACAATACTGAACTCTCACCTCACCAGTTTAAATATTGTAATATACAACCCTTCTCTAAAATCTTGCGTTTCAACGACCAATCGGAAAGTGTTCCCCCAACCCATATCCCCGACTCATAGTACCCACCCTAACCCAAATTCCACCCATCAACCACTATACCTCCCGCCCCACCCTATTCTAACTTATTGTAATAATAATAGATTTAATAATTAGATAAGCTAGGCTAAGCTAAGTTAAGTTAAGTTAAGCAAATTAGTTATAGGTTAAGTAAATAATTATATCCTGGTTTTCTGACCTTTTCCAGGAAGCCCCACCTACTCCTATCTTGTCCACCCATGAAATATATAACTTTATAATAATGTTTGAAAAATGTACTAGCAAGTATGTGTAAACGATTAAAGCTAAGATAATTATAAGTTATCTGTATTACTTATTGTAACAAATCATTTATGGTCAATAAATACAGAAATGTAAAAAAAAAAAAAAAGATTCGAGAGATGGAAGAGCAAGGAGTCATCGAGAAATCATCGAGCCTATGGGCTTCGCCGGTAGTGCTCGTCAAGAACAAGCATGAGACAACTAGATTTTGAGTTGACTACCGCCGGCTAAGCGACGTTACGAATAAAGACAGTTACTCACTTCCTCGAATCGACGACACACTAGATACCCTTTCTGGGGCTCAGTGGTTTTCAACATTGGACCTAAAAAGCGGTTACTGGCAAGTGGAAGTGAAGGAGGAGGACAAGGAGAAGACAGCGTTTACTACCGGAAGCGGACTTTATCAATTCAACGTGATGCTTTTTGGATTGTGTAATGCTCCAGCAACGTTTGAACGATTAATGGAAAGTGTTCTACGGGGACTTACATGGAAGACGTGTCTTGTGTACTTGGACAATATCATCGTTGTTGGAAGGAATTTACCAGAACACATCAATAATCTGCGCCCCGTCTTCGAACGACTAAGACAGGCCAACTTAAAGCTCAATTCGAAGAAATGTGAACTCTTCCCAAGGAGAGTAAAATTCCTGGTACACATCGTTTCATCTGCAGGAGTTCAAACGGATCCTGATAAGATAGCAGCTGTCCAAGAGTGGCCTACTCCAGAAGACAAGCACCAGTTAAGAAGCTTTATGGGATTAGCCACATATTATCGACGGTTTATTAAAGGTTTCGCCAATGTGGCTAAAACCCTACACGAACTAACAAGTATAGACAAGAAATTCAATTGGACAGAAAAGTGTGAGGCAGCATTCAACACATTGAAGGCCAAGTTATGTAAGACTTCAACATTGGCATTCCCAAGATCAGATTGCCCATTTATATTGGATACTGGTGGAAGTAACACAGGAACCGGAGCGGTGTTGCTACAAGAAGTCGATGGTAAAGTGAGAGTTGTCGCATATTATAGTCGAGTTCTATCTAAGCCATAGGGAAATTACTGCGCAACAAGAAAGGAACTGCTGGCTGCCGTAGAAGCCGTTAAGAATTTCCATAAGTACCTCTACGGACGTCGATTCCACCTTCGGACGGATCATTGTCATAAGAGGAGACTATCAACGGAACATCCTGAGGTGAAGAAACACATTGTACCTGTCAGAGTACTAAATGCGTCCAAAGAGCAGATCGCAATAAGAAAAGGAGAGTTAACCGCAGAATGTGCACCCGTATCAATGATAAGCTCAATTCAGCAAGGGAAGGTGCATAATAACGCTGATGCTCTATCAAGAAGACCAGGTAAGCCAGATTGTAAACATTGTCATAGAGCGGAAGAAAAACAAGAGGCGTACGACCTTCGAAATGTACAAGTAGAAGTACTAGATGGGTGGACGAGTGATGCTATACGCGCAGCTCAACTTCAGGATGAAGATATGTCCCTAATCCTAGAACACAAAGAAAAGAACGAGCAGCCAAATTGGAACAATATTTCCGACAAGAGTGGAACATTTCAAGCATATTGGGCACAATGGAATACCTTGCTGGTGGGAGATGGAATTCTTAAGCGTAAATGGGAAGCCGCGGACGGAAAATCTCATCGCATGCAGATTCTAGTCCCACCATCAAAAGTGAAGGATGTACTAACAGAAATGCACAACGGGGCCTCCACTGGACATTTGGGAGTTAATAAGACACTTTCAAAATTACGATATCGATTCTACTGGCTTCACATGAGAGATGACGTTGAGTCTTGGTGTAGGAAGTGCACAACCTGCACTGCGACCAAAGGACCAACAGCAAAACCAAGGAGCGCTATGAAGCAGTACAACGTGGGTGCCCATTTCGAGCGAATTGCGATTGATATCTCAGGACCATTTCCAAAAACCAACGACAATAACAAATACATGTGGGTCGTAATGGATTACTTCAGCAAGTGGGTGTAAGTCCTTCCAATTCCAAACCAAGAAGCAACAACCGTCATTGAGCAGCTTATCAATAATTGGATCAGCAGATATGGAGTTCCCTGTGAGCTTCATTCCGATCAAGGCCGAAACTTCGAATCACAGATATTTCAAGGCATCTGTGCGGCACTGGGCGTAAGGAAAACCAGGACCACACAGACCCTTACATCCGCAGTCAGACGGAATGGTCGAAAGGTTCAACCGAACAATAAAAGCGCATTTATCGAAGGTCGTTAGTGATCACCAACGAGATTGGGACAAAAATGTACAAACCTTTCTCATGAGTTATAGATCGGCTAGTCACGATACGAGAGGTCATTCTCCAGCAAGAATTATATTTGGACGAGAGATACGATTACCAGCCGATCTGCGATTTGGAATACCTCCAGACACCATAGATAAGACCGAAGACTACGTAGCCGAAGGGGAAATCGCCTCGATGTGATTCATCATTTGGTTCGAAAGCAAATCAAGGTATCGAGTGACAGGATGAAAACAAGGTACGACGTTCGAGCCAACGCATCCGGATTTAATGCAGGCGATAACGTGTGGCTTTGTAACCCTCATCGGCAAAAAGGAAGGTCTCCGAAGTTGCAGCAACATTGGGAAGGACCGTATAAGATTCTCACAAGAATTAACGACGTTGTCTATAGGATTCAGCGAAGACCGAACGCCAAGATGAAAGTGGTTCATCGTGACCGACTGGCGACTTTTTGTTAACCCAGAAGACCAATGAACTTAGTTCGGGACGAACTAATCTAGGCGGAGGGTAGTGTGGCGCATATGACAATCAACTGGGATATCTGGCAGGTTTCAAAAACAAAGTACTAGAGTATTCTAGAAAGTACCGGGAAAGCGGAGACTATGAGCAGTAGAAAATTCGAAGCTATGGAACGCACGGAAACGAAACGCCGAATCAGAATGATGAAAAACGGTATTAATACGTCGCACACAGATCAAGGAGAAAGTAAGTACGTAGTAAGGAAGCGATAAGTAAAAAAGCGGAGTAAAGGATGCGATAGGAATTAAACGATAAGTCTCGGAAGTGAAGTCACCGAATTATTAGCGAAATATCGAATAACGGTTGTTATTAACAGACTAATAAAGTGTTTACAAAGAAAATCGATTTAACGGATCTTATTTATTAAAATAATTAATCCAGCGAATCCCAAGCTCTCTACAATATATAGAGTAACTGTGGATCCTTGATGTTACATCGTCTGCGAATATTCGAGCTAAAAGACATCGTACCACTAAGCAGATCGATATATTAATATGATAGCTAGGGCTTACAAACCACTGTGGGCAAGTTTATAACTTATAAGTGAACCAGACAAATATCTTTCTATTCCTCTAGCTAGGAAAGTTATGATGAATTTCCACCCTGGCTTTATTTAACGACGTTGATGTTGGCTCTACCACCCAATTAATTCTATGCCTTCAAGAATTCCTACAATGAGACTGGAATCTCTTAAAAATAAGCAGAAATGTGAGAAACAACGGTCATCTAATTCTAGACACTTTTTAAGAATACCTGTTGAATTATTATCCAGCCTTGGTGGTATGGTTGATATCATATGTAGTTTACAATCTGTGTTATTACGACGAACGAGCAAGAAACTTGGCAAGTCAGAAGGTTTAGTCTACTTAGACAAAACGTTCATTAAGGGATGAAAACAATTTGTATGAGAAAGTTGTTTGCTATTAAAAATGCCGAGATTTTTTATATCATGAGGTATCTAACTAAGAATACAAATGTGGATGAAATTTTAAACAAATTATGCCTGTTTAAAAGACATTCATTCCGCATTAATGAAAATAATATTACGAAACGTTTCCCCTGTCGTTTAAGGCATAATATTGTACAATTAAACGTAGTATTTCTTCCAAATTTGTAATAATAAAAGCACAAAATACGTATTCAAAAAGAAATAAATAAAAATTGGAGAACATATACTACCGATTACTGAACTTTAATATTGCAATAGTAAACTTGTTCACATATAGAAGATATGTCAAATTGAAATCCTTCATTACGTTACAATTACAATATACAAAAACAACTTTTATTGAGCAACATTTCAAGAATACGTGACAGCTTTCGTGTAGGAATTTTCACTATTTGTACGTTCATCTAGCAAAATTTGTAATTAAAGTTTATTATTTTTCACACGGACAATCAAAGAGGTCTCCATTTATTTACATATTTTCTTCTGTAATATTTGTGCACTAAAGGGATTACTAACAACCTTAAGGGATTGAAAACGGAAAGTAAAGCCAATAATATAGACGAAAAAATCTACAAAATATGAGAAAACATCTTGGATGGTGCATTATGAAATATATTTCCCACACATCCATGTGATAAGCCCATCCCAGCAATAAATAGGCACACAAAATGATAGATAAGTGCAAGCAATTAATATCGGGTTCAGATTTGCAAAGACATCATTGTTGTATGCTTTATGCCTGTACAACAAAATAAGTTGGTCCACACTAAACAATCTGTTTGTGGTTTGATTGTTACAGCCCAACATTGCATGCGCACGCTTAAAATAAATTATCAAACAATAGCGCCAACAATAGACAATTACAATGTTCGATGAATTTGGAAAAATTTGCACACGCCAATTAATTACCCTCATGACAAGCCGACCAAAGGAGTATATGTTTTCAAAGTGATTAATTAATATTTAATAACAGTGTAAATATTTTATGAGCAACATTCAGCTTATAATATCTAAGCTAAATAGTATACAAACGACGTCAATTAACAATTAAACATATTTCATTGGTTGAGTTATAATTTCCTCTATTTGAAAACGTAAGCGGTCTGAGAGTTTATTAATATTAACTTCGCAAAAAAAGTGTAAATATTTTTTATTGATATAATTTGCTGAAAAATAATTCACCTTTTTCTACGTATTTGGAAAAAAAAACAGTACTTTTTAATTTAGTATTATCCAACAATTATTTTAAATCAGGCGCGTATCCATTGCTTAGAAAATATTAGAATGGAAGATTGGAAAGAGAATACATTTGCATTTGTCATTGCGACTGTCGAATTCGCATGTCATTTAATGAATACACACTCATAATCTAATAGGAGTTATCCCTAGTATATGCACGTTTGGTCTGATTTAATTGTTTTTCAATGAATTTAAAGTTGCTAAACACATTGCGGAGGAAAAATTGTTAAATTTATTTTAATTAAAATATCATATAAGTTTCTGGGTATGGACTTATTAAAGCACTCGTTGTCAAGTTATCCATTTCTGAGTAATTTAAATTTAAAAAATTTACTTTATTTTAATAAACAAACGTCGTTTTCATTACACTGATAAGAAATTCATTAATATTGTATTTGAAAATACCTTCAGAAAATACTTATAACACACCCCCAAATGTTACACAAAGGTTAGGTTTACACAATTTTTCCACATGTAATAAATTTCAAATCCTCTCCCTCTAATTTAACCTTTTTTCTTCTTTCACAATAACGTCTCCAAGGTATACTTAATTTGTTACACTTTTCACTGAAAAAAGTTTTTAATCCATCTGCAAAATATCTTTGATGAAAAGCAATAAAAGAAAATATTTTAAATGGTAATCAGTACACTCTTCAGAAACACTTGCTTCAAAAATTCCAATTTTCTTTTTCACTATTTACACCTAAACCTGAGAATAAATTGGCAAACATTTGGCTAATGTCATTTAAAACGGAAAACAATTTGGCTTGAGAGAAAATTTGCTCACAAATACTTTTCCACATACAACAATTAACCGAAGGCTTTAGATAGAAACTGAACTTAACGTTACTCAACGCCTTTAGAGAAGGAACCTAATTTTGCGATACATCAAAAAGTAAGAAAGTTCTACAGGACAAGATGAATTTTGTTCTGTATATTCTCAAACATAGTACTGGCACCGCACTGTACTCTTCAAAAGGATCACGCTCTCTAATGGAAACTTCTTTAAATCCGGTCATTCGGTGTAATACACTTATAAGTGAAGGCACAAAAGAGACTTATAAACATTGATATTTAATTTAAATAATTTAAAAATTCTTAACCATTTAACAGTAGCAACATTTCAAATTCAGTAGTTCAATTTAAACTTAGAAATATATAAATATTCAATCCAATCAATATAAAAGCCTCTTCTCTTAACTCATGCGCAGAATGTTGTCTGCCTGATTATTTGATAAGGGATAACCACGTGTTTCACGGAAAACTGTAAATATTGTTGTGAATGGAGGTTGTATACTAAAACGCTCTCTCGTGACAACCATAATGTTCTATAAATCTCTCAAGTGGGGAGCTTTCGATCGGTTACTTCCTTTCTTTTATTCAGTTCTGGTTTATTCAATCTCATAAGTTAAATTGTGCCATGTGCAACTATTTGTTGCTTTGTATTCCCTTTGGCATTTCCAACAAACATTAATTGTGATATTAATTATGGAGCTGTTTATGAGGATGCGGACCGAGTTCATTTAACTGTCGACAAAAAAAAAATGGAATTTAATTGAATTGCACTGGAATCACTTTTTAAGATAGCTGCAGTCATGGTATCATGGGTCTGCTGTATGATGAATTTGTCGAGCCAGTTTTTTTATACAATTTCACAGTACCAATATACACTTGTAAGATTAAAAGTCTTAGCAAACAAATCCTATCGATCTCCAAATATCGGTATTTCCATCTTCTCTGTAGTATTTTTACAAATTGCAAAGATTGTACTCCATTAATACCAGCATAGGGATCGCCCATACGTCCCGTGACACATTTTTGCCATTTAATTCCTCCTCCCGCCGCATAACTCTTGAAATGTTGCGTAACATTTGAAAAATTTGTAATATTATAATATTTAAGCAAAAGAGGCTTGTGATGGATAGGAAGTAAGTACAGTGGTAAGGTCGGGTGCAATTGTGAATATTTTTATAATATATATACATTCTATCAGCGAGAAATGATCATTTAAAAAGCCCGCTTAAAGGGATTGTCAGAATTAATTTTGTCACTAGGTTGGCACAAGTGTCCCCTATTGTGACGTAAAGCTTGAGCGAATTAAGTCACAATTCACGGAATTTAACTTTTTAAAAACTTTATTTGTGAATTTCACTTATATTAATTTTATTTACAAATTCTAATTGCTATTAATCTTTGTTACAAGATTTACTTAGTTCTCGGCTATGCCGGCTGGTGTCCAAATCAGAATCCCCTCTTCGTCTGGTCATCATGTAGCATTTATAGTCTTTGCTTCGGACGTCTTATCATCTTAGCTCATATGATGATTGTTGGGTCTTTAGGTCGTGTGAATCTTTGTCTTGTTGTGTTGACTTATGATGCTTGTTGGGTACTCGGGTCGTGTGTATCTTTGTTGGCTTATGATGATTGTTGGGTTTTGCTTGACATGAATATTAGCTTAAAGTAATTGCAATGGTTTTTTATCTTAGTTTGATAACAATGGTTATTTTCGTCTTATTATGTTGACTTATGATGATTGCTGGTTTTGCTGGCCATGATTATTTAATATGTTTATTATAATAATAGATTAAAGTGATTACAATGGTTTTTTATCTTAGTTTGATAACAATGGTTATTTTCGTCTTATTATGTTGACTTATGATGATTGCTGGTTTTGCTGGCCATGATTATTTAATATGTTTATTATAATAATAGATTAAAGTGATTACAATGGTTTTAACCCTAAATTACCATTAACTCCCTTAACTCCCCCCTCTGTTAAGATAAAGCGTCCTCGCTTTTGAGTTTTTCCAGAGCATTGGTGTATTGTACTATGTATTTGTGTTTTTTCTTAATATTAATAATTTTTACAATGGTTTTTATTACACATATGCTCATGCTAATTATTACAATTATTATAAGTGTTACAAAAAGTGTAAGTATAGGATGTTCTTCGATTGGTATGAGTATCGTGGATAATTCTTGTAAGTTCGTAAATTTAGTTTCTTTGTTGGAGGTCATATACTCTAGTATTGTTACATCATTATTATGGTTTTGTACAATTAATTTTTTCATCAACCTTTTTCTGTTCGTATATGTTTTATTATTTATTGTTACAGTATTTTCAAAATGAATGAGTTTCGGGCCTGTCATTGTTACATTATTCACTATTTGTTCTTGATTAAAAAATATGTACCCATCTTCTAACTCTTTTATATCTTTATTGTTTTCCTTTATAGACTTACAATGTACTGGTTCGTTTTTTAGTAGGGGTATGGTGCAACTATCTTTGCTGTAATCTATTTTACAAATGTAGTCCCCAATATAATTTTTACAATCATTAACATTTACATAATTTTGATTACATAGACTTATTTTTTCTTTTAATTTTAGTTTGCCAATTCTACTGGATAGGGAATATAGTTTGTACAAATGACATTGTTTGATTATTACTGGATATTTGTATGTAATTACAATAGAATCTTTATAATAACAGATAAATTGTTTAGAGTACTCTAGAACATGTATGATAGGGATACCAGTATTTTCATGTTTGATTATTTCTTCTACGTCATACGTATCAATAGTTTTGGAGTAAAAGTTCCCATTTTTTGCTAAATTTATGGTGGTTGTAATTGTTTCGAGTTCGTAATAAACTTCTTGTAGGATGGTTTCTGAGCTGTGCTCTTTATTATCTACTTTCTCTAGTAGTTTCTCGAATCTCGAGTTAATCGCTTTTTGTTCGTTGTTGTTTTTTACTAGTGTATTCAAGCGGGTTTCAATTTCGACTATGTCGTTGTGGTCTGGTGTACCCGTTATCAGTTTTAATACTGACCCTAAAAGGTTTATTTGTCTCCTTGGCCTGACTTCATGCGGAGTGATTTGCGCCATTAGCGAATCTATACGATGGAGAATTGCTTTCATCTGTAATGATGTTTCTTCATGTCCCGCTGTTTCTTTTGCCATGTGTATGGGTGCGAGTATCTTCGTTAAGTTAAAAATATGAAGGAGGTATTCGGTCTCGTTGTACAGGTGAACTGGTGCGGTTTCGATGGATATGTATTTTTGGCCAGTTAGGTCTTTTATTTCAAGAGTTTTCGCTTGAGGTATTAGTAGGAGAGCAATTATGATGTACATTTTGTGTTCCTAATGTTGTCTTTATGGATTTTCTTGCCTTGAGTTGTGATTATATAATTCCCTTTATCCTCTTTTACTTTTGTCTCAATGAAACGGTCTGTATTCTTGTTCCGTCGCTTTGATCTGTGAAATATTATGTCATTAGGGTTGTATGTTTTCGCTTCTCGATTTTTATTAAAGTGGTTTAATATTTTTTGTTGGTTGAGTTTCAGAACATTTTCGAGTGGTGGTATTTGTTCTCGATTAAAAAATATGTCTTCGGGTTTAAAATTAGTGACGGAGTGTATAGTGGCGTTATATTGTTTCACAGCTTCAAAAATTTCCTCTTCGCAATCTGTGCTGTTTTGTTTTGCAAGAGCTCGTACTATTTCAAGAATGGTCGAGTGTGCTCTTTCGACCTGGCTGTTAGATGTTGAGTGATCAATAGGTGTTTTTACGTGTATTGTTTTGTGTCGGTTGAACATTGATTCTGCCTGATGACTTGTAAAAATTGATTCATTGTCAGTCATTACGTACTGTTGATCGTTGTACTTGAATATTTGCGAAAGTATTTCGTTTATAACCGTCGGTATGTTTAGTTTGTTTGGTATGTGCCTTAGGTGTAGGTACTTTGAGTAACGGTCGATTGTGCTGATGTACATTTGGTCGTTTAAGTGGAAGACATCCATTTGTAGGTATTGTCCGATTTTGGTTGGTACTGGTGTTTCTCCTATGGGGTGCTTATTGGGTTTCCTGTCGTATTTGGCTTTGAGGCATGTTTTGCACTTTGTAGCGTAATTTTTACATGCGTTAGCTATTTTCGGCCAGTAGTATTGTAATAGGATTTCCTTGGTATTATTTCGATATCCTCTGTGTGCCCTATTATGCACTTCTTCTGTTATTTTTATTTGTTCATTTCTGTCTTCTATATCTTTTAATAGTGTTTGAGTTATAATTAGTTTATAATGTTTGAATGTTTCTTTAATTGTTCTTTCATGTTTATGTAATAGTTCTTCTGGTATTTTTATTGCATTAATGACGTTGGGGTTAAGTATTTTCTTTAGTTTTTTCTTTAAATCTTCTTCATTTATGATGCATACGTCATGCCTGAAGTTATTAAAAACATTTTTTGTTTTTATAGGTTGGTTTTTGTTTGATTCGTTAATCGTTATTTGATTTTTATAATTATTGAGAGGTTGGCTTACTCGTGAGATTTGTGTTCGTGGAGAGCTTATTGCGGAATGTTCAGAGCAAGTGGAGGTGTTTACCTGTTGTCTTGACAATGCATCTGCGACTACATTATCTTTACCGGGTTTATACCTGATTTCTGCTCCGTATTCCTCTATGAAGTTTTTCCATCGTTTTAGTTTGGTATTAGGATTTCTTTCTGATACGGCGAATGTTAATGATTGATGATCCGTATATATGATCAGGTTTGTTATACCATACAGCAGATTCCTTAGTTTTTGTAGCGTCCAAACTATCGCTAACAGTTCTTTCTCATTAGTGGAGTAGTTTTCTTCTGTTTTGCTAAGTGTTCGTGATACGAAGGTTATTGGATTATTTCCTTGACTTAAGACCGCACCTATGGCGAAGTTACTCGCATCGGTCGTAAGTTCGAAGGGTTTGCTGAAATCTGGTTGGAATAGCTCTATCCTTGCTCGTAGTTCCTCTTTGATCATTTCAAATGCTTTTCTGGCTCGTTCGTCGAATTGGATTTCAACCTTTTTACTTTTATTCTTAGACACTTGTTCTTCTGTTTGTAAGAATATGGACATTGGTTTTGTGATGTTCGCATAGTTTTGTATGAATCGTCGGTAGTATCCAGCTAGTCCTAAAAATGACCTTAATTCTTTCAGGTTAGTCGGTTCTGGGTAATTTTTTATTGTTTCAATCTTCTCCGGATCGACGGTAATTGTGTTGTGTTTTATTATATGTCCCAGGTATTTTATTGATTCCTTAAAGAAGTGCGATTTTTCGTTTGAAATTTTCATGTTGGCTCTTCTTAATGTATCTGTAATTATTTTTACGTGTTCTGAGTGTTCCTCTTTGCTATGAGAGTATATTAACACGTCGTCGATATAGACGTAGGCGAATTTCCCGATGTATGGTCGAAGTATATCGTCAACTGCTCTTTGGAATATACTGGGCGCGTTCCTGAGTCCAAACGGCATTCGTGCGAATTCATATTTCGCTCCATTAATAGAGAAGGCAGTTTTCTGTTGATCCTCTTTTTTTATTTTTATTTGGTGGAAACCTGATTCTAAGTCCAATGTTGAAAATATATTGGCTTTCCCTAGATTTTGTATTGTTAAATTTACGTCAGGGATAGGGTATCGATCCGTAATTGTTTCTGCATTGAGTTTCTGGTAGTCTATTACCATACGTCTCTTAGGGGTTCCATCTTCGTTGTATCCTTTCTTCGGTACAACCCATACAGGTGAGTTGTATGGGCTAAAACTCTTTTGGATTATTCCTTCCTTCAGTAGTCGAGCGATTTCCTCATTTACAAACTTGTTGTCGGACATGGGGTAAGGGTATTGTCGCGAGTAAATAGGATCTTCATGTTTAGTACGTATTGAGGCTTCTACTTGGGTAATGAAGGGGAGGGTGGGAATGAATTTATTGTTTTGTTCCATAATTGCATCTACCTCCTTAGAATAGTATTCGTCATCAAGAGAATAATTTATTTGCATTTTGGGGGTTTTGTAAGTAATTGAATAAGTTTCTAAGTCTATCTTGGCGTTTAATTGAACTAAGCCTGCTTCTCCTAGTATCATTGTAAAATTTCTTAAAGTAGGTATGACATAAAATATTAGATTCGTATTAAACATATTGACTTGTTTTTTTGCATGAGTTAATGTCGTACCATGCATTGTATTAACTTCAATGGGTTCTATTGGTATGGGTGCTCCATAGGGGTAGTTTGAGGAAACGTAATTATTGGTGGCTCCAGTATCTATAAGAATAGTCACTCGGAGCTCGGGTCTTCCTTTATCCTTGGTTCTTAGGGTCAAACACGGAAGACCATTTATTCGGCTAAAAAAGTCGTCTTAGCTTCATGGTCATTGTCTTCGCTACCTATCTGTGGGCTGTTAGAAATGTTATCGTTATGATGTATTTTGTTCATTTCTTGGGGCCCATTTCTATGGTATTGTGTTGAAGTTGTTCTGAAGGGGTTATTCCACTGTCTCTGTTGTTGGTTATTGTGTGATCTCCTGTCTCGGATAGATTCATCCACTTCCATTGGTTCAGGCTTCGGCTTCACATATGTTTGCACGTTGGGTTTGTAATAACGTTGCTCCTTGTAGCCTTGTGGTGGTTCGACTTTCCTTTCGTATTTTTCGTATCTCTTCTGGTGTCTCTGATCATATGAGTTCCGAGGTCTATAGTGATACCTTTCGCTTAATCCGTATGCTTCTTTGTTGTGTAAGATAGTTCTAGCGATTGCATACGCTTCTTCCAGAGTTTTCGGATTTTGGGAAAAAAGTACTCCTCTTGTGTATTCACAATTTAATCCTTGAGCAAAGGCTCTAACGCCTGATTCCATAGCGTTGGTGTATGAGGCTTCACTTTTATTCGTACCTTGCATCTCGATTTTAGTTAGTACTAGATTTAAGGCTTTATTGATGTTATTGAAATACTCCGTAACTTCTAATTTTTCCTGTTTAATTTTCAATAAGTTTTCTTGTAACACATAAAGTGGCCTTTGGTCGGCGTAAGTATAATCTAACCTATTGATTATAGCGTAGAAATTAAGTATGGTATTGTGGTTCACCAATATGTCCGCTGCGTCGCCTTGTATTTTTGTTCTGAGGATTTGTAGGCATTTAAAATATTCATTTGTCTGTTGGAATCTTTTTATTTCCTCCATTAGGTTCCAGATCAGACTCCGCCATGCTCTATACTCCTCTGGTTTGCCGTTGAAAACAGGTATGTTTTTAAATATACTGGTGTCGATTTGGCTAGGATCTTCTAGCTTCCAAGTTACGGGGGTTAGCTTTTCTATCGTAACTATTTCCTTGTTTAATCCTTGCTGTTGTATCCGTATGACGGCTTCCCTGGTTTCCTTATTCTCGGTTATTAATGCCGATAGGGTACTTGTTAGGTGAGCGATCTGCGCTTGTAGTTCTGCTGCTGAGGCCATTTCTTCACTTTCACTTTCTGATTCGGTTGGGGCGGATGGTCTCTCGAATGGTCTCGACGACTTATTCCGTATTTTAGGAATTTTCATAAAGGAGATGTGGGTCTAATCCCGGGGTTTTATCGTGAGTGTGTTTTTTTCTCACTTTCCTTTTTTATCTGCTATGCAGTCAAAACTTGTTGTGTCCGTACTTATGCGGATGTTGTCCTTTATTGCTAGGGCATCACTGACACTTTAAGAAAATTTAATTTTTACTCACGGTTTTTCCTCGGTGGGTCCTATGCAACTCTTAGTGTGGTTTCCAGTGTGTTTTTCGCCTAGTAATGTCCGGATGAGTTCCTGGTCAGGTCTGGATATGGTCCTTGTCAGGTACAGCTATGGTCCTAGTTAGGTCCAGATATGGTCCTCGTCTCGTCCGGGTATGGTCCACAGGTTGTGATGGAGTTATAATCCAAAACACTCCTGGCAGGATCGCCAATTAAGTCACAATTCACGGAATTTAACTTTTTAAAAACTTTATTTGTGAATTTCACTTATATTAATTTTATTTACAAATTCTAATTGCTATTAATCTTTGTTACAAGATTTACTTAGTTCTCGGCTATGCCGGCTGGTGTCCAAATCAGAATCCCCTCTTCGTCTGGTCATCATGTAGCATTTATAGTCTTTGCTTCGGACGTCTTATCATCTTAGCTCATATGATGATTGTTGGGTCTTTAGGTCGTGTGAATCTTTGTCTTGTTGTGTTGACTTATGATGCTTGTTGGGTACTCGGGTCGTGTGTATCTTTGTTGGCTTATGATGATTGTTGGGTTTTGCTTGACATGAATATTAGCTTAAAGTAATTGCAATGGTTTTTTATCTTAGTTTGATAACAATGGTTATTTTCGTCTTATTATGTTGACTTATGATGATTGCTGGTTTTGCTGGCCATGATTATTTAATATGTTTATTATAATAATAGATTAAAGTGATTACAATGGTTTTTTATCTTAGTTTGATAACAATGGTTATTTTCGTCTTATTATGTTGACTTATGATGATTGCTGGTTTTGCTGGCCATGATTATTTAATATGTTTATTATAATAATAGATTAAAGTGATTACAATGGTTTTAACCCTAAATTACCATTAACTCCCTTAACTAGCGCGATCTGGAATTTAGTTTGTTACTGTACGCATTTTCCGGAATCGACTGTTCTCATCGCGAATTATATTTTATGTATTCTATTGACTGATAAGGTACACACACAGTGTAGCCGTCACTGGCATTAAGTGCTCGGACGCGCATGTGTGTGGCTGTGTGTGTTATCACACAGTATGGCCGTCATCAAGAACAGTCGTAAAAAACAAACAAAAAAGTGAACAAAAGTTCTCCGTACAATGGCGGAAATTAAAGCGGTGTCGCGAAGGAAGCTAAATTCGCATCCGAACCCCATTGCCAAACGGCAAAAAAATAGTCGGAAAAAATGAAAATTCCGACAAATGCGTAATTCCCAAGAGTGATTATTACTCTGGAGTGGGGAAAAAGCTTAAAGAATTAGCCGCAAATGACGACAATACCTTCCAAGAAATGGAAGAAGAGAGAAAAAAATGTATCGATTAACTCATCCGAAGAATAGATAAGATACAAAAACAAATAAATGAGACTCTCGCAATAGAAAAAGAAAAGAAAAAAACACCGCAAAACAACGACAAGAGAAAGAAGAGAATGATCCCCAGGTACAGCAGGGACAAGAAACGAAGGACCGACAACATGAAAAACAGCAGCAACAGGGGCACATGGAGCAACAAATCAAAAAAAAGAAAAGGTGCCTGCCATAGTTAGTAGCTCAATGGAAGCTAAAGACCTAATAAAACTTGATGAGTTAACTTGTAAAACTTTTAAACCTAAACGTATTAGTAATGGTAAGATAAGTTTAATATGTGACAACTAGAAAGATTACATTATTATTATTATTATTTATTGGCCTGTAGGAACCCGGAAGTTCATGACCTCACCGACTCGACTCCGCCATCGTTCCCTGTCCTCCGCACTCTCCTTCCACGCTTGACCATCTGATCCGATCTCCTCAAGGTCAAACCTAACATTGTCCTCCCATCTCCGTCGCGGCCGTCCTACCGGTCTCTTTCCCGTTGGTCTACCGCCAAGAATTCTACGCACGGCCTTTTGTTGCCCATTCGCGCTACATGTCCGGCCCATCTTAATCTTCGCGACTTGATTACTCTCACTATTGTAGGTTTGCGGTATAGCTCTTCCAATTCGTGGTTGTGGAGTCTCCTCCATTGTCCTGCCTCCTCGTTATATTTACCTCCAAAGATACCCCTTAAGAGAAAGATTACAAACAAATGAAATTAGTGTTAGGGCAAGCGCACAGCGATTACTATACGTACATCCGAAAATCAGAGAAGGCGGTCTCCACGCTTCTGAAATGAGTTGATTATTCGTTTTCACCCAAGCAAATACTTGAGAAACTGAAAACGGTTGAAACCGAAAACCTGACATTCGCGGATGTTAAACCCGTTTCCAGAGCAAAGTCCCGAAATCATAACCGCCAATTATCTGTTTTCATTGTATCGCTAAGCCCCAACAGCCTTCGGCACATTAAAATTCTCCTTCATCAAACTATAATTTGGGAAAAAATAAGAAAATCAGATCGTGTCTTGCAGTGCATGTGCTGTCAACGATTTAGGCATGTGGCACCGAATTGCAATATGCAGTTTAGGTGCGTGAAGTGTCTAAATAATCATAATATTGGGGAATGACCCTTGGGTAAAGAACTACTCCCGGTGGGAAGAAGTAATCCTGTGCACTATGTAAGAATACAGGCCACACTGCTAGCTTTAGAGGTTTTCCTAAATTCCAACAGATAAAATCAAAATTGGAACTTAGAACAAAACAAGTTGATCTTGAAATTAGAATAAAAAATCGTTCGTACAACAACTTCGTAGCACCTAGTGTGTCACACGCACAAATGGCTGCTGGTGCAAAGACTCCAGCACGAGTGGAACAACCACGCAAAACCATAATCACGCCCGCACCAGATGCAAATGCTGATGTCGAAGTAATTTTACTTTCCATGCAAGGACAATTTACTGACTTTAAAACAACATTGGCTGAACAAAAGACATGAATAGATATTCTCTATTTGACTTTGTTCTCAAAAGACTTTCCAAATCAAGATCGCCAATCATCCGATTGAATAAAACTAAAAACTATTGCCGTGAATGTAAATTCGCTAATCCGCATGGAGAGAAGGGATAATTTGGGCAACTTGCTCGAAGCCAGACGCCCAGATGTACTTTTGGCTAGCAAACTAAGCTAAACCAACGGCACAAAGTGGGCTACAAAAATTACAAAGTAGTTAGACGTGATCGGCCACTCTCCTCAAGGGGGCGGGGTAGCAGTCTTAATTGGGAACAATCTTCACCACAAAGTCCCTTACAGCACAGAGGTACACAAGTTTCAGGTGCTAGAAGCCTGCATCATAGATATTCCTTTGAGAAATCAAAGACGTGTATACATGATCTCTGGTTACGCTTCTGAAAAACGCCAGTGTACGGAATTCATAAATGAAATTGATACGCTATTCCGAATCCTGAAGTTAGAGTTGGGGAATAATTACTTCCTAATGGCGGGTGATATTAACGCCAAGCACAGTACGAGGGGTAATTTTACCCCGAACACAAGAGGCAAGTTACTATTCGATTGTTGGCAAACAAATGTTATAGAGCGTAAACTCGAATTGTACGCTACAAATACACCGTCTTATCCAAGAGGAAATTCGTTCCTGGATTTACTCAAGATAGACGATCGAATCCAATTACCAGACACGGATCTAACAACTCGAAATTGTCTTCGACTACGACTGCGATCCCTATGGTTTAGGCGCCGTAATATGCGTCCCAAAAGAACATTATTCACTCGAGCAGTATGAACAGATTTATCCGTTCGATTTCCGGAAGGCACACTTATGGCGTTTGAAATAATAGTGAAGAAGATCGTGTGATTCGAACTGACGCTATGACAGCTCGAATCACGAAAAAAAATTTACCTAAGCGTTACACATCAGGCTACTGACCGTGTTTAGAATTTGATTTCCAAACTCGACTATATTCCACTGATGTGAATTATTTTTATTTATCGCTTGGTATACGGTTCTGATGTGTTTTTCTTATTCGATTTTTCGTTCGGTGTTCTTCACTATTTTAGCCTGTGAATAGTGTGTATCTGTTAGAGTTGCCACACACTGGTCATGTTTTGATCGCATGATAAAAAGAGACCTACGCAACAGTGGCAAACATCCAGCGACCAATAAAAACCTTCGTAATGATGAAATCGATCATTACTTAATAACTGTGGACGACATTGTTACCAACACAATGAATCGCTTGATGCCCAAAGTAGCGCACTCGGATGGCTATAATAACAGATACAGAAACCCAAGTATCGAGGCTCTATATAGACAAAAGAGCACCCTGCTCTCAAAGCTGAAACTGCTTTATAGACAGTTCAGTGATCCCAATAGCCAGGAGATAAAAACGCTGAAGTCCCTGATCAAAAATCTTCAAAAATTGATTCATGATAACTATCGATCAACAATAAATCAAGAGCGGAACAACAGAGTTCGAGCCATTCAAGCCAATGGAATGAATATGTTCCTACAAATTAATAAAACATTCAGACGAAAGAGTCACAATGACATCCTGTGCTTGAGAGTCCCGTGGACTCCCCAGAATTGCCAAATACTGCTGAACGCAGGACTTTCCCCTGAGCACATTAACTCCTACGAAGAGCTAATATTACTCGAAGAACCGCAAGAGAAAGCGAACTCAATTGGTGCTTGTTTCGAGACAGTGTACAGGGCGAATGAATCCACTCGCTCGAACATTGATCTTGAAAACAGTGCCCTTCAAGCTCATAGTGTGCTGCGCAATCAACTTTATAACTGGCGTCTCGAAAACCGCAGTTTCACCGCCTTCAGTGAAAACAATAGAGCGGACTCCCCCGTTAGAAATGAAAATACGAATATGTTCGTGCGGAAGAATGAACTTAAGGACATATTTCGATCTACTAAAAACAAAAAATCGTCTGGAATAGATAGCATCACCAATGTTGTTCCAAAGCACTTGCCTGTTGAACCAGTGAAAATTTACACCATTCTGTTCAACAACGCTCTAAACAACGTTTCAGATGTGCAGTGAAACATAGCAAAGCGACAATGTACAGGTGCCTGCTTGGTTGACTTTGAGAAGGCCTTCGACACAGTATGGTTAGAAGGACTTGTTTATAAGTTAACAAATCTGGGTATTCCTGAATATCTGTTGTACATTACCTACAATATGATAATGGACAACAAATTTGTGGTAAAATATGGAGGCATACTCTCCAACAAGACCTTCCACATTTAAAACGGTTTACAGCAGGGAGCAGTGAATTCTCCCATTCTCTTTAACATTAACACTAGCGATCTAGTGGATTCTCTCAACAATGCCATTGCATATGCAGATGACATTGTAGTATACAGAACGGAAGAAAAAATAAACGTCATCGACAGACTCCTTCAAGATGACTTCAATCATATAAAGCATTATTGCGATGACTGGAAATTCAAGATTAACTTCCAGAAAACCGAAACCATTCTTTTCCGAGCGCCTCTCTGCGGGGGATCGCGGGATACGAAGCGCAATTGGAAAAAAATTGCATTTTAGGGAACAGTAATCTTCAACTACAAGTAAAAGCTGAAGTGAGATATCTTGGTATGTACGTCCTTTTTTTCATGTACACGTCATTTTTATTTTATTAACGTAAATAAATTACACGCAATATATTCAATTATATAATTTTTAAGTATAACTTTTTTTTTCGTTTGATACATGAAATTTTAATAATAGTTAGTAAGAAACTGAAAACAAAACAAAAATCCGCTTGCAAAGAAAAGCAGCTGCCATACAAATCTATAACGCAATATCAATTATTTCATAAGTTTAAGAGTATCGAGCAACTTGGAATAAATAAAATGTCGGTCTATCTGAAAGAAAAAAAAAGAAAATATAAATATATATATACAGTGCTGGAAAAATAATAGAAACAAACTTGTTCTTCGACGTTGATCGTTAAGAAAAAATGTATTAGGGGAAAAATAAGAATTAAAAATATACTAATAGATTTGGTGCACTGTAATACATAAAAGAAATACTAAAATTTTAATAACAAAAAGCGAGAAATAGTAAAAAAAAAATATTGATTCTGTGGCAGCACTTCCCAAAAGAAATCATATGTTAACAACCTTACCGGCCGACGAGCTGAATGAGGATTGACTGCTGGTTAGGTAGTAGAAAGAGAAGGTATAGAAATCAAAGACGTGTATACATGATCTCTGGTTACGCTTCTGAAAAACGCCAGTGTACGGAATTCATAAATGAAATTGATACGCTATTCCGAATCCTGAAGTTAGAGTTGGGGAATAATTACTTCCTAATGGCGGGTGATATTAACGCCAAGCACAGTACGAGGGGTAATTTTACCCCGAACACAAGAGGCAAGTTACTATTCGATTGTTGGCAAACAAATGTTATAGAGCGTAAACTCGAATTGTACGCTACAAATACACCGTCTTATCCAAGAGGAAATTCGTTCCTGGATTTACTCAAGATAGACGATCGAATCCAATTACCAGACACGGATCTAACAACTCGAAATTGTCTTCGACTACGACTGCGATCCCTATGGTTTAGGCGCCGTAATATGCGTCCCAAAAGAACATTATTCACTCGAGCAGTATGAACAGATTTATCCGTTCGATTTCCGGAAGGCACACTTATGGCGTTTGAAATAATAGTGAAGAAGATCGTGTGATTCGAACTGACGCTATGACAGCTCGAATCACGAAAAAAAATTTACCTAAGCGTTACACATCAGGCTACTGACCGTGTTTAGAATTTGATTTCCAAACTCGACTATATTCCACTGATGTGAATTATTTTTATTTATCGCTTGGTATACGGTTCTGATGTGTTTTTCTTATTCGATTTTTCGTTCGGTGTTCTTCACTATTTTAGCCTGTGAATAGTGTGTATCTGTTAGAGTTGCCACACACTGGTCATGTTTTGATCGCATGATAAAAAGAGACCTACGCAACAGTGGCAAACATCCAGCGACCAATAAAAACCTTCGTAATGATGAAATCGATCATTACTTAATAACTGTGGACGACATTGTTACCAACACAATGAATCGCTTGATGCCCAAAGTAGCGCACTCGGATGGCTATAATAACAGATACAGAAACCCAAGTATCGAGGCTCTATATAGACAAAAGAGCACCCTGCTCTCAAAGCTGAAACTGCTTTATAGACAGTTCAGTGATCCCAATAGCCAGGAGATAAAAACGCTGAAGTCCCTGATCAAAAATCTTCAAAAAGTGATTCATGATAACTATCGATCAACAATAAATCAAGAGCGGAACTACAGAGTTCGAGCCATTCAAGCCAATGGAATGAATATGTTCCTACAAATTAATAAAACATTCAGACGAAAGAGTCACAATGACATCCTGTGCTTGAGAGTCCCGTGGACTCCCCAGAATTGCCAAATACTGCTGAACGCAGGACTTTCCCCTGAGCACATTAACTCCTACGAAGAGCTAATATTACTCGAAGAACCGCAAGAGAAAGCGAACTCAATTGGTGCTTGTTTCGAGACAGTGTACAGGGCGAATGAATCCACTCGCTCGAACATTGATCTTGAAAACAGTGCCCTTCAAGCTCATAGTGTGCTGCGCAATCAACTTTATAACTGGCGTCTCGAAAACCGCAGTTTCACCGCCTTCAGTGAAAACAATAGAGCGGACTCCCCCGTTAGAAATGAAAATACGAATATGTTCGTGCGGAAGAATGAACTTAAGGACATATTTCGATCTACTAAAAACAAAAAATCGTCTGGAATAGATAGCATCACCAATGTTGTTCCAAAGCACTTGCCTGTTGAACCAGTGAAAATTTACACCATTCTGTTCAACAACGCTCTAAACAACGTTTCAGATGTGCAGTGAAACATAGCAAAGCGACAATGTACAGGTGCCTGCTTGGTTGACTTTGAGAAGGCCTTCGACACAGTATGGTTAGAAGGACTTGTTTATAAGTTAACAAATCTGGGTATTCCTGAATATCTGTTGTACATTACCTACAATATGATAATGGACAACAAATTTGTGGTAAAATATGGAGGCATACTCTCCAACAAGACCTTCCACATTTAAAACGGTTTACAGCAGGGAGCAGTGAATTCTCCCATTCTCTTTAACATTAACACTAGCGATCTAGTGGATTCTCTCAACAATGCCATTGCATATGCAGATGACATTGTAGTATACAGAACGGAAGAAAAAATAAACGTCATCGACAGACTCCTTCAAGATGACTTCAATCATATAAAGCATTATTGCGATGACTGGAAATTCAAGATTAACTTCCAGAAAACCGAAACCATTCTTTTCCGAGCGCCTCTCTGCGGGGGATCGCGGGATACGAAGCGCAATTGGAAAAAAATTGCATTTTAGGGAACAGTAATCTTCAACTACAAGTAAAAGCTGAAGTGAGATATCTTGGTATGTACGTCCTTTTTTTCATGTACACGTCATTTTTATTTTATTAACGTAAATAAATTACACGCAATATATTCAATTATATAATTTTTAAGTATAACTTTTTTTTTCGTTTGATACATGAAATTTTAATAATAGTTAGTAAGAAACTGAAAACAAAACAAAAATCCGCTTGCAAAGAAAAGCAGCTGCCATACAAATCTATAACGCAATATCAATTATTTCATAAGTTTAAGAGTATCGAGCAACTTGGAATAAATAAAATGTCGGTCTATCTGAAAGAAAAAAAAAGAAAATATAAATATATATATACAGTGCTGGAAAAATAATAGAAACAAACTTGTTCTTCGACGTTGATCGTTAAGAAAAAATGTATTAGGGGAAAAATAAGAATTAAAAATATACTAATAGATTTGGTGCACTGTAATACATAAAAGAAATACTAAAATTTTAATAACAAAAAGCGAGAAATAGTAAAAAAAAAATATTGATTCTGTGGCAGCACTTCCCAAAAGAAATCATATGTTAACAACCTTACCGGCCGACGAGCTGAATGAGGATTGACTGCTGGTTAGGTAGTAGAAAGAGAAGGTATAGAAATCTAGTACATTCGCAAGTATACCAGTTGCGCAGCAGCCGGCACCAACTGGCCAATTGTCACCACGATGATGCCATAGCGTCCCTTTTTGAATTGGCAGTTATGCCCATTCATTGAGTCTGCAATCAACCTTCATCGAATGAACACCATCGGTTCTCGTCCAATCAACAATATAATCAATTAATAAAGCTACTCTAAAGTCAATCTCAAGGAAAAAAGACTTCATCTTTTCGGGCAGTGATTCCATCGTTTCACTTCATCCTCGGAACGCTTTCTCCTGGACGCGACCTCACTTTCGGCCGCCTCTATTACAACATTTTCTGGTCCTTCAAAACGGATCCAGTGCTTAATTGGATTTGCATCATCGCCGCCCAGTTCGCGGCACATAGACACTGCAACCTGACTCGACACAAATCAAGGACGACTGAAATTACTAGGGATAACGACTGTGAAACATCCCTTCTTAATGAGGACATCAACATTGATCTAAACAACACATTAGAACCGGTTGACGGTACCGCCGAACCCGGTTTATTAACAGTGAAAAAGGAAACAGACGATGCAGCTATGGTCAAGAAGAATTCCAAGAATATTGCAGTTGACTTCTCAGCGAAGTGTTCCACTCTCACAAGCCAAGTAAGTCAAATAAAACGACGCTTAAACGCCAGTGCTATCCATGAGTTAGGTTTAAATTTAATATTTGATTCCGTCGAATGCCAAAAGGCAAAAGACAAATTCGAATTTTCCGATGTAGTAGACGACAGCCGAGAGAGGCCAGGTGCAGTGGTTGATGGGTTTAATGATAATAATGACAAAGAAGCTTTGGTAGACAACCCATCCGATGAGTTGCTTAACAGTGCCGAAATTACTCCGATCTTGTTAGAGGGGATTGCATGTGATCTCATTTTACAAGCTAACGACTCAACTTCATGTCTTCTCGACAATAAGGAAAATGTTCCCCCAGACCAAGAGGCGAAGTTGCTGGGCAGAGACAAAACGCTATATCCTTCATTCCATGCCAGCTATAGATCACCCCTTAAATATTTGTTTTCTGAATCACCTTTGTTAGGTGAATCGCTCAATGAGAATGAGGAGCCACTTGAACAAAGGAGTGCGGGGCAAGCGGCCGATCATGGTCTTATATTAGAACCGCTGCCACCAGAAGAGGGCGGACGAGATCATTGCCACCTCCAAGGAATTGAAGGCAGAACGCCGATAGAGCAAAATACTGAGGAAAAAGCAAAGAAAGTGGAAACGGCTGGCGTGCCACCGGGCCCACCGAGTATCCTAGTCGATACGTCGGATCTGGACACTGATGCCGAAGATGCCGCACCGCTACAACCAGCCGAAAGAACAAATCGCTGACACGATAACCCTATAGTAAAGGGAGAAACCGATCTACCGAAGCTGCGCCCAGTGCAGAAGCGAATGCTGGTAAAGACATCGACGAAGCAACACAACGGTTCCCCGACGACATTCCCCTGTCGGGGGAACACCAAAGATCTCGACCGACGACATTCCTTGCTTGGAAGAGATCATACGCTGTTTGACACTGCGTAACGGTGACGACAATGGTGACGACAGTGGTGACGACAGTGGTGACGGTGGCGACGGCGACAACGTTGACAACGGTTCCCCGACGACATTCCTCGGTCAGAAGAGATAAAAAATCATCGGAAACCTCTGTTGCCGCGAACCAACCTATCGATGAGCAAATGCCGTTTGAAGAACTCATCGCCGCTCAGTTCGCGGCACAGGGTCGCATCTCTGGCACCTTCCTCAACCTGCAGGACAAGGGACAACCAAGTCCGAAAGCAATCGAAACCACAAAACGAGACCCCCACATCGAATGGGAAGCCATCCGCAGGCGGCATAACCAAGTCATTTACATGGCGCCCCCTGAGTACCAACAGCTTCAGTACTTCGCGGAGGACTTCATTGGCGAGAGCGAAGAAATATACCTCGAGGAACAGACGAAGCTCCTCGAGGCCCAGCACGCTCTCGATTCAGCCTCCCCAACCATGGCCAACAGCGCCAATCGTCGCCACCCTAGCAAGCTGCCCCCAGTGCAGCTGCCAATAGACCCTACGACTGATGATCGCAGCTCCCATCAGAAGACCAAAAGGAGGTCTCGCCGGCGGCGGCCCCGGGGGCCACCTACGAGGCCCATGCAACTACCAGCCACCGATCACTTGCGCGACCCAACTACAAGACATACCCCCCGGCCGCTGAACCATTGCATGGGCAAGAGGCAATCGAGGAACCAGGAGCCTACCCACTCGAACACTCCAAGGCATCCAACCACACTCAGGATACTGCGTGGTCAAGCTCCTGCCCGGGTCCAAAACTACCCAGTCCAACCGCTGTCACGTGCAGACACCAAAACAGGACCAGGAGCGCGAAATGCCCCGCTTGGCGGGCGGCGCTCCCCAGCAACCAGCGGTCTCCCGAACCCCAACAAGGAAGCACGCCTCTCAGGGCATCAACAGAGGCTGCACCCCAACGACTCCGGGCGGCACTTGGCCCGTGACTGCCATTCCGCCAAGCCACGCGGACAGTGCTAGGGACGACATCGCACCACACTCCACGCGACAGCCTCACATGCCAGCGGCCGCATCCCGCCGGTTACTAACTTCGGACGGGCGCCGGCGGGCGCATCACCTTGCACCACCACTGGTCTCGACATAGCAAGACCCATCACCAGTCATCACGTGGTCATTGATCGTGGGTTGCGACCTTACAACTCTAACCCAGATCAACTGGCCGGTCCCGCGACCACAAAGGGCAACGGACATCAGCGATGGGAAAGAGGTTCCTGTCGCCATCGACCATACGGGCCATCCCAGACCCTCAAGCCTCCAGCGCTCCTCAGGGCGGGCGGCCCCCTCTCAACCGATCATCCACGTGAACATGGACAGCCGACCAAGACCAACCGCCACCAGCAGACCGCACACTCCCGGCCCTTAGCCACCGTCCCCTGGAATAAAATGATTCGCCAATGATTGGCGAAGGCGGGCGGAATGTTGCGGATTGGCAATTAAATGTGCTGAAATGTACTGGAGAAATCTAGTACATTCGCATGTATACCAGTTGCGCAGCAGCCGGCACCAACTGGCCGATTGTCACCACGATGATGCCATAGCGTCCCTTTTTGAATTGGCAGTTATGCCCATTCATTGAGTCTGCAATCAACCTTCATCGAATGAACACCATCGGTTCTCGCCCAATCAACAATATAATCAATTAATAAAGCTACTCTAAAGTCAATCTCAAGGAAAAAAGACTTCATCTTTTCGGGCAGTGATTCCATCGTTTCACTTCATCCTCGGAACGCTTTCTCCTGGACGCGACCTCACTTTCGGCCGCCTCTATTACAACAGAAGGAAAAGTCAGTCGATGACAAGAAGTGTACGAAGAAGAATGCGTTCGTTGGTGCGATAAGTGTATAATGAGTGTTTTATTTAGTAATATATATTTATTCAATAATAGTAAAAGTAACGAGTGTTTTATTCAGTTTAATGCATTTATTTCTTTGATCTCACGGTATCTAGTTCGATCCGTTTCTATACTTTAACAAGCCTGTAGCAAGGTCCCTCTCATCCGCTAAAAGCGCATATACGATGACAAGAAGTCTATTCCGTAGTAGCCTTCTTGATCACAAAGCGAAACTAATTTCATACTTGGCTTTCCTCCTACCAGTGCTAGTTTACGGTTGCCCGATATGGTACAACATATCTCTTACAGAACCCCAGAGTCTCAGTACAAGAAATTCTATCCTAATAAAGTCCTGGTAACAATTCAGGACTAAACAAGATAGATAATTTCATAACTAAAATCATTCGCGGTCACACTGCAAGAGCAATGGGCAGTGAAAACGATATTATATCGGGAGCATACTATCCCAATGACATGTATCTGGAGAGTACCCTCCAGAATGAGTTTATTCCTCCAGGAGCGTTCCCTATCTTGGATAAAAAAGGCCTTATTCAAGACAAACATGGAGTCTCCCTCTATAATAGAGGATTCCTGGACCCATCCCATAGGGTCTACCCTTTAGAGCATACAAAAGCCATAAAAATAGGTATTGTGGCAGTTCCAAGGAACGCCACTACTTACCTTTTCAATTGCCTACATAAAATTCTTCTAAGTATCTTAAACTATAATTTGCGCTAAGGCAATAGCATTAACATCAAACATAATTGTCCTAAGGGCATGGTTACGTGAAACGCACCATGTTTCCTAAAAAGCAATTCGGTTGCACCAATAAGCATTCGACATAACGCGAACGCCGCTGGGCGCCATCAGTGTTACCGAAAGGCATGATTTCATATAGCGCATCATCTTAATAAGAAAGCAATTCGGTTGCGTCACCAACAAACCGATGCAAGCGGAAATCAATGCCACGTCATATGTCTTGTCGGGTGCAGCCGCATACACACATCCAGGAGATACTTCCTCTGTTCTGTGTTGTCCCAGGTATCGCGGTCGGTAAACCGATCACACGCGACGTAAGAAATTATGCCTGGATTTCCAACAAATAAAACAAAATGCAGCACCCAGTAAATGCCAACTAGGGATGTACGAGCGGCGGAAACGCTGTACGCAGTTGCCGATGATATAAACAACCGGCGTTCCTATGACACGGTGGCTTGCCCTGTTGCAGCCATTTCATGTAATATCCCTTTTGTTTCCCGTGTGTGTTTACTTTTAAGGTGTCTGCCGGTCGTTCGATCGTAATAGACAGCCAAATCACGGACGATGTGAGTATTTTGCACCAGCTGCAACCTTTTCGAATGTTTCCCCCAGTACGAAGATCGTAACAATCCACTGTTCGCATGCTCATGGACACATAACATGAGCATGTGAAGCAACCCAATCATGGTGTGTGTACACATCATCACTGTGACGACCATAGGAGATCCTGGTCCCCTGGTTGTTATTGGTCGAGGGACTGAAATACAATTTTCGCCCCTACACTAAGAGTAGAAAGGCAGTCTGAATCAAACAGCTAACGGTGGAGGAGTGTTTCGTTTAGTAAATCTAAAGAGTGCTTTACTTGATTAATCGAAATGTATTATAGCGAGCTTAGGATTCGCTGGATTAATTATTTAAAATAAATAAGAGCCGTTAAAACGATTTTGAATTAATCTAACACTTTATTAGTCCGTTAATAACAACCGTTACTTTTACTGTACACAACGATTTCTTGACTTATCGCTTGCTTCACTGCTTACTTCTACTTATTACTTCTTACTACCGCACTTATCGCTTGCTTCACTTTCTACTTCTTACTCATCTCCATGATCTGTGTGCGACGTATTTATACCGTTTCCTCATTCTGATTCGGCGTTTCGTTTTCGTCCGTTCCATAGTCTTGAATGTTCTACTGTTCCTAGTCTCCAGTTTTCCATTAATTTCTAGAATATTCTAGTACTCTGTTTCGGACTTTCTCTAATATTCTAGTACTGATTGTCATATGCGTTACAGTATATAGTTTGCGGGCAGTCAAATATGGTGCAGTTTTGTTTAATTAATCCAAGTCATGCAGTTTAATTTAATCTAAAATAATTCCGTTTGCCAACAATTACATATAGTGCACATATCTATACCGAAGTAAATTTTAATTAATCCAATTATGCAGTTTAATTTAATCTAAAATAATTCCATTTGCCAACAATTACCTATAGTGCACACGCCAATATCAATGTTAATTTTTAGTTTAAACAAAAATAGTTCCTCGTACCGACAGTTAATTACAGTGCACCGGACTCGGACAAGTGTCACCGAACAGTGGAACATGGTTACAGTGCAGTAACCCAAGAGATATTTTATTAGGATTAACACGAGGTGTATTTTTCATGTTGATTAAATAATTTAAGAAAAGTTGTAGAGGCGAGTTTTTTATTAATTATCCCAAGGAGGACTCTAAAAGAGACAATAAAAACATAATCCTACAGTGGCGACATAGTCGACGGTGAAACATGCAAACCTTCTGATCTGGAGTCAGAAACCATCAGGTGCTATCGGGTGCAATAGTTGAAAAGGAAAACAGAATCAAAAGAACTACTAACGGGCAAGAAAAGCCCCACCCCATCGGTACGCAGCCACCGCAACACAACGTCACCCAACAACGACACAGCACGGGACTTCAGGTTTTTTCCTTCTTTTTATTTATTTTTCAAGATGTTATTTCTCCTTGCGATGAGTTCCGTCTGAGCCACCAACGATAAATTACGGTCTTGTACGATTTCTTTCCCACCATCCCTCCATCCAAGTAGTTAGAGAACCCCTAAACTAACCCTGTTCACACTATCCTTAGATACCTCCTCCCCTTTTTATTTTTTCAAATATATCGAGACCGAGCCCAACATCCTGCCGGATGTGGGTGATTCTGGATATCGCAAGATGACCAGAGGCCAGAGAAAAGATAAAGGACACATCTGTCCTTACCTCGCCAAAGTCGGCCTCTCGCCACCATTTTTTGTTTTTTTTTTTTGTTTTTGTTGATTCATGATCGGTCAATCTCCAGAGGTTACGGCCAACAGATCAGTCGAAATCCAGAAGGTCTAAGCTACGGCCGAATATAAAAAATCATTCAAGAAAAGTCATTAACAAAGTCAAATTAAATAAATCCCAAAAGACCTTTTATTTGTGAAATAAAAATCGATTGCAGATACGCTCACCCATCACCAACTGTTGATTCATTTCTCCAAGACGCCCAACGCTGTCGGTGCCACTGCTAACAAAGAAGTCCATCGCCCATGGTGGACTAACTCCGGAAACAAGCAAGCGGAAGGAACTTGCGTTAGGAGAGCGGCTCATCGGGAAGGCTCCCACTAAAGAGTCCGGGCACATCCATTACGCCGCCCTCGCACCTGGGCAAATCAAAATTTAACAATTATATAACCTTACAAAGATAACGATAACGGAATGAATGATATTCTGTCAATTGGACAATGCGTTTCTTTTAATGTATTTAATTCATGAAAGTAATTGGTATAGCAATTCATCATCATCATCGGCACTACAGCCGGGATCCGGTCTTGGCCTTATTTAGTAAGTCTCTCCACCGGTATCCGGTCCTTATCTGAGACTTGTTAAATTGTCCATAATAATTTGTTTTTCCGGGCAAGGTTATTAGCCTTGCACCAAGTATAGCAATTCATAGTCCATTGTAAAACGACGAGTAGTTTGAACGGGCATTCGGGAGTACGGCCCTAACAGTGGACTTGTGAGTTAGCTTTTTCGAAACTTCATTTCCATTTCAGACATTTATTGTACGCCCCCTGTACTTGGATTCATTTAATCTATCTTGTAGTTTCGCGATAACAGGGTACACATTTCCCAAATTTGTTGTTTTGGGGAAACAGGGCGCGACTTTTTGTGAATTAAATCTCACTCTTTGATTTGCATAACCTAGAACAGTTTTGTGATCATACTTTTTACTAATGGCTGAGAGGTAATTGGTTTATCATTATATTTTGATGAGAGTAATTACAAACCGCTGTCACTAAAACAATTTAAATATAATTTAGAATTATATCGTTTGTTGGAATTAATTTAAAGTTATATCGTTTGTTCTAAAGGATACCAGACGACTATCGGCCTACAAGCGATCTATAAGAAATATATTACATCACTATCACATAATTCGTGATAACTGAAACACCTAAACAAGATGAGAATAAAAGATGCTAACAAATTGGTGGGTATTTCCCCGGCATTGTGCAACACACTTGTGCTGGCTTTGTTTTTCAATAAATAAATCGGATCAAGTTAAGTTTCTTGGTTTGTAATATAAACAATACAGTGTAGCCAATATAATGTAAATTCAGGTTTAAATAGCATAGTGGCTTTTAACCTAAAGATAATTCTCTGATAGGAAATACAGCCCAGCAAACTTGTCTTACTGACACTGTAGTAAATGTCTTCTTCAGTGTCTTTCGTCACATATTGTCACGGGTACTGTTTCACGAAACTGACTCCGCATATCAATTCACAGTCAATACAGAGCACAACTATACCACCCGCGGTTAACCAGTAACAAGTAGGAAGTAAAACGCACGTTCCAAAATTAAACAAAAGCTCTTTATTGTTCTTAATTGTCTCAAAAGAAAAAACTTATACACAACTTATACCACACGACTAATTGTTATTCCGATAAGCAGTTAACAAATGGTGTTGACGCTTCTTGTCTTAACATACATCGGCGCACGGAATATTTTGAACTTAATATTTACAATATTATTTTGGACTTAATTCAAATTTCGTGGAAAAGTTACGTACGCCGGAACTAATTGCGTTGACACGTCTATACTTCATATAATACATTTGAGCCAGGAATATTTTAATTTGACGGCACAACCGTACGAATTAGCTACTGAAACTCGACTCCGTTTTCTTGTTTATTTAACGTGGAGGCCCCGACTTGCCTCCACGGAATCCAGAACGCGATTGACTTCAGCCATCGAAGCGACAGAACACCAAAATTCCATCCATCGCTTCAATGACCATATATGGTAAGATACTCCTTAGCATCGTCACGTAGAGCGCGAAACATAAACAATGTTTGCTTCTGTTGCTCATGGTGTGTGTGTGTCCACAGCATGCGGACCGTGGATCATCAAATCCATAAGGGTAACACCATGAGCAATGATCTGCAGCTGGTACAAGCATCCCATCAAAGGGGTTGAAATGTTTACACGATCAACGACTGCATAAAGCATTATTGCTGACCGTGTACATTTTGCTGGCATCTCCTCGTAGTCGACTTCTGATGGTAAATTTCCATTTAGAGAACTCGTCTTGCTTGAACGGTCGGCCGGATGCCATCATGTATTGGTCGGTCGGGTGACCGATCGATGTGGGCATGAATGCAAAGAAAAGATAAACATTTCCTGCATGTGTACGGCTGGCACGCATGGATATTGTACGAGCAATGTTGGTTGCTAGAAAGTGCAACCACATTGCGCTTACGCGTGGAGGATGCGTGTTAGATGATGAAAAATCGAACCGAGACATGTACAATGTATTGGTTCGGTACATGTTGGTTGCGTGATGGTGCAACCAAACTGCTTTAGGAAAATTAAAACATGCTGCTGATGAAATTTGTCAGCTAGAATTAATGCTTCAAGGCATTTCTAATGTTATAGGTACGACTGAGGAAGGTAAATACATGCTTTTTGTGTATTTTAGGAAACTATTTCTTTATCATAGCCGTAAGGTAAGTAGTGGCGTTCAATGGAACTGCCACAATACTTGTTTTTTATTCATTTGTATGCCCTAGATGGGGATTTTTACCTAGGTAATGGGAAGGTGATTAGTGACGTTCAAAGGAACCGCCACAACACCTTATACAAATTGTTTACCATTAAGTTGCCACGAAGAAACTTTGTGGACCTGACTTCCTTGTTTGTAGTTTTACATTAATGTATCTAATCACTTACTTTTTATTGTATCATAGCATTTCTCATATCATCATCATCGGCACTACAACCGGGAACCGGTCTTGGCCTTATTTAGCAAGTCCTGAAGCTTGTTAAAATTTCCATAATGATTTTTTTTTTTTTTTCGGGCAAGGTCATTAATCTTGCGCCAGAGGCTCCCCGACGGGGAGCATTTCTCATATACGGTTCTATTATTTGATGAATAGTATTCCGAATTCAATTTCTTTCCAAGCCATAAGGGATTATTATAACCAAAAGATAGTAAAGATAGGTAGATAAAAAGTAGGAAAAAGGTTCAAAATGAGGAGAGTGGGCGCGTTAAGGTTTTGGTTATGTCAATCACAAAAACAAATAAACACATGCAATAGTACTTCAACACAATTAAACAAAATCAAAGAATATCTCACAATTTTTCTAACGCAAATCTGCGCAAGTGTTATGCTTGTACGACAAAGTCTGGTGATAAACTGAATAAAGTAGCATGCCTAATTCGCTATTTGCAAGTCCAGGCACAAGTCCATTAAAATAAATATAACCCTGTCTTGCACAAACGCCAAACATTACCGGCAATACCCAAACCAAACAATCATGTAGTTAGATTTATCGACTTCGATGTTTTTTGACTTAATCACGCCATCTCAAGCCGCTTTTTACGACAAGGAGGTTTAACGGTGGGGATATTTTAATATCCTAACTTAAAGGGCTTAACACTAATAACGCACATTGTTGATTGAATTTTACATAAGCATTTAATGTAAAATATAATTGTTTTATATACATTCATACATACTGTACTCTTTGGAGACAAAATTTTTTTAATAAATTCCTTAATAACAACACCATCCGTTGCCCTCTTCTGCACCTAAGGCTATATATTCTATACTCCAAGGTGGCCTTTCAAGTCTGCCAACATCATTAAATCGAACACTGCTATCAACAGGTATTCCTACAGCAAGAGGCAGCAAAGAGGATGATTGTTCAATACTATTATCGTTAGGGTTTAAAGCAGTCACTGAACTTGAGTAACTAGTTACAGAATAACATGAATCAAAATGACGTAGACTTTGACTTTTGCCCTCTTGTGCAAGACGTACGAGTCCAAGCGCCGTCGACACGAATACTTGTTGCAAGCCTTGTTCCTTTTCCGCCGATGTCTCCAAATATGTGGCACCAATGGAGGAGGCATAAAGGTAAGCTTCATCTCGCGAAACGGCTCTAGATGATGTTAAATCCAATTTATTGCCAACTAATATCAGTATTATTGGATCTTGAACATTGCGATATAACTCCTGTATCCAGGATTTTATTTCTGCAAATGTTTTGTATTGTGTTAAGTCAAATACTAGAATTGCAGCATTAGCATTCCTGTAGTACATAGGAGCTACTGCTCGAAAGCGTTCTTGGCCGGCTGTATCCCAGATCTAAAAAGAAAGATAAAAATTGAACTTTGCCGTGGGTAAACAAATTCTCTAAGATTTTAATTTACACGTCTTACTTCTAAAATAAATGATAACCGAGAAAAAACTTGAAATTTTATTAGATGTTTACATACATTTTGAGTAATCCCTTACAACTGCTTTACATTGGCATCAATGACAAGATAAGAAATATATATGCATAGTAACCATTATATTTCTGAGATTATGACACATAGCCCACACTTAAGAATCAAACCGTAAGGAAACTGAGGTGTTTTAAAGGCAAAAATATAAAGGGAATACCATAAAGTATAATTATACACTTCCAGAAGTTTTTTCTCCATATTTTGGTGTTTATAATAAAAAACTGATAAGAATTAAAATATTTACCTGCAATTTTACTCGTTCGTTTTGGAGATCAACTTTGCAAGTAAAAAAAGAGGCCGCTATCGTCGGTCCTACATCCTTGTGAAGTGAATTTTTTAGATACCGGGTAACCATCCTAGTCTTTCCCACACCTGAAATACTGCATAATTAGTAATCTATATAAGAATTGTTATTATTTATCTAACCACAATGTTTTAGCTGTTATGGGGATGCTTCGTCTATTTGAACACAATGTCGACAACCGACAAGAATCTTTTAAACATTACATAAACATAAATTTAATTATAAAGCGGTATGCTATCTCCGTAGTGGAATGAGTGACCTTTACAAATCATTTTTTTAAGAAAATTGTTATTCCAGTATAACAAAATCCAAAAGTAAATATCCCTAATTTTCTAGAAGACAAAGTAAATACCAAATCTTTGTTCTATGAATGCATTTCCCAATACGCAAACAACACGAAGCAACACCAATTTTGTTTTAAAACTATTACCTCTTGATCCCAAAATGACTACTTTTCCCTCAATCACTCTCATAATATTAAATACCATCGCCCCTTACGACGTAAGAGTTGGGATGACGATATATTATTTCCGCGTATTACTGCACTCTTATAATTTAGTTTGCATCGTTTTTCTTACAACTAAAAGCTTATTACGACTGCCACAACCTTCCTCACGAAAATCCCCGTTCACAAAATTACAAAGAAATCCCATTTTAACTGGACAATAAACAAAACTCAAGTTTGACAGCTCTCCATTGAATGTTGTGCGATTTATTTTTAATGAAAAAACACGCGATGAACGTGGCATTAAGTGTACTGTGTACAGTAAGTACAAAATTTCCACTTTATGATACTAATTGTTATATTTAGAGACACATTTGTAGATGATTATGTCTTATAAAAACATATTTATAATTTACTTGTAACCGATTTCGCAGAAACTACGTTCGAGTATCTGAAATTATTTTAAACCTTATTTACTTAAAAATTATAAAGCTCCAATTAAAAACTGACTAGGATACATTTAGAGTACTGACGTAAATACATGATGATCTTAAATCCTGTCTATTACAATTTATACATCTTGACCTTAATTGCACCACAAGAAAAATTATGAATTTGCATTAAATGTAACATTAAGCGGAGCAACATTTATAGTGCCAAATACCAAAACATGTAGTGCTAAAATAAATAATAGGTAACGTTCTCTGTCGTCATTAGAAACATGAATTACCGAACAATGTGTAATGTGTAAAGCGATAGTGAGAGGAAAAACTGATAGTAGGCCATAATTTCTCGAGATCTCACTTCTTCGCACCATATCATAGAAAAACCGAAAAACGAGTAATTTTTTATCGGGCGAAAAACGTTGAACCAAAAAAAAAATCATAGCATGATACTAGATCGTGAAAAACATAACTTTGTCGAAACTTAGATTCAATGTGAAGAAAGTTTTGAAAACAGCGCTGAGTGGATGCTGAACTATAGCGCTAAGTGTATGTATACGCAATCTGTTTGTTTCTATTGTAGCGAGCTTAGGGTTCGCTGGATTAATTATTTTTAATAAATAAGAGCCGTTAAATCGATTTTGAATTAATGTAACACTTTATTAGTCCGCTAATAACAACCGTTACTTTTATCGTACACTTAACGATTTCTTGACTTATCGCTTCCGTACTTATCGCGTCTTTGACTGCTTACTTCTTACTTCTTACTTGCTACCCGATCTGCGTGCGACGTATTAATACCGTTTTTCCTCATTCTGATTCGGCGTTTCGTTTCCGCCCGTTCCATAGCTTCGAATTTTCTACTGCTCATAGTCTCCGCTTTTCCGGTACTTTCTAGAATATTCTAGTACTTTGTTTTTGAAAACTGCCAGATGTTTTGGACTTTCTAGAATATTCTAGTACTGATTGTCATATGCGTCACACTACCCTCCGCCTAGATTAGTTCGTCCCGAACTAAGTTCATTGGTCTTCTGGGTTAACAAAAAGTCGCCAGTCGGTCACGATGTACCACTTTCATCATGGCGTTCGGTCTTCGCTGAATCCTATAGACAACGTCGTTAATTCTTGTGAGAATCTTATACGGTCCTTCCCAATATTGCTGCAACTTCGGGGACCTTCCTTTTTGCCGATGAGGGTTATAAAGGCACGCGTTATCGCCTGCATTAAACCCGAATGCGTTGGCTCGAACGTCGTACCTTGTTTTCATCCTGTCGCTTGATACCTTGATTAGCTTTCGAACCAAATGATGAATCTCATCGAGGCGGTTTCTCCATTCGGCTACGTAGTCTTCAATCTTATCTATGGCGTCTGGAGGTATTCCGAATCGCAGATCGGCTGGTAATCGTATCTCTCGTCCAAATATAATTCTTGCTGGAGAATGGCCTGTCGTGTCGTGATTGGTCGATCTATAACTCATGAGAAAGGTTTGTACATATTTGTCCCAATCTCGTTGGTGATCACTAACGACCTTGGATAAATGCGCTTTTATTGTTCCGTCGAACCTTTCGATCATTCCGTCTGACTGCGGATGTAAGGGTATGGTCCTGGTTTTCCTTACGCCCAGCGCCGCATAGATGCATTGAAATATCTGTGATTCGAAGTTTCGGCCTTGATCGGAATGAAACTCATAGGCAACTCCATATCTGCTGATCCAATTATTGATAAGCTGCTCAATGACGGTTGTTGCTTCTTGGTTTGGAATTGGAATCACTTCCACCCACTTGCTGAAGTAATCCATGATGACCAACATGTTTTCGTTGTTGTCGTTGGTTTTTGGAAATGGTCCTGAGATAACAATCGCAATTCGCTCGAAAGGGGCACCCACGTTGTACTGCTTCATAGCGCTCCTTGGTTTTGCTGTTGGTCCTTTGGTCGCAATGCAAGTTGTGGACTTCCTACACCAAGACTCAACGTCATCTCTCATGTGAAGCCAGTAGAATCGATATCGTAATTTTGAAAGTGTCTTATTAACTCCCAAATGTCCACCGGAGGCCCCGTCGTCCATTTCCGTTAGTACATCCTTCACTTTTGATGGTGGAACTAGAATCTGCATTCGATTTTCCGTCCGCGGATTCCCATTTACGCTTTAGAATACCATCTTCCGCTAGCAAGGTATTCCATTGTGCCCAATATGCCTTAAATGTTCCACTCTTGTCGAAAATATTGTTCCAAGTTGGCCGCTCGTTCTTTTAAACTAGAGAACACGATGCTTGTTCATTTCTTGGACAATTTCGCCAGGGGAATAAGGTCGCATTCTTATTTCAAAACAACATCACATTTAGATTCTTGGCGCCTAGGATCCGAGGCACCAGCAAGCGGAAAAGGCTGAGCAAAGACCAGACGACTTCCCATCAAGCAACTAAGGAGAATAAAGTTTCTGGATGCTACGTCCAAACACGCATTGATCCACTGGAAAGTATCATCCAGATGGGCTTTACAGCCAAAAAGAACGTCATCAAGAAGACAAGGCTGAGCTGCTTCTGATTAACGACGTTTGTGACGAGATCCGGAAACTATACTTCAATTACCGGATGTATCTTTTCGACGCCTTGGACATGAATCCCGACACTCCCCTAGTCGCCAACAGTCAGGCACTCAACAACAAAACATCTGACAAGCGACAGCCCAAGAACAAACTGCCTCCCATTTCTGGCACCCATGTCCGCCCCAGGTCATTACCAGATGGAGCCCATAATGGCGACGATGCCATATTGCCAATCAAATCAGTTTCAGTGGCAGATGTTTCGCTTGTCGTACACGAAACAACCTCAACAAATGGAGACGACTCAACTCCATACGCAACTTCTAACACATCGAATACACCAATACCCATACAAACTACTCAAAGAACAGTCGCTCTCGATTCATCTGATTCGGATTTGGCTGCTAGCAGTCCCACCAAACCGCACCATCAAGGTCCGATCGGTGCATCGTTGTTGTATGCATCATCGCTGGCCCTACAAGATGCAGCATACAATGGCGACGATTTCGCATCCCCCTTCTTCGGATGTTCAGTGCCAGATGTTTCGTTGGCCATTGATGAATCAACATCAACAAGTGGAGACGGCTCGACTGTAGTCACAGCTTCACCTACCGCGGAAATCACATACCCCGCGCCGATAACTACCTCAATATGAAGGACGACTTCAACAACACTTGTCAATCGACCAACTAAATTGCATCAACTGGTGTCTCAATAACCGAAAACTATACTTTTGCGACCAGAGGTATCGAAAATATATACCACGAGCCGCGACAAGTTCGACCGATATCGTTCAAGGTTGAGAACACGGGAGCACCATCCGCAATAAGAAGTCGCAGCGTAGGCGCCCACACCCATGCTCGTACTCGCTCAACGTCACGAGCTCGGAGGCGACGCAACAGGTCGAAGTCACTATCTCACGGCAGGATTCTCCGAAGATGCAGCCGAAACGAATGGATGACATCGCGGGTCGAATTCAACCCACGTCAACTTAACCCAAGAACGCGAAAGGTATCCAAAAGGTCCGACATTCAGCAATATTCCCATTATCAGCTACTCAACCTACGCTCGTCACAGCCAAGTAACTGACAGTCAGCAGCTGATCGTGTTGATGAGATGGACCAGCAGCAGAAACTTCCGCCTGAAGGGCAAATCCATACATTACGAGAAGCTGCTTTTACTCCAAATGCTAACAACGACGATGCGGATGATGGAATCTTAATTGTTTGAGAGGGGGTGTAAAGCGAGGTGTAACAACGTCATTGACGATGAGCGGCAACTGACTCACCGTTTAAGCTCTGGACACGAAGGTGATGCCGTAACGTGCGTGGCGATTATCACGACCATCGGTACTACTACACTCAGGAGAAAAGAAATTGATTCAAAAACATTCTCACCAAATAACTCAAATGGTACCTCGAATTCGCGTAAAGGTTTATTAAATAAAGAGCCGCAGGCTCCGCCGTCTTCATCGATATTTCTTAAAAATCATTCCGTGGGGAAAACGAACTTAATATCTTCCCATCGCAATCATAAAATAAATAATAAATTCCGTATAAATCAGAATTCGGCAACGCTATCTACCGCTTCGATGCTATCTTCCCCAAGTGAGGTGACTACTCATAATAATAAAAATAACGTGGTCGCTGTTCAAGAAACAAATGAAATTACTACTAATAATGAGTTGGATCTTGACTCCTCCGAGGAGCTGCACGATGCTCAAGGCATTGTATCCAAATTACGTTGTCGCTGTTTGAACTTGGCTCTGCTTCAGTCTATGAATAAAGAACATGTATCCATAGACACAATGTGAAATGTGAAAGAGAAGATGATACAACAACCAAAGAATTAATCATTCCAACTACTGTGCCAATACCAGTCGAAGGTATAAAACAGACAATCAACTTAACCGACAATTATGGTGGCCTTAAGAAACATATAAAGTTCAGTTCTGGTGAAAGGATCACTGCCACACCTTTAACATATACCAATCAACATCGATCCCATCACATCAAGCGGGGAAATGATTCTATAAAGCATGATAGATCCGTTGAGTCCCTTGTTTGTCCGAAGTCACGGTGGAAAATCTCAAACAGTCAACAAGTTGCACTAAACAACATTGAAACATTGGACGTAGTCACGATTGAAGACAAAACTAATATCTCCACACAATAACAAGTAGCAAAATACGATAGCCTGCTTTATCAGTCAGCCTACACTTGCCTATACATCCAGAACCACCTCTTCCAGTGAAGGGAGAGTGTCCCGACATAAGGAACCGCTGTCTGCTTGGTATCTACCAACCCTCATGGGCGTTGCAACCTTACTGCTTTTAGGATCTCTCTGCAGTTCCACGCCGCGCCACACCACCCCACAACATTTCACACTAACACGGTACTCATCAACACGAAACTCCCCCTCTCCAGCCCCACACAACACATGCCAATCCAGAAGGGGTATTGAGAACTCTGTTCTCGGCCGGGGAGAATGTTGCACAATGTAACTAGCGATGATCGGGGTGCATCATGTAATAACGAATTAAATAAATCTCCACCCTCCACACTCGAGGTGTTAGCTAATGTCACAACCGATTAGTTTCGATTACGGCGAGCTGTGACACAGGGAATAATGGGACGAATTCAAGAGAACAGTACAACAGTACTGCTATTGATCGTAATAGAGAACAGAGAGGATTATGGGAGTGCGCTAATAAAAACAACAGATTGAATTTTACAGAACAAAGTATTTGGTAAGACACAAAGGGAATCGAGATCACAAATTGATCAAAAAAAGACTCGGGGATTGAATCAAAACGATTCAAAAGATAAATTTGTTTCCAAGCAATTAATTAAATCAACAAAACGCAAAGAAAACAGAAGGACAAACACATATAAGCAACTGGATCAACACTACACGAACAAAGAAGAATTCGCAACACCACCATCAGATAAAACCAAAATAACAATTAAGGAAATTGATTGCGGGCAGGAGATAAGGAAACAAGTAATAAAAGTGACATTGTTTACATTGCAAAAGAAAAGACGTTCAGCACCTCATCGACGGCAACACAGATTAGAAAAAAGTAAAACCTACCCAACACAACACTTGAGGAAACAACATCAAACAGCTGTCCGCACACGTTGATGGATTAGTCGATTAACATAAGATTCCCCCAATTTTTGAATAAGAAATTAACAGAATTTGTGGCGTTTCTAGCAGATACACACGACCAATAGTGAAGAACAACACCACCAAAAGCACATCCATTAAAGCCGTATACCATAGCAATAATATAGCAGTTCCACATCAGTCGAATGTACTTGAGTTTAGAAATCGAATTCGTACACGCGGCAGTGGCCTGATGCGTTGAGCTTTGGTTCTATATTTTAGTGATTCTAACCGTGATGGCGTCGATTCGAATCACACGCTCTTCACTATCGTCGCAAACGCCATTAAGATATATTAAAATATCTTTGACACATTTACCCATTAATATATAAACACCTAAGAAACCTATGGTTATTACCAATCCTAAACATTACTGGAAATCCCAAGTAATGTTTAATGGTTTTACCTTGGGTGCTCGGCTCAATCTCATTGATTGTGTTCGGTAGAGAACTCCAGTGATGGTTTCACTCGGTTTCAGCAATTCATAATACACGACACCAATCTGATCTCACCAAATACACAGCATGAGTTTTTTCCCAAGAATATTCGGTTTTGCTGTCAATGTGGAAGCATGGCCAGGTGTCCCCATGATTTTCACACGAAAAACATGTTTGCACGAAAAAAATTATGTGAAGCTGGTACAAAGTCACTAATATTTTGAGGTTATGTTGTCACGTGTTCAAAATCACAATATTACGTTTGACATCTGACAATTTCTACATAATTTTCTGGGCCATATTTTGCCAAACGGAAACTTAGGTGTACAATTATATATGTATATATATATATATATATATATATATATAAATATATATATAAATATATATATATATATATATATATATATATATATATATATATATATATATATATATATATATATATATACCCGAGGCGGTATTGGTTTTGTGTGTAGAGCCATTTCAATGGAGCGGGAATTTCGCGTCGATTTGTGTAACATTTGCGGCTTGAGATGCAATTTCTCTTCTGTGTCTGCCCATTTTTCTAACCAGAAACCATCTACCTTTCCACTTAGCGAAACCCAGGTAATTCCTAATACAGATATTTCCGATTTTAATCTACCTTGATATAACTTAGTGCCATTGTTCTTTCCACATCGTGGTGTAGCCACATACATACGAAATGATATTGCTGTTACCCCTCGATACAAACCCTCTATTAAACAAAACACTCAATATCACAAGCATCCTCACGCCATCTCAGATATTTTCTCAAACAACCATCCTCACATAATAGAAATCTAATAATCAAAGAATTCTGCGTGCAACGCATATTCGCTTCTCCAGCCATTTAAAACTCGTATTTTGCATACCATGCAAAATATACAAACCCGCGTTCATTCAGAAGTAAAGGCTTTCCCAAATTAAAACATACCGCATACCTTGCGAAAATTGTCCAAAGCATATCCATCCTGCACTTGACCTTGCCTTTCGTTTCGCATTACGAAAAGCAAAACCAGACCTAAACGGTTTTAGATTACAGGTACACATGTTAACACGATGTTTTACATGATATGGGACACGAGCGGTACTCTTGTGGCGTATCTACCAACGCCACTGCTATCTTTTCAATCTACCTCAAAATCTTCCCTCCTAAAGCCCCATTAATTTCGTCATTTTTGCGTATGCAAGCGCAATAACTTCCCCAAGCATTCTCCCACCGATTTCATTACCTTTCGGTTATGCAAATAGCATCCAACATCAAGCATCTGCCCATCAAGGACATTCACGCAATTAACGCGTTATATAAATTTCCCTAGAAGAAATTCGGTACGCCAGTACCGCATACATCAATGCATCTCAGCATTGTTCTAAAAGGAAAACATTTCGGTTGCCATACTAGATAACCGAAGTGGATTATAAGAACAATCAGCAGAACCCCTGTCTGCCTGCATTTACTGTCCCACACGTGCGCACCAGATTTTCATGTTGCACCAGTACTCACGGCGGCTTTTATGCAATCTTCAAAGCACCGGCGCAATTCGCGCCTAGCTGCCAAGAGCCGAATTCAATGCCAGTGTAAATACTCACACTGGAATTCGACCCATGACTCCCTAGGATTGCAATACACAATTAACATGGTTGTAAACACAACCATCATTGTGTAATTATCCCAAACGCATCCTAATCCCAAAGATGCTTTTTAATGAATTTTTATTCCCACGGTTCGACCACCCATGAACTCGCTAAACGAGCCAACAAGGTGATCCGCGCACAAGAGTAGTTTAGTCGATGAAACGGTTGAAAAGGACTCGAGTCTTCTGGAGTGTGCCCTAAGAGGAGTTCGAGATACGGTGGAGTTCGCCTGCGCGAGTGACGTTGAGTGTGTTTACGTGTAGTTTAGTAAAAATTGAATTAATGTATATACAATGCAAAAAACACCGACCAGTAGTTACAATAAATGATTTTAATTCCAACAGTGTAACCAGTGTTTTATTGCATCAAATTCGGTGGAGCAATCCGTGGAGTAGGAGTTAACCAGTGCCAAAGTCGGCACACATACGTTCTACCCCACACTCTCAAAGACGTTAGCGCAGCGGCAACGAAATGCTAATCGCAGCGAAAATGGCGGACGCAGCGATAAGTCGCAAATTGGACGTCTGATACGGTTTGCACGCAGAGCAATGCATTGAAATTGGTTCGGTCATTAGTGCTGCAAATCGAATCAATATATAAATTGCTTCTGCTGCAATTTTTGCAGAACAATTAAGCGACTATTGAAAATTGCGAATTGAGAATGACAGGCAATTAACCCCCAAATAGGCTACACGCGCTGGGTAAGAAAAATGCTCCATCTGCAATTGTTAGCAATTAAAATGGTATATAAAGTGACTGCAGGTGAGTTGCAAGTTACTCAGAAATTGAAAGCAAGAAGACTGCAGCCCCCCATAAGTAGAGCGGGTCTTCTTGCCAGTAAATTTCTATAGGGTCGTGTTTTAAGTTACACATTAAACAAACAAAAAATAGAAGTGTTAGTTAGAACACACATAATAAACAAACATAACTAAACTAACCACCTGATAACTAATTATTTAAATGTTTATATCGGAGGTCAAACTTCGATATAACATTTTAGCGACCGTGACAGGACTAGGGAAGCCTAAGTTTTACAACTTGTAAGCGCTTTTAAAAAGCCTAGCCAATTTAATAACTTAACTCATTTTGTACTGGGCAAGACACCTTACCCCGTCACCCGAAGTTGAGCCTGGCTTCGGGGGTACAATCTGATAACCCATTTCTCAAATCAAACAACAACAAAAACGAACACTTCACAAAACTGGTGACGGAGGACCAGCTTACGAAACACATGAACTCTGAAGATCGCCATCCAGATGACCAGAGGCCCCAATTCCCGCGGCGCGGACGACAACTACATGCCAACCAATTACTGGCAAATACATGCGAGGCATCTTGGAAGATGCAGCCCAAAGCCCACAACAAAACACACACAAACAAAAGCAATACAAAAAAAAAGGAGAGAAATATCAATCCAACTCAGCAGCAGCCAATGTGACTACATCAATCGTCAAAAAGATACCTGTAACCACAACAATCAAAAATCAAATCATCAATAAAAATTAATGAAAGACCAGGTCATAATGTTCAACTGTAGGGCGTGAAGCTTGCCTGGCAGCACCAAATAACACAACACCAAAGACAGCAGAAACCCCCAGTGACAACGGCTATTCACCATCATACCAACAGGAAACAGCAGCACAACACGACACCAATCTAAAGGGAAGCCACGACAGCAGCAGCAGCCAATCCACAAAAACAGACCCGAGTAAGCGAACATTTTTTTGCATATAACAGGTCAATTCCCGGTCTTCCATAGTAAAACACATTTTTTTGGCAAAATTCGTTTTTTTTATTCAACACAATTCCTTTCGAGGGTGATACACTGATTATAGCGACCCTCCAACTTTTCGATCCCTTTTTTGTAGTACGATTTGTCCTTTGCTTCAAAATATGCCTCAGTTTCGGCGATCACCTCTTCATTCGACGAAAATTTCCTCCCAGCGAGCATTCTTTTGAGATCTGAGAACAGGAAATAGTCGCTGGGGGCCAGATCTGGAGAATACGGTGGATGCGGAAGCGATTCGAAGCCCAATTCATGGATTTTTGCCATCGTTTTCACTGACTTGTGACACGGTGCATTGTCTTGGTGAAGCAGCACTTTCTTTTTCTTCAAATGCGGTCGTTTTTCGGCGATTTCGTCCTTCAAACGGTCCAATAACGCTGTGTAATAGTCGCTGTTGATGGTCCTTCCTTTTTCAAGATAGCCAATGAAAATTATTCCGCGCGTATCCCAAAATACAGACGCCATAACCTTGCCAGCCGACTGTTGCGTTTTTCCACGCTTTGGGGCGGGTTCATCGTGTGCAGTCTACTCGGATGACTGTCGATTGGACTTCGGAGTGAAATGATGGAGCCATGTTTCATCCATTGTCACATATCGACGCAAAAACTCGGGTTTATTACGCTTGATCATCTCAAAACACTGCTCCGAATCATCAACTCGTCGTTGTTTTTTGGTCAAAAGTGAGCTCGCGCGGCACCCACTTTGCACAGAGCTTTCTCATACCCAAATATTCGTGAATGATATGATGTACACGTACGGTTGATATCTTTAGAGTGCCTGCTATTTCATTCAATTTCAATTTACGGTCATTCAAAATCACTTTGTGGATTTTTCTAATGTTCTCGTCGGTAACAACCTCTTTTGGGCGTCCACTGCGTTCACCGTCTTCGGTGCTCAGTTCACCACGTCTAAACTTAGCATACCAATCCTTGATGGTTGATTTTCCTGGGGCGGTGTCTGGAAACTCGTCATCAAGCCAAGTTTTTGCTTCAACTGTATTTTTTCCCTTCAAAAAGCAATATTTTATCAACACGCGAAATTCCTTTTTATCCATTTTTTTCACAATAACAGAAGTTGCTTCACTCAAAATACTATAATTCACAAACTTATGATCCGACATCTGTCAAATTTATACACGCGTCTTTTGAAGGTTAGGGCTAACTAAAAATCATATGGATTCTAGTGCCGTTATCTATGTGCCAGCCAAGGGACTTTTCAATTGACCTGTTATATACGATTTTGCTTTATATAATCTTAGTTGCTAATCCTATATACATTTTTTACAAACAAGAAAAAAAACCCCACCTTGTAAGATACATAATACACTGTCGTAGACCATATTGTGCATTTAGTAATCGTAGGGAATAATTTCCACCCCTACATAAACAAACAACTTACGAATAGCAAATGTTTGAATCTTTTTTTTAATTATTACCACAACAATCATCCGCCACCAGGCCACATTCCTCGACCATTCCACTGTCTGCCTGTCGAATTTCCAAACAAAACCGACTCTTGAACATTGAAACTCCGTATCCGCTCGTATCGTGTACCCACAAACTCTCAAGAAGCATTCTCAACCCCCAAACAACCAAACCCAAGTATATTTGAACTCTGTCACTAATTTCTGGGAAGCATCTCCACTGCGAGAACGAATGAATCAACAATCGCGACCGGAATAGCAAAACGTCTCCTTCTACTATTCTCGAACTCAAATTTATTGACATGACCATCGACTTCGTTAAAATCGCAAATCGCACCTCCCAGCTTGTGCCAGTCTTTTCGGGCGGGCACAGTCCCCTGGTTGACAATGAGCTACAAGTATTTTTAGGATGCTGCAGGAAGGTAATCGAATGCCTACCTGCAGAAGAATATTAATTGCCTCAAACCCACCGAATACCTTTGAGGAAGTCGAAAGACTCCTCAAACAGACCTACATACCCCGGGAAACTTACCAAGAGTTGGTAAGCAAACTAATTTCGATCAGACAACAACCCTTGGAGGCTCTCATCGCTGATCACAAGTATGGCACAAAGGCAGCCCCAGCTGTGAAAGTACAACTTGAGGACTTTGACAAAGAGTCACTAAAAGGTGGTGTTAATAATCCCCACCTTTGTCAATACTTACTAACCCTGGGCAATATCGCGTTGAACGACTTAATCCAAAAAGCTTTAGAAATGGAAAAGCTACAACAGGCGGCGTTTCAAATACAACAATCCAGTCTCATGTCAGGTTTTACTCAACCCCTTTACGACTCTAATTTTCAGAATCCTAAGAATCTTGCGTTCTTACAAAACCAACTAAGCACACGGGTCTTACCGTTCAACTCAAATGATTTCCAAGTCTCAAACACAACGATACAGAGACAACGGCACTCCGAGACACAGGCAAAACGAGTCTCTTAAGCACCTTCATCTAATTACCGCCAAAATAGTATGCAATTACTGCCACAAAAAGGGGCACACGTATAGCGACTGCCTCACACGGAGAAATACTCCGTTCCATACGCCCTATAGTCCCGGCAATACAGACTGCCACAAAACAGAAAAGCACACAGATATCACTACTCCAATTCGAAATAGAGAACTAAATCAACACAGGGCCACCCCCTTTGATTACCCTAAAGGCGCTCACACCAATAACACGCCTAGGGTTTACAATTTCACACTAATCTGCGATTTTTGTGGTCGACAAGGCCATTGCGTTTTGGACTGCACCAAAAGGCAAAATCGGAATTCCAAAACAGGTTCCACAACTTTAATAAATAATTACAATTCAGAATACCCTCAGCCGCCACGAACTAGCGCACTCACAGTGAACATCCCTCTAGATATAGGTCTAAACGACCATGTTCAACTAGTGGTAGACACAGGCGCTGAAGTGAGCATCATCACTGAGCAAGCACTCAGGGATATTAAAATTAATAGAGATGATACTTGCGCGTTGAAATCCCCATATGGAACAGGAAGAACCCTAGGGAGTTGCCAAGGAAACTTCAACTTAAAAACTAAAATTCCTTGCAAGTTCCAAGTCATGCATAATATGCCCGGCCTAACCGAGGACGGGTTACTAGGGAACGACTTCCTTTCCAAAAATTGTACGATAGAATGTCCAAACCAGCAACTTAGGTTCCCTATTACCAAACGAAACCTTGAAGAGTTTAGCATCCCACTGAACCCTAAAATCTAGTACCCACGCCACAAAAGGGCAGCCGATGTAGGGCAAGTTATAGACCAAGCGGTCGAATATACCGCCTATAGCACCCCCAGGGATTCTCCCAAACAAGAATCTGGCTGCGAAACTCCAGTGACGGTGGAAAATTTCCAATCGGCGAACCAACAGTTGACCTTACCACGCACGAAACAAAATTCGGAAGAATTTGATATACCCCTGAAATTTAAAACCAAAAACCCCAATCACAAACGGGCAGCCGAAGTGAGGCAAGATACAGTCACAGCGGGACCCAAGGAGGTCAGATATACCGCCTGTAACCTCTCCAAGAGTTCTCTTACTCGAGAAACTGGCTGCGAAACCTCAGCGATAGGGATACACCACCTACCAGTGGAGGTAGTTTCAGGTAGAACTGTTTGCGTGCCTGTGCGGTCTCACAAGACGAAAGCTGTTCCAGTGGAACCGAAGGAAGAAGCGCTCTGTCTTAATCAGAAATCAGGCGATGGAGCCTTCCTAAACAGTCCTCTGCAAACAGATACAACCGCACACACAGAAACCGGTAAAAGGATTTTAAGCATATGGCAGATTTGCGACTTTTCTGACCAACAGGGACACCACACTAGGAGCCCACATTCTACACTAACCAGCATCCAAATTGTTCAGCTACCGATAGACACAACTCTAGTAGCGGACACCGGCGCCGGAAGGAATCCAAGTGACGAGCAAGCCAATAACAAGGGAAAAACCTTCAAGTTAAATTCTAAAAAGAGGAACCAAAAGTCAAGCGGCAAGTGCCCTTGTAGCGTTCTACGAACGCACAATTCCGCGCAGGTAAGGTTCCTACCTTCAAAGAACGTTCTTACCTGATAACGCAGCGCACGTGCCCACAGACACGCGGCCAATAGTCATTGCAATACCTGTAACAAAGGTCATAGAAGGCTGCAAAATGCGAACCGATATAAAAAGAAGCAAGGAACTGAACGTCCCAAAGCTTTCAATATCAAGCAACAAGTCGATTGTAACATACCTGAAACAAAGGTAAAAGCATTCATTCATCATATTAGTAAAGATTGAAATGCGCCACACAACAGCACTGCACAATCCGAAATCCTGAACATCTACACGATGTTACAAGGATTTGTTATCGCCAGCAAATTAGCCGACCAACGATGCACGTGCGGGTAGCTGCCATAAAGACCACCAAATCTATCGGCAAACAAAAGAAACGGCAACCGTAATTATCTCAACGAGATAATTCAAATTGTATGAGGTTGAAAACCTACAAGGGAACTACTCCGATCCCACGGTGTCTGTTTGTATTTCACACCCATTAGAAAGATCTAATGGATTTCGGGTATATTGACAAAAGTCAAACAAAACCCATGAACCATGCATCCATGCAAATTGCAGGATATCTTTCGGCCTTCGGGCCAGATGTGTTATGTAAATAAGGCGGCATACAATCGACAACCGTCGAACTGAATTTCGACCACCACCACGGATGGTGATAATGATGTTCGATGATGAGCGAGTTTCTTCTTTCAGGAATGAAAAATCACCCCTGGGACGTGATAACATGCTGCTAACAGAAATTCGGAAGTTCTGTTAGCAGGGCAATTAGGGAAATTTTTCCGTGTAAACACAGATACCTGTTTTGAATCTGGATATCTGTGTGGGCAGATAGTTAGTCAGATTTCGATCGTCGCCGGGACGAGAAGTTAGATTCGAATCGTCAATGGGTTGATATAGAACTTTCGAGCGGAGAGGACAGACAGTCGAATAGGAGGGAACGAATAGGAGGAATTGAATCGCGTTACGTGAAATTCACCGGTGTAAAAACGTAGAGCGTTAGAACGTGTGTGTCATCGCTAGTATGTCCCTAAGACACATTATTGTATGTTTAACGATTTGTGCAAAAATATAATAAAAGTAAAGTTAAAGTAGAAGGCGATTTCCGATATTTTACTTGTGACGGCATTCGCTCTGGTGCATCATATTCACCGTGTGACGTACTCCCTCGGGAGTCTCATAGACAATTAATCGCATCACCGAAGTGGCTACATTAACCCGCAAAAGTGGTGACCGCGACGCGAGAAAAAGAACACGCGAAAAACGAAATCAAAGTGAACTCACGAGACTTAGACGCGAAAGACAAAAATTAAGAAGTGAACACGCGCGAAAAATTCCACAATATAGATACGAACAGTGTCAAAAAGCTAGTGGGACACAAACCGGTAAAGACAGTTCCAGTGACAGTGAAGTGCCCACCTGAGCGCAGCAATTTTGCCACAAGGACGAGGATTCATCACGACGCCACGGACGCAGAACAACGCGGGACATTATCCAGGAAAATCGCAAGTTATTGTATTTCTGTTTTTATTGTATTATAAAAAGAAAAGAATAATTTTTTTTTGTTGTTACTAATTCCCTTTCTTGTACAAGCTCCTTCTGAGCCCAAAGTGAAATTTATAAAGCTCCTTCCGAGCAGAATTTAAAACGGAAACACAAAAAAATAGATAGGTAGTAATTTCAAAGAGAAATAGCAGATATAATCGATAAACTTCAATATAATAATTTACATTTTTCATCTCATTTGTATTGTGTTTCGAATTGTGTTGATATTGCAAAATCAGGTACATATACATAATAGTTTCTAATCATTAATTTAACATTTTATACTAAAATTTGAACTATTCCTCGTTATAAGGAAACAATTGCGCTGTCACATTTGTATTTTTCTAGAGCTGTAACATTTTTGGTGGATATATTTTTATTTTTTTTTTTTTATTGTTTGAAGATTGGTGTCATTTCCTGTGTATACTTTGAAAATAGATATATTCACACTTAATTCTGGTTAAAGCAACTTGCACAAACATTCATTTTGGTTTTATCGGTTGTATGTCTCATTTATGTACAAATTAAATTATTTGACATTCTTTTAGTGGCTTAACGTGTAGTATTTATTACACGAAACATTTTAATAAAATATTCGAAAGTAAATAAAGCTGAATCGTAAGGAAGGTCATAATATATAAATAATTTCGTGGCTAGAGAAGAAAACTCGTAAAGAATAGCGATTGAAGTTTGAACACCAAACAATCTTAAATAAAGCTGGGAAATAATACAGCTAGATGTAAATAAGCAAGCGTTCTAAATAAAATTATAAGGAAGTACCATAGCGAAAGTCCCATGACATCTTTAATAAAATATTTCTACGTAAAACAATTGATACTCAAAGCACCAATTTATTATTATTATTATATTGCAAGTGCTACAATTAAAGAACGACAGAACCACAAAAACAATTTTTTTTATAGCAAACAAAATATATCTTCGCCGAGAACAGAGAAGAAGTCTTAATATATAAAAATTTTTTGTAAGCTCCTTCAGAGGCACGAAGCACACACGCGAACCCCCAACATCAAAGCAATCCGCGCACCGAGCGACAGATTTTCGACGCGAAACTATTGAAAGTAGATGCCAACCACAAGGTCGCAAGCTTCGATTCAGAAAGCGAAAACGTTGAGGGGAAATATAAGCGCTCTCCCACAGAAAAAATTAACGCGAGACCTCCCCAAGTCGACAGTAACCGCTAGATCGAAACCAGCTGCCAAAAATTTGAAAATGGCAAACGACGCCGGACCTTCGCCAACGACATCACAGGCTCCTGCCCTCCATCAAGAAGCCGACATTCCATTCCAGGCGGACCACCGACCACAACCGCGTAACGGAATATTACCGGACTTCACGTCCGACAACCCAGACTACTGGTTCGGTTACGCCGAAAGAGTTTTCAGCGTGGAAGGGATCATCGACGAGGAGGTGAAATTCCTCGTGGTAACACGGGTACAAGACCCAAAATTGCTTCCATATGCGAAGTGTCTAATAAAAACCCCATCTCCGCAACCGTACACGGCGTTTAAAGAGATGGTGACTAACGCCTATAGCGAAACGCCGCAAAATCGCTTGCGACGTTTATTACGGTCGACCGACACCTCTGGGATGCGACCATCCCAGCGCGCCGACTATTTCCGTGCACTGGCCGGCACGGAAATGTCCGAAACAGCCATAACGGCTATATTTTGAGAATCTTTGCGAGAATACGTTCAGGTAATCGTTGCGCCTCTAGCCGAGTCTGGTCTCGATGAGCTAGCGCGACACGCCGAGGCAGTCATGGCAACGGACAGATCCCGAACGGATCTCCAATTCCTCCCGGCAACGAACCCCGCGCAAAATCCACCTCTACCCCAACAACGAACCTCCACGGTAACCTGCACTCATGCACCACAGATGAGCAATGAGATAGAACGCTTAGGCAGGCAGGTCCAGCAGTTGCAAGCGCAACTGAATAACCTCAGCATGGGAAACAATTCATGGTCTGGCCGTGACAGATCGCGACGCCGAAGCAGGTCGCGCGAGAACTTTAGACGCGGGCGCGGCTGATCGCGTACGCCAGCCAACGAAAACACCTTGGGCAGGTGTTACTTCCACCATCGTTTCGGGGCACAGGCCAGGAGGTGCAGGCAACCTTGCAACTGGATTTAGTCTAGTTCTTTAAATTAGAACTGCCGACCGTAGAAAAAGCGCAAACGGCCGGCAACCCCCAATTAAGTCGCTTATCGATATACGACACGAAGTTAAACGTGGACTTCATTATTGACACAGATGCGGATATTTCCGTTCTTCCGCGCTCATACGCACTTGCAAATCGGTTGCCGGGTAAATTGAGATTAATCGCCGCGAACAATAGTCCAATTAAAACCTACGGACGAAAATTAATAACTTTAAAAATAGGCCTACGTCGACCAATTCGATGGTACTTCGTAGTGGCCGATGTGACCGAACCTCTAATAGGTTTGGACCTGCTGCGACACTACAAACTAGTAGTGGACGTAGCCAGCAACATACTGATGGACCCGTTAACGTCTCTTTCTCAGCCAGTAAACGCAAAGGCGGGAGAGGTATTGACGTTAACGTGCACTGTCGCAAACGGGCCATTCAGCGATCTGTTGCGGAATTTGCGGATATAACAGTTCCGCTTAGCAATCCCCGACGCGCAAAAACCGGCGTTTTTCATCACATTGAAACGCGCGGCCCCCCAGTGAGCCAACGCCCGCGCCGATTGGCTCCCGAAAAATTGCGCGAGGCTCGTGCAGAATTCGAGTATATGCTCGACTTAGGAATCTGCCAGCCGTCTGACAGCCTATGGGCGCGCCCACTTCATCTCGTCAAAAAGAGTAACGGCGAGTGGCGTCCATGTGGCGATTATCGAATGCTGAACGGAGTAACGACACCCGACCGATATCCGATAGCAAACCTGCATGACTTTTCTTATAAGCTGCAGGGGTGCGAAGTTTTCTCGACCCTCGACCTCACGAGGGTGTACCACCAAATTCCGGTGGCTCCCGAAGATATACCGAAAACCGCGGTAACCACACCTTTCGGACTATTCGAGTTCAAGGTGATGACATTCGGTCTCCGAAATGCAGCGCATACGTTCCAGCGCTACATAGACTCAGCTCTCCGCGGACTTGACTTCTGCTATGCGTATATCGATGATATACTCATAGCATCGAAAAACATGACCGAACATCGCTCCCGATGATGCCGACTTGGCACAAGCGCAAGGAGAGGACAATCAACTCGAGTCCCTATTGAAAGCGGAGACAGCACTAGTTCTGCGTAAACTTCCTTTCAACGACTCAAACGATGAAGTCTGGTGTGATGTATCGACAGGGACAGTTCGCCCCTACATCCCAGAAAAGTTTCGAAGGAATGTGTACGAAACATTCCATAACCCAGCCCACCCAAGCGGACGCGCAACCGCTGCAGCCGTCCGACGTAAATTCGTCTGGCCACATATGGCCAAAGACATAACAAATTGGGCACGCAATTGTTTGCAATGTCAGCGTTGCAAAGTCGATCGACACAACGTGCTACAACCAGCACAGTTTAAGCTCCCCGAGGCACGATTCGCCCACGTACACATCGACATTGTGGTGTCGCTTACGCCGTCGAGAGGTTACATGTACCTCCTGACGATGATCGATCGCTTCACTCGGTGGCCAGAAGCAGTGCCACTACGAACAGTGACCGCAGAGAATGTAGCCAAAGCATTCTATTCGACTTGGGTCACACGTTTCGGCGTCCCAGCTACTCTCACAGCTGATCGGGGACTACAGTTCGAGGCAGCGATTTTCAGGCAGCTGACCGATCTACTCGGCTAACAACAAAGCCATACGACAGCTTATCACCCCCAGTCCAATGGGATGATTGAACGATGGCATCGCCCGCTGAAAGCCTCACTGATGTGTCAAAAGTTAGTTTGCCGCACATTGATTCAACCCTTACCCTTACTCAAAATTCCAATCCAATTGAATCATATGCGCGATAGATTTAAACCACAAGTTAATTTGTTGCGCATTGATTCAATTTCCAAGTACCTTACATCCCAATCCAATTGAATCATATGCGCGACAAAATTAAACGAAAGCCCATTTCTCGTGCATTGATTCAATTCCCTATAATTTGAAATTATGAAATGCGTAATACTAAATGCATTTCATGATTTCTCCTTCCGGGAATTAGTTCAAATAGAGTTCGTGTACACTTCCGGGAATCCTATTCCAATTGAAGCACACACAATTTTGTTTGGGCTTCTTGGAATTTTTAAGTAATATTTTTAACAAATCTCTATTGCCACAGAGTATAAAAGGCGAGTGCATTTTGGATTCTAGATCAGTTGGGATCCAGAGGTCGAGGCAACGGCCAAAATTAAAAAAATATTGAATAAATAAAATAATTAAATAAATAAAACTGAGAAATGACTTTCAATCGTGGGCACCAAAAGGAGGTAAGCCTATAAAAACAAATAAATACAAATATAACCCCACAACAACAACCAGCGGCGGCAGCCGAAACCTGCCCCGTACGCCACCCATCAGACTCCCACGAAACGCCAGGCACGGCAATAGTTGAGAATCACCCTAACCCTCGCGAAATGGTCGCGCGCGGGGCATCGGACATCCTACACGGACCGATAACGCGGCAGCGCGCCCGATATCTGCGCGCACAAGAAGACGCTGCGAAGATTCTCAATGTACGGTAACCTGAAACCCCAACTACTGACAAGCGAAAAAGAACGACGAACGCGATAGCTTTCACTCCTCTACCACCCAAACATCGCCCAATACGGAAGGGAGCACGCCCATAAAACTCAACTACACCCCCCAAGCCACTAGCTATTTCGTATCGTGACTACGTCGCTAGGGGGAGTGATGTAGCGTTCTACGAACGCACAATTCCGCGCAGGTAAGGTTCCTACCTTCAAAGAACGTTCTTACCTGATAACGCAGCGCACGTGCTCACAGACACGCGGCCAATAGTCATTACAATACCTGTAACAAAGGTCATAGAAGGCTGCAAAATGCGAACCGATATAAAAAGAAGCAAGGAACTGAACGTCCCAAAGCTTTTAATATCAAGCAACAAGTCGATTGTAACATACCTGAAACAAAGGTAAAAGCATTCATTCATCATATTAGTAAAGATTGAAATGCGCCACACTCCAGCACTGCACAATCCGAAATCCTGAACATCTACACGATGTTACAAGGATTTGTTATCGCCAGCAAATTAGCCGACCAACGATGCACGTGCGGGTAGCTGCCATAAAGACCACCAAATCTATCGGCAAACAAAAGAAACGGCAACCGTAATTATCTCAACGAGATAATTCAAATTGTATGAGGTTGAAAACCTACAAGGGAACTACTCCGATCCCACGGTGTCTGTTTGTATTTCACACCCATTAGAAAGATCTAATGGATTTCGGGTATATTGACAAAAGTCAAACAAAACCCATGAACCATGCATCCATGCAAATTGCAGGATATCTTTCCGCCTTCGGGCCAGATGTGTTATGTAAATAAGGCGGCATACAATCGACAACCGTCGAACTGAATTTCGACCACCACCACGGATGGTGATAATGATGTTCGATGATGAGCGAGTTTCTTCATTCAGGAATGAAAAATCACCCCTGGGACGTGATAACATGCTGCTAACAGAAATTCGGAAGTTCTGTTAGCAGGGCAATTAGGGAAATTTTTCCGTGTAGACACAGATACCTGTTTTGAATCTGGATATCTGTGTGGGCAGATAGTTAGTCAGATTTCGATCGTCGCCGGGACGAGAAGTTAGATTCGAATCGTCAATGGGTCGATATAGAACTTTCGAGCGGAGAGGACAGACAGTCGAATAGGAGGGAACGAATAGGAGGAATTGAATCGCGTTACGTGAAATTCACCGGTGTAAAAATCTAGAGCGTTAGAACATGTGTGTCATCGCTAGTATGTCCCTAAGACACGTTATTGTATGTTTAACGATTTGTGCAAAAATATAATAAAAGTAAAGTTAAAGTAGAAGGCGATTTCCGATGTTTTATTTGTGACGGCATTCGCTCTGGTGCATCATATTCACCGTGTAACCTACTTCCTCGGGAGTCTCATAGACAATTAATCGCATCACCGAAGTGGCTACATTAACCCGCCAAACCCTAGCTCCTCACAAAACAAAAAATTGTGGAAAAAACCCACAATAATCAAACTCTAACAAACCCAAGATAAAGGCAACACCTTTGCGCTAAATTCTAAGAGGACCCAAAAGTCAAACGGCAAGTGCCCTAGTTCCTCTCAAAACAAAAAATTGTGGAAAAAACCCACAATAATCAAAAGTAAACAAATCCAAGATAAAGGCAACACCTTTACATGGAGAAACATAAAAAGGACATATAAGACATGTCCAAAAACAGAAAGCTCATACGCTAGCTACCCTCAAAATAGAAAATTGCGGAAGAAACCCACAATATCCGAAAATATTAACAAGCAAGATAAAGGCAACACCTTTACATCCAATCCCAAAAGAAGAAACACAAAAAATACAAACTCGTACACTGCCTTATCTGAAAACGAAGACAACAAAAAACTATTGTTGCAGAAGTCCAAAAAAAACACCCATGTGGAAAGGCCTGTCTTTCGATACATCCGTATCAAGGCCAAACAAGACAGCCATCGAAGTAGGCCAGACATTAATAATAGTTCGCAATGGTAGGTTAAAACCATATTCCAAGGTTAGCTAGTTTCGATTCACACCTATTACCCAGCCCAACACACTTGCTATCTCCAGTAGGTACCATTTTTAAATCCATTCACAAATACACAATATGGTCAGGTACAGGAATAAATGCACAATATTATATAATATATTAATTTCGTTCATTATTACCACTATGTTAAAATTAATGAATACACAGGGTTGAACAAACCATCGCTATACAAAATAACGTACACATAAGTTCTACTATTATAAACGCTATTAAAATTACGAAAATAATTAATCATACTAGGATAAAATATTACTGATACAAATTCAAATACAAACAATTAGTTACACAAAAATATAAGTATAGCACAATATAATTATACAAACAAAAGGAAACAAAAGAATTGTTAGTTACACAAAAATATAAATTGTTAGTTACACCAAAAGATAAGTAATAAAGCACAAACACAAAAATTAAAATTACTACTACATATATGATTCCTGCTAAAAATAAACTAAATAGGAAGTAAAACTATTAATAATCTCATATACTCTTAAGCCAAACCACTAAACCAAATAAGGTACAAAAAATTTTCTCTACTGTTAAAGCAAACCCATTAATGTATAAATGATTCTTATTTACCGTTAGCAAGTACACAAAACTATTATGTAAACCCCAATATCCAAAAGAAAACAAATGATATATATACATATACATACAGAAAATTAAGAAAAAACTTTTGTAATGTCTAAGACTAATCAGATAAAATAATGAGTTAGTACAAAATTCGCAAAGAAAAAATAATTATTGCAATGTTACAGAGAAACAAAACAAATTGTTAAAAGTGAACTTACACTAAAACACAAAAGAAAATTCTATGAGCAAACTACAACATAATTCATTAATCCATGTTAGAAACCATAGAAAATACTTATGTAAATACACACCACTCATAGAAGAGAAACTTGTATATAAAAATACGAATAGGTAAACACCAGACTCAACTCACAACTGCAACCGCTCTGCTACCACAGAAAGGCTACACGCGCTGGGTAAGAAAAATGCTCCATCTGCAATTGTTAGCAATTAAAATGGTATATAAAGCGGCTGCAGGTGAGTTGCAAGTTACTCAGAAATTGAAAGCAAGAAGACTGCAGCCCCCCATAAGTAGAGCGGGTCTTCTTGCCAGTAAATTTCCATAGGGTTGTGTTTTAAGTTACACATTAAACAAACAAAAAATAGAAGTGTTAGTTAGAACACACATAATAAACAAACATAACTAAACTAACCACCTGATAACTAATTATTTAAATGTTTATATCGGAGGTCAAACTTCGATATAACATTGCTTATCAGCTTCTGCCACAATATGGGCTCTGTTCCAACCCAGAATTTAATTTCTCTTAAAACTGCACATTCATAAGCATAACATACTGTTGGAAGTGGGTGGCAAGTCAATAATTAAGAACAACGGTTAAAACACGAGGATATATATATTTGTCTTATTACAAATGTAGAATATGTATAATAAACGTCTGTTCTGTATGGATGGTGCTATGCAACTGATTCATTCCCCTGTGTCCCGCCATTGGCTTGGTGGTAACGAAACGCGATAGTTCTACTTGTCGGTAAGGTCGCTATCTCCACAATCTCCCCCTCGGAAAGATCTCCTCCCGAGCTTGGATCTTTTCGCATGGATAACCCTTGAAGCATCTTGGACCGGTGAATCTCATGTTAATTCCTTCCGAGTGATTTTGTCAAAATATCTGCCATATTTTGATCCGTAGTCACGTATTTCAGTTTAATTCTTCCATCTGCAACATTTTCCCTCACGTAGTGGTGTTTGATTGCAATATGTTTCGTTCGGCTCTTGCTGATGTAACTCTCTGCGTGTGCTATCGCAGATTGACTATCGCTCAGAATGATCGTCTGATCCCTGGCGAGTTCGTTCAGTCCAACTGAGTACAGCAAATTTCTCATCCATATGACTTCCCTTGGACAATCCGCTAAAGCCGTATATTCTGCCTCCATTGTGCTGTTGATGTCGGGCGCCGTGCTTCCTCGGAATGAGGGAAGAGCGCGGACCTTTTATTTATTTCTTTTACTTCTTTTATGGAACTTCTGTACGCGCAACAATCTTATTAGATATCTTGATTCTAGATTTGTTGTGATGGCTTTGGAATCAGATAACGCATATCCAGAAGGCCTTTTCCAAATCAAACTTTCTTTCCAGTATTTAATCAAAGATCGGTCTTTGATATTTGAAAGCGTTGTTTCCGATTAAGTGGTTGTTCTTAATAAGTATTTTCCACTGAGCTCATATTACCAGCCATTTTAAACATTTGTTTATATTATCGTTTATAGATTTTTTAGTTATGTTTATTTTTGAAATAAAAGTTAGTCGCCACAATCTGTAGGTTGTTACTTTAATATCACAATTCAAAGTAAACTCAAACTTCTTCAACTCTCAAAAAAAACTCAAACTAAAACTCAAAGTCTACTGAACTAACTGCTTCCGAATTCAAAACTCAAAACTAACTGATTTTACAATTGAATTTTTTCTCTACTTATAGAACATTGTGTTCTAATTTACTGGAAATTATAACATGAACAAAACAAATTTTAACAAAGTCCCTGTGACTTTTAAATTCAATAAAATTTGAACGAAAATCAAAGTTACTATGTTTTGAATGAATAAAAAGGTGCAGGTTATTAAATGTGCTGTAACTGGCAATATTGCGAATGTTTATGAATAGTATGTATTAAGTGAGAATGTAATATATGTTAAGGGAAGTTTTTGAGGATGTGTAAGGAGATTCAGTGTTAAATTTAATAAGGGTAGTGTTGGCGATGCATACTTCCCGGCGCACAAGCACTCGACACCGGCACACAAACACTCAGCATCGACACACAACCACTGGGCACCAGCGCACAAGCACTCGACGTCGGCGCACAAGCACTCAAGAAGGAGGAGCATGGCAGACAGCTGTATACCAGTCGCGACAAATCACTCAACGGGAAACGAGTGATTTATCGAAACCAAGCGAACGAGGGGACTGCTGCTGGCAATAAAAGGCGAGCGCGGCGCTGAAGCGGCGGGGGGTCCACCTACAGTCTCCTTTATATTTCCTTCTGATCATGGTTCCGTTCACACCACGATCCAAATCCCCTCTTTCGATCCACTATACTCGTGAAACCCTGTCCTAAACTTCACCAAAACAAATTGGAGAAAAGTCAATAGCGACATAGCGATAAGTTTCTCTGACTTGTATATCCCTGAAGCATCTAACTTACTCCCTACTGAAATCGATCAAGCATCTTTAAGAATAGAGCAAATTCTTAAGGAGGCTCTCAGCAAAAAACACCCCGACAACCATTCCTCATAACTATTTAGGAAAGCCTTTGGCCAGCATCCTAACCAAATTATTGCGCCTTAAAAAGCAGCTCCGCCGTAAACTTCATACAAGATACTGCCCCTTTATTAAAAGCCAAATCCAACTCCTATCCACTCTGATTAATGAGCAGTTGAAAAAGTTCGCAGATGAAAACTACATCTCCACACTTAAAAATATCAAACCAAATCGGGATCTTTTCAAAAACATCAACCAATTAACTGGTCGTAAATATAAACCCCGAATTGACCATCTCATTAACCCGATCAGCAATAATATTGCCCAGTCCGATTCGGACATAGCAAATTGCCTCGCAGAACACTTTGCAAAGATCCATGAGCAAAATAATTGTCTCTCAACTCCTGGCTTCGAGAACACAGTAAACGAATACATCTCAAACAGATTATTCCCATCTTTTACTCCTTTCATCGGTGAATTCAACAACACAAACATAGCTTCACACCCCTTAGACACTACAAATTTTCTAACTGCGGACGAATTATCCGAGATCGTAAGATCAGGAAATAACAAAAAGTCAACTGGATTAGATGGAATCCCACGTCTTCTATTTAAAAGGTTGCGCCCACCGAATCTACTTCCCATCCTCATTCTTCTTAATCATATAATTAATGCATCGCACTTCCCAGAGAACTGGAAAACTGCGGTAGTAATTCCTGTTAAGAAGCTTGGTAGTAGTAATAGCCCTTGCAATTATCGTCCAATATCCCTATTAAGTACACTAAGTAAGATACTGGAACGCAAGATCTACCAAAATCTTCTCTCATTTGCCAATGAGAATGCCCTCATCCCTAACTGTCAGTTCGGATTTCGTAAGCGGCAATCCACATGTCATGCTCTACTAAAACTCACACACGATGTTACAACTGGTCTCCAAAAACAAAGCCCTACTGTGTGTATATCTCTCGATATTCCTAAGGCGTTTGATTGCGTCTGGATCTCAGGACTTCTGTACAAACTGTGCTCCATATTTAATCTAAACTCTCACACAACAAAGCTCTTAGCCTCATACCTTTCTGCCAGAAAATTCGTTGTGAGAATAAATTCTTCTGTCTCAGAAACCCACACCATAACCGCGGGTGTTCCCCAAGGCTCCATTTTAGGGCCAATTTTATATCTGTTATATACCTCAGATATTCCTCAACCCGTATCTCCTAATGTTGTGATGCTGAATTATGCTGATGATACATTAATTTACTCTAGCAGCAAATTTGTTAAGGCTGCAAGAAACCGCATTAACAACTTCCTCCCTAACCTATCAACATACTTTAATGAGTGGAAAATTCACCTTAATCCAAATAAAACGCAGCTCATAGTGTTCAAGGGCAAAAACGAGCACTGTACAAACAACACTAGACGCTGCCACAACAAAATTAAGATTCAACTGAACAACACTCTGATAAAACCCTCCAAAACCCTAAAATATCTGGGAATCACTTTTTCTAATAACTGGTCTTTTTCCTCCCACATTAAAAATTCCCTTCAAAAGCCACAATTCAGCTTAATCTCTGTAGAAGAGTAATGTGGAAACCTAATAGTCTCTCTCACAAAGTCAAACTGCTCATTTACAAACAAATTATCAGGCCCACACTCACGTACGCGTGCCCATTGTGGTACCATATCACTCCCTCCCAAATGGAGAAATTACGAGTATTCGAAAGAAAATGCCTTAGGTATGTCTCTGGGTTACATCGTCGTCCTAACTCCTATAAGTACTATAGTAACGTCGAACTCTACAATACCGCTGGTATCGAGCGCCTCGATAGACGATTCCTCGAGCTATCTATCAAATTTATCGAAAACCTACAAAATAATCCCAATCCCATAATAACCTTGCTCTTAGAGAACCCTCTAGATATCAGAACTAACTATCCCAACTGTCTCCACACCACAGCTATCTTCGCCTCAGGCAGACTGGTAAATGATTCAAATGAGATCATATACCACAACACCGAAGTTACCCCTAACCAGTTCAAATACTGTAACGTCCAACCATTTTCCAACATCCTACGTTTTTCCAACGAACAACCGGAAAGAAATACTCTTCCTCAAACCCATAACTGACCTCATTCCACATCCTTTAATTCATATATCCCATTAATTATAAAACTTTGTTTTGTTTATAGCTCACTTTATAATAATCAGAATAAGTTAGGTTAAGTTATATTTATATTTAGGGTTAGGTTTAGATTAAATAAAGTAAAAATAAGAAATTCCTGGTTTTCTGACCTTTTCCAGGAAGACGAAACCCTACTAAATGTATAAACACACATCTAGCCTGTAACTCTTAAAACATTGTTTGGAAAATGTATTATATTAATAATTACATGTAAGCAATTGTCACGAATTTAATTTTAAGTCACTGTATTACTTAACACACCACAGCTATCTTCGCCTCAGGCAGACTGGTAAATGATTCAAATGAGATCATATACCACAACACCGAAGTTACCCCTAACCAGTTCAAATACTGTAACGTCCAACCATTTTCCAACATCCTACGCTTTTCCAACGAACAACCGGAGAGAAATACTCTTCCTCTAACCCATAACCGACCTCATTCCACATCCTTTAATTCATAACATATATCCCATTAATTATAAAACTTTGTTTATGGCTTTATGAAAATCATACTGTAATCAGACTAAATTAGGTTAAGTTATTTATATAATTAGGATTAAGTTTAGATTAAGTAAAGTTGAAAAAACAAATTCCTGGTTTTCTGACCTTTTCCAGGAAGATAATACCACTAAATTTATAAACACGCATCTATCTTATATCTCATAAAATATTGTTTGGGAAATGTATATATTATTATAATAATTACATGTAAGCAATTGTTACAAAATTAATTTTAAGTCACTGTATTACTTAAATGTACCAATTTTAATTATGGTTAATAAATACAGTTTTGAAAAAAAAAATATGAAGCGGCGGGAGTCGTCGAAGGAACTCCTGCCCAATCAGTCTTGTTCAAGACTAGCGTCGTAAAGAGACAAAGATTTTTTATTGTAAATATAACCAATAATCAGCAATAATAATAATAATATAATAAATAGGAATATAAGCGAATAATTTGGGTCGCGTTCTGATTATCTTCTCTCCTTGGTCGTGTTGTTGTTTTCTTATTCGTTTCGCAGGTCGTAGTGAATTGTACTGGGCAAGACTCCAACGCCCGCCAATCCAGAGAAGAGTCCGGCTCTGGAGGTGCAATCCTACCGATTAGCAAGAAAAAGCATCGTTGGCCGGCCAGTGCCGGGGAAAAATACAGTCCACTCGAAGAGAGACTGAGGCAGCGCTAGAGAAGCGCCGTTTGTTGGTTTCGGTTTCCTTTCGTTTCAGCAACATTTTTGGTCCTTCGAGCCGGATCTCGGCGATAAGACGACGATGCCGATAACGAGATCGGCTAAGGCAAAGAGGACGCTGCCGTTCCCTACTGGAGGACAAGGATCAAGCGCCACAGGAGAAGAATCTCCCACACGACTTGGAGGAGATTATGACGGACCTGTCGGAGCGCTCGCCAGAAGAAGGGGATCAGCGCACGTGACCGAAGAGACGAATACGATGAAGATGCCGATAACGAGATCTGCCGAAGCAAGGGGGATCCAATCCGAACCCTACACCCCCAGGCGGGGGACCAAGTTAACGTACGAAGCATTAACCCAGAAGACCAGCATAGCCAGAGAAGACAGGGCCCGAGACAACCGTGCCAAGGTCGAAGCGCGGCGCGGAACGCGAGGCACTAGCTCAAGAGGAAGCTCGATGAAGTCGTCGAGGCGAGCAGATGCCGCAGCCAGTTTAGAAGTCTCCATGCGAGAACTGGAGGCGGCCGAGGCGAAGGCGAAGGCGGAAGAGGCGAAGGCGAAGGTGGCCCAGGCGAAAGCGAACGTGGCCCGAGAGAAGCTCGAATTGCGGAGGATAGACTCCGAGGACGAGGCGAGCCAGAGCGAGGCTGATGAAGACGAGGACGAGTACCAGCGGAACCCCTTCAATCAATGGGACGAACTGCCGAGACCGCCCGGAGAAAGGCAGGAGGAGCTAGCCCAAGAAGACAGGTCACCACACCGCGATCAAGGAAGGAGCGAGATCCAGGATCTGACCCAGACCATAGCCAGGCTCTTGCGAACACCCCCCGGAGCAAGTACCTCGAGGCAAATGGTGGAACTACCTGACTTCAACGGTGCCAGCGAAGAGTGGCTGGCTTTCAGGAGATCGTTTGTTGATACCTCCGTCGGATTCACCCACGCGCAGAACTTGGCACGTCTCCGGAGAGCTCTAAAAGGAAGAGCAAGAGAGGCTGTCAGAAGCCTCCTGTTTATCGCCGAGGACCCCCAAGAGGCAATGGAAGGACTAGAGGCTCGCTTTGGAAGGCCGGGAGCGTTGGCCGTAGCGGAGCTGACAAAGCTGGGAGCCCTGCCTCGGGTCACCGAAGACCCGAGCGATATTGGAGTCTTCGCCAGCCGGGTTATGAACTCCGTGGCCACCATCAGAGCGCTGGGCAAGCAGCAGTTTCTAAACGCACCCGAGGCCGTAAGAGAACTGGCGACAAAGATGCCGTCATCCATGAGGTGCCGGTGGTTCGCGTACTACAACAGCCATGGAGGAGAAGACCAGCTGGAGCTGAGGGTTTTCAGCGACTTCATGAAGGTAGAGGCAGACATGTGTGCCAATTTCGCCCCACCAGAAGTATCATGGGAGCCGAGAGGAGGCTACCATCAACGAGCATCATCCCAAGGACGACGAGAATCGGCAAGGAGATCGATCCATGCCGTTCGAGAGAATGGCGCACCCGGGAACGGAATCAAACCAGAGTGTCCGGTTTGTCTGAAGGACCACGACATCCCCAGATGCCCCACGTTCAAGAAGGCCAGTAATCGGGAAAAATGGAATCTGGCAAAATCGGCAAAGCTTTGTTTTAAATGCCTTTGATCCAAACACCGAAAGGCAGACTGCAGGGCACCATCGTGCGATAGATGTTCAAGGGAACACCACGTCATCCTCCACCCAGACGAACTTCCACCAGGAACGGCACCCAGAAGAGGAAGAAGGTCACACCAGGACACCCCGCCATCAGGCCACGACCACGAGCAAACTAGAGGAGAGGTGATCACCTCCATGCGCACAATCAGTAGCACCAAAGCCTACCTGAAGATGGTTCCAGTAGACCTTTACGGACCCAAGGGGTCGGCTCGGGTATTGGCTCTGCTTGACGAGGGATCCACTATTTTTTTACTGGACTTGTCAGTCGCCGAGAAGATCGGTGCGAAAGGCAGGCGGGAAACTCTCGTTTTGGAGACAGTCGGGGAACTGGGCATCAGGAGGAACGACTCGCAAAGAGTCCATGTGCGAGTCAAAGGAGCCCATGGCCGGACCGGATACTCGATCGAGGTAAGAACCCTTCCTAATTTTAAACTTTCGAAGCAGGAGGTGAAGAAGGAGACGATTGAGAGATGCGAGCACCTCGGAGACCAACTGACCTACACCCAACAGGAACCTAAACAGCTCATCGGCCAGAACAACTGGGGCCTGATAGTCACAAGGAGTCTGAGGAAGGGGAGACGCACCGAACCAGTCGCTTCGCTTACCAGCCTGGGATGGGTCCTGCACGGGTGCGAGGCCAGGAGCAGCGCGCCGGTGAGATTCGTCAATTATGGCAGGACTAAGGAAGGCGAGACAGAATCGCTCGTAAGACGCCATTTCAAAATCGAAACATTGGGAGTGCAACCACGACGCTCCAAGAACGACGCCGACAGAAGGGCCATAGAGGTTCTGGAAAAAACCACGAGACGACTGCCAAACGGAAGATACGAAACGGGCCTTCTATGGAGAAGCGACGATGAGACGCTGCCCAACAACTATAGCCAGGCCTGTCGACGCCTTCTGAATATCGAGGGGAAACTGGGCCAAGACGAGGACCTGAAGAAGATGTACCTGGAGCAAATGGACAATTTACTAGAGAACGGGTATGCAGAAAAGGCGCCGGCGAACTCCATCGCCGGAAGGACCTTCTATCTCCCGCATTTCGCAGTAATACACCCGACGAAGAAAAAACCGCGGATAGTACTCGACGCAGCAGCCAAGTTCGACGGCAAGAGCCTTAACGACGCTCTACTCCCCGGACCGGACCTCCTCCAATCGATCGTGGGGGTGCTGGTCAGATTTCGAGAAAGACCAATCGCCGTCGTCGCTGACATCAAGGCAATGTTCCTCCAAATCCAGATGCGCGAACCCGACCGCGACTGCCTAAGGTTTCTTTGGCGCAACGGAGACACAAGAAGCAAACCGGAAGAATATCGTATGACGTCCGTAGTGTTCGGAGCCACCGCATCACCATCGACGGCAATCTATGTGATGAACAAGAACGCAAAGGATTTCGAGAAGGAACATCCGGGAGCGGCGCAAGCCATCCGTGAAAACCACTACATGGACGACTCTGTAGGTAGTTTTGCGACGGTAGAAGAAGCCAGGGACGTGGCAAAGGCGGTGGAGAGGATCCATGCTAAGGCGGGATTCCGACTCAAAGGGTGGAGTAGTAATCAACCCCAAATTTTCTCAGGTTTTCAGGAGCAGCCCCAGTCAGAAGCCGTGGAATTATCGAAGGAAGAGAAGACCCTCAGGCTCAGATGGATGATGACGGAGGACAGCCTGGCCTTCAACGTAGAGTTCCGAAACACCCCCCCCCCCCCCCCCCCCCCACAAGTCCTCACCGGGAGAAGAATGCCTACCAAGAGGGAAGTCACGAGCGCGGTGATGTCAACCTTCGACCCACTGGCGTTCGCAACGCCAGTGCTCATACAGGGGAAGAAGCTGATCCAAGACGTCTGGCGCGCCAAGATCGGATGGGATGATGAGATCCCAGAGGAACAGAGGACCGCTTGGACCACCTACTTAAAAGAGACGTCCATCCTCAGAGGTCTGAGGATTCCTCGGTGCCTGTCGAGCAGTCAGGAAGAAGGTCAGCTGCACACTTTCAGCGATGCCAGCGAAGAGGCATACGCAGCCGCAGTTTATTGGAGGACGATGGAACCCGATGGAAGAGTGAGCGTGACCCTGATCGCCGGTAAAGCTCGGGTAACTCCGACAAAACCAGTGTCCATGCCCCGACTACAGTTACAGGCTGCCTTGTTGGGAAGCAGATTAGCGGCCACAATAGAGAAGGAGCTTAGGCTCCAAATATCGGAGAAATGGTATTGGACCGACTCCAGCACAGTACTGCAGTGGATAAAATCGGAGCCACGCATGTTCAAGACTTTCGTAGCCCATCGATTGGCGGAAATCGAAGAGCTGACAGGACCACGGGACTGGAGATGGGTGCCGACGAAGGAAAACCCAGCGGACGACGCTACCAGAGGAATACCAAACGAGTTCAGCAGCACAGCGAGGTGGTTCAAGGGATCCGCGTTTCTGTACGAGGAAGGAGACAAGTGGCCAAACCGGCACTTCGAGGCGAGCCCGGCGACAGTCACTGGAGAAGAAAAGAGCCCCCAAGTGGTAGCCGCGGCGAGAGTGGTCGAACCATCCACACCGAACCCGGAACGATTTTCCGACTGGCTGCGTCTGCTGAGAACCACAGCACGCGTGTTTCAATTTATAGACACGCTAAAAGAGAAGAGAGAGTGGCGAATATCAGCCAAAACATCGAAGTCCCGAAGGCAACAAACACCCACATGTTCCAAAGCCGAGAAGAAGACATTCACACCCCTGCGTCAAAAACATCTAGACAGAGCCGAAGAGCAACTGGTCAGGATGAGCCAACAGGGCAGTTTCGCAGGAGACGTGGCCCGCCTGCGAGGAGGAAGACCACCGGAAAGCTCGAGTCGGCTGCGCAAAATAGATGTTTACCTCGACGAAAATCGAGTGATGAAGCTGAGGTCCCGGACGAGAAAAATAACGATCGACGGCTGGAGAGCAAATCCCATTGTTCTGGACGGGAAACATCGTCTGAGCCGCCTCTTGATCGACCACTATCACAAAAGGTTCGCCCATGGCAACACCGCAACCGTGATGAATGAGCTTCGGCAGAGATACTGGATCTTAGGGCTACGAGCATCCACAAAAGGACGGATACACCGATGCCAATGGTGCAGAGTCCACAAATGCACCCCTCAAGTGCCACCCACGAGAGACCTACCGATCGAACGACTGCGCCACCACCAACACCCGTTCACTGCCGCCGCGGTGGACTACTTCGGACCAATGCAGGTCGCTATCGGAAGAAGGATCGAGAAGCGCTGGGGAGTGCTGTTTGCATGCCTAACCACGAGAGCCGTACACCTGGAGCTGGCCAACTCTCTCAGCGCCAGTTCCATGATCATGGCCCTGCGACGGATGGCCGCAAGAAGAGGGACTCCGAGGACCATCTGGAGCGACAACGGGACCAACTTCACCGGGGCAAGCAAGGAGCTGGAGAAGTCCAATAACGGGCATATCATCAGATGGAAGTTTATACCATCAGGATGCCCCAATATGAGGGGAGCATGGGAGAGGCTCGTGCGATCGGTAAAAACGGCCTTGACCGCCACTCTACACTCCAGGACGCCGCCAGAAGAGGTACTGTACACCCTGATGACCGAAGCAGAACACGTCGTCAACTCACGCCCACCGACCCACGTCAGCACGGACCCGAACGACGAAGAGAGCCTCACACCGAACCATTTCCTGCTAGGGCGCTCTTGTGGTGCGATGGCACTCGATGAGTTTGACGACCACGACCTCGTCAGTAAGACGAACTGGAGAACGGCGCAGCGACTGACGGACCACTTCTGGCAAAGATGGGTAAAAGAATACCTGCCGACATTGAGGCCAAGAAGAATCTCCGGCCAAGATACCACCGACCCACAAGTCGGAGATATAGTCCTGGTAGTGGACACATCGCTGCCCCGCAATACCTGGCCCCGTGGGGAAGTGCAAGCGGTATATCCCGGGCCCGATGGAAGGATTAGAGTCCTGGACGTGAGGACGACATGGGGAACACTACGAAGGCCAACCCGCCGCGTAGTAGTGCTGGTTCCAGCGACAACATCGCCGCCGCACGTTGAAGTGCTTCGCACTGCGGGGGAGACTGTTGGCGGTGCATACTTCCCGGCGCACAAGCACTCGACACCGGCACACAAACACTCAGCATCGACACACAACCACTGGGCACCAGCGCAAAAGCACTCGACGTCGGCGCACAAGCACTCAAGAAGGAGGAGCATGGCAGACAGCTATATACCAGTCGCGACAAATCACTCAACGGGAAACGAGTGATTTATCAAAACCAAGCGAACGAGGAGACAGCTGCTGGCAATAAAAGGCGAGCGCGGCGTTGAAGCGGCGGTGTTAAGGCTGCAAGAAACCGCATTAACAACTTTCTCCCCAACCTATCATCATACTTTAATAAGTGGAAAATTCACCTTAACCCAAATAAAACGCAGCTCATAGTGTTCAAGGGCAAACACGAGCACTGTACAAACAACACTAGACGCTGCCACAACAAAATTAAGATTCAACTGAACAACACTCTGATAAAACCCTCCAAAACCCTAAAATATCTGGGAATCACTTTTTCTAATAACTGGTCTTTTTCCTCCCACATTAAAAATTCCCTTCAAAAAGCCACAATTCAGCTTAATCTCTGTAGAAGAGTAATGTGGAAACCTAATAGTCTCTCTCACAAAGTCAAACTGCTCATTTACAAACAAATTATCAGGCCCACACTCACGTACGCGTGCCCATTGTGGTACCATATCACTCCCTCCCAAATGGAGAAATTACGAGTATTCGAAAGAAAATGCTTTAGGTATGTCTCTGGGTTACATCGTCGTCCTAACTCCTATAAGTACTATAGTAACGTCGAACTCTACAATACCGCTGGTATCGAGCGCCTCGATAGACGATTCCTCGAGCTATCTATCAAATTTATCGAAAACCTACAAAATAATCCCAATCCCATAATAACCTTGCTCTTAGAGAACCCTCTAGATATCAGAACTAACTATCCCAACTGTCTCCACACCACAGCTATCTTCGCCTCAGGCAGACTGGTAAATGATTCAAATGAGATCATATACCACAACACCGAAGTTACCCCTAACCAGTTCAAATACTGTAACGTCCAACCATTTTCCAACATCCTACGTTTTTCCAACGAACAACCGGAAAGAAATACTCTTCCTCAAACCCATAACTGACCTCATTCCACATCCTTTAATTCATATATCCCATTAATTATAAAACTTTGTTTTGTTTATAGCTCACTTTATAATAATCAGAATAAGTTAGGTTAAGTTATATTTATATTTAGGGTTAGGTTTAGATTAAATAAAGTAAAAATAAGAAATTCCTGGTTTTCTGACCTTTTCCAGGAAGACGAAACCCTACTAAATGTATAAACACACATCTAGCCTGTAACTCTTAAAACATTGTTTGGAAAATGTATTATATTAATAATTACATGTAAGCAATTGTCACGAATTTAATTTTAAGTCACTGTATTACTTAACACACCACAGCTATCTTCGCCTCAGGCAGACTGGTAAATGATTCAAATGAGATCATATACCACAACACCGAAGTTACCCCTAACCAGTTCAAATACTGTAACGTCCAACCATTTTCCAACATCCTACGCTTTTCCAACGAACAACCGGAGAGAAATACTCTTCCTCAAACCCATAACTGACCTCATTCCACATCCTTTAATTCATATATCCCATTAATTATAAAACTTTGTTTTGTTTATAGCTCACTTTATAATAATCAGAATAAGTTAGGTTAAGTTATATTTATATTTAGGGTTAGGTTTAGATTAAGTAAAGTAAAAATAAGAAATTCCTGGTTTTCTGACCTTTTCCAGGAAGACGAAACCCTACTAAATGTATAAACACACATCTAGCCTGTAACTCTTAAAACATTGTTTGGAAAATGTATTATATTAATAATTACATGTAAGCAATTGTCACGAATTTAATTTTAAGTCACTGTATTACTTAACACACCACAGCTATCTTCGCCTCAGGCAGACTGGTAAATGATTCAAATGAGATCATATACCACAACACCGAAGTTATTTAGCTCATTTACAAACAAATTATCAGGCCCACACTCACGTACGCGTGCCCATTGTGGTACCATATCACTCCCTCCCAAATGGAGAAATTACGAGTATTCGAAAGAAAATGCTTTAGGTATGTCTCTGGTTTACATCGTCGTCCTAACTCCTATAAGTACTATAGTAACGTCGAACTCTACAATACCGCTGGTATCGAGCGCCTCGATAGACGATTCCTCGAGCTATCTATCAAATTTATCGAAAACCTACAAAATAATCCCAATCCCATAATAGCCTCGCTCTTAGAGAACCCTCTAGATATCAGAAATAACTATCCCAACTGTCTCCACACCAGAGCTATCTTCGCCTCAGGCAGACTGGTAAATGATTCAAACGAGATCATATACCACAACACCGAAGTTACCCCTAACCAGTTCAAATACTGTAACGTCCAACCATTTTCCAACATCCTACGTTTTTCCAACGAACAACCGGAAAGAAATACTCTTCCTCAAACCCATAACTGACCTCATTCCACATCCTTTAATTCATATATCCCATTAATTATAAAACTTTGTTTTGTTTATAGCTCACTTTATAATAATCAGAATAAGTTAGGTTAAGTTATATTTATATTTAGGGTTAGGTTTAGATTAAGTAAAGTAAAAATAAGAAATTCCTGGTTTTCTGACCTTTTCCAGGAAGACGAAACCCTACTAAATGTATAAACCCACATCTAGCCTGTAACTCTTAAAACATTGTTTGGAAAATGTATTATATTAATAATTACATGTAAGCAATTGTCACGAATTTAATTTTAAGTCACTGTATTACTTAAATGTACAAATTCTAATTATGGTTAATAAATACAGTTTTAGAAAAAAAAAAAAAAAACTGAAGCGGCGGGAGTCGTCGAAGGAACTCCTGCCCAATCAGTCTTGTTCAAGACTAGCGTCGTAAAGAGACAAAGATTTTTTATTGTAAATATAACCAATAATCAGCAATAAGCAATAAATAGGAATATAAGCGAATAATTTGGGTCGCGTTCTGATTATCTTCTCTCCTTGGTCGTGTTGTTGTTTTCTTATTCGTTTCGCAGGTCGTAGTGAATTGTACTGGGCAAGACTCCAACGTCCGGCTCTGGAGGTGCAATCCTACCGATTAGCAAGAAAAAGCATCGTTGGCCGGCCAGTGCCGGGGAAAAATACAATCCACTCGAAGAGAGACTGAGGCAGCGCTAGAGAAGCGCCGTTTGTTGGTTTCGGTTTCCTTTCGTTTCAGCAACAGGTAGTATTCTGGAATACAACATCCCACCCTTCTTCGAGAAAGAAAATTATCCTTGAAGAGAATAATTTTCTAGCAACTATATATTAGATTAAGATTAATTAAACTTGGATTTTCGTTCAATTACCTTACAATGGTTTTCAAACTTAATCTTTCATCAAAGGTTACAATAATCAAAAAGTTCTTAATACTAGAAAAATAATCTATTTACATTATATATTCACTAAATTTTTTCAATAATCAAAAAGTTCTTAACACTAGAAAAATAGTCCAAAATAGTCTATTTACATTATATATTAACTAAATTTAAATATTTCTCCTTGGAACCTTTTCTTTTCTTATCCAAAAATTATTATTACTTATTATATTAATTATATAATATTAATGTTATTGTTTCAAAATTCTAATTTCCGTTCGAATATATATATTAATTCCAAAATTTCCAATATATATATTACCTCTAAAATTTTCTTTCTTTCCTTTTCCGTTCGAATATATATTAATTCCAAAATTTCCAATATATCTTACTTCTAAAATTTTCTTTCTTTATTCCCCCTCTTTAACTTTTTTTTTTTTTCCGTTTTCCTCATTTCCTACAATTGCTTGATTAGTTCATATATATTGAATAAAAAAAACAAAGGCCATTTGTTATGTGTTTATCTTTTCCTTAAATTTATGGAAAATTTTCCAAAACCTTTCTGGGCCTATTATTATGATGATTGTATAGAAATGCATAATACCAAAAATCTTCTTAAGAAATGATTTCAAATGTCCTAAATGACTGTGTAACTTTTTATTTTGTTGTATTTTGTGTTTGAATAAATGTTTATTGTTGTAAAAAAAAATTTGTAATGTACTTATATGGTTTTCCTTTTCCGTACCTATTTTAGTTAAATTATTATTTTCATTTTTTATTATTTCGTGTTTGAGTTTGTTTTCGTTGTATAAAATATTTATTGTTTTCGGCTTAGTGTTGTCATTGTCCATAGCTTTAACCGCTGTCGGAACGTCTACCTTTTCAGTCTTACTCACTGATGGATCGTTTAGTTTCTCAGTCTCATTTACTGATTCGTATAGTTCTTGAGACTTATTAGCTGTTAGAACATCTTGGTTCCCAGCCCTATTTGCTGATTGAGCTATGTCTTCAGTTATATCTGCTGTAGAAACATTTAATCCTTCAGTCTTTGCTGCAGAAAAGATTTGTTCATCAGTATTAGCTCCTCGATAGTATACTGGTTAGTATACCCGCCTGTCACGCGGGAGACCGGGGTTCGATTCCCCGTCGGGGAGCCTCTGGCGCGAGACTAATGACCTTGCCCGAAAAAAACAAATCATTATGGAAAATTAAACAAGCCTCCGGACTTGCTAAATAAGGCCAAGACCGGTTCCCGGTTGTAGTGCCGATGATGATGATTAGCTGCTGAACTGACTTGGGTTTCGATTTTAATTGCAACTTTTGGGTCTTCAGTCTTTAACACTGCTGAATTTTCAGTCTTTGTTGCTGAAGTGCCGGGGTTGTCTATTGGGATAGCCGAAATATGAGGGATTTCAGTCTTTAGTACTGCTGAGTTTTCAGTCTTGGTTGCTGAAGTGTCTGGGTAATCAATTGAGATAGCTGAAATATTAAGGATATCAGTCTTTAATACTGCTGAAAATTTCGAATTGTCAGTCTTAGTTGCTGAATTATTTTCCAGAATTGCAGTCTGAATCGGAGTCATTATATTAGGGTTTGGTTTAACTTCTTTTATATTTGTATTTATAGCTTTATCGGAATTAGTCATATGGTTAGGATAATCATAAGCTGGCTCAAGGTAAATTTGGGTAGGAGTTTCATTAAATTTGTCGTTATCTATTTCCAAAGATCTAATGCTGTAAATAGAAAAATGTTGTTTGTCTTCCATAAATTTTGGTTGGCGTCAGGCCTCGTTTTCCGACTCTTGCACCCGAGAAAAGTGAACATTTTGCTTATCGTAAGAAAAATAAATAATGCTTAAGTGCTAATGTTAGTACATTAGGCTACCTATATATTAGTGTTAGTAGTTTAATAAATATTACTTAGATGTTAATGTTAATAAATAATACCTATGTACTAGTGTTATAAACAAATAAATAACAGCAATTACACAGGTAACAACCAACATGAATTCCTCGACGACAAAGACAAAAACAGCAACATAGGTTTCCAACCAACGCGGCGGGCCCGACACTGAAACCGATGGTCCGACCGAAAGCTCGACCGCCCACACGATCCGGTTAGGACCCCTCGCCAAGGCGAGGCGATCCCCTCTCGTCCAACCCCCGAAATGTCACCCGGCCGGCGAAAGCGTCCCGCTCATATATATTTTCTCTGATTTCGAATTGTTTCTCTTTTTTCCTTGACTCACCTACTCCCAGTAGGGCTTCAGACGGTTATTGTGTACAACCACCGTCCTCTTACCTAGCTTCACCGCGCTGTTGACCGCGCTTTTCACCTCCACCATAATCGGTGACTAGTTGCGTCGGTACACCATACCTTGCAACTATTTGGTCGAAAAAGACCGAAGCCACCGTCTCTGCCTCTGCATTGGGCAGGGCATAGCAATCTATATACTTAGATAAATTATCTTGGAACGTAAGTATATATAGATTGCCTTCAGGAGTACGGTCCAGGGGGCCCACGATATCTAAATAAACTTTTTCGAAGGGCCTCTTGGCAATGTCGGTGATTACCATCGGCATTCGTAAATTTGGGGAAGACTTCATGCGCTGACAAATCTTACATACTTTAATATAATGCTTGATATCGCGCATCATATTCTTCCACCAGTAGTGCCTGCGTATCTTCTTATACGTCTTGATCACCCCTTGGTGCCCACCTAAAGGGTGATCATGGTAATCCCGTAATAAGTGTTGGATCTCCTCGGGATTAATTATTTCCATTCCTTTTTCCGTACAGGAAGGAATGGTGTCCTCTTCAGGAGGTGACTCATCGTCACTGGGACGTCCCGGGGATCCCTCGCTGTCCCGTTGGTTCTTAGCCTGGGCGCGAGTCACTACATTGCATCGCGGTGGTGAAGGGGTTTCGTCTACAGATTGGGGAATACGGCTTAGGGCATCCGAATTGGTGTTGTATTTACCGGGTTTGTACTCGATTGAGTAATCAAACTCCGATAACTTATGGCAAAATCTGGTAAGGCGTGAGGTGGGTTCTTTCACGCCGAACACTCCCTTCAACGGCTTGTGGTCCGTGTACACGGTGAAGCGTCTACCCAACAAATAGCAACGAAAATTTGTCGCCGGCCATACAATGGCCAGCAACTCCTTCTCGATTGTGCTATATCTACGTTCGGCCCCATTCAGGGTGCGGCTGGCATAGGCGATAGGCTGGTCTTTGCCTATCTCACCTTGGGATAACACTGCTCCAAGTGCCTCATTACTTGCATCCGTGGTTAGATTAAAGGGTTTTGTGAAGTCTGGGTAAACCAATAGTGGTGGCGAAATTAACTTCCCCTTTATCTCTTCAAATGCCTGTTGACATTTGGATGACCACGTGAACTTCACGTCCTTCCTTAATAAGTTCGTTAAGGGGCGCACTATCCGGGAAAAATTTGGCACAAATTTCCGGTAATAGTTCGCTAGCCCTATGAATGATTGGACGTGGCGTACCGTCTTAGGAATGGGGAAATCTCTGACACTAGCTGTCGTGTCAGGATTTGGCGAAGCCCCTTTTTCTGAACAAACATGTCCCAGGTAGACCACTTCCCTTTGCAGGAATCTACACTTTTCCGGTTGAAGTTTGAGGTTGTGGTATCTCAACCGGTCGAACACCCTCCGGAGCTTGTCATTATGGTCAGCCAGGTTCTTACCATATATGACGATGTCATCCAGATACACGAAGCATTCGACCCCTTGCAGACCAGTAAGGACATGGTTCATTAGTCTCTGAAACGTAGCCGGGGCTCCTTTTAACCCGAACGGCATACGTCGAAACTCATAATGCCCATAGTTGGTGCTAAAGGCGGTTTTATTCCGATCGTTTAGATCCACCAAAACTTGGTGATATCCACTGGCCAAATCGAGCGTGGAGAAGTAACGCGAGCGACCGAGCTGGTCTAAAATGTCCTCTATACGGGGAATAGGATACGCGTCCCCGATGGTTTTTTCGTTTAACTTGCGAAAGTCTACCACAACTCTCCATCGGGCTTCTCCGTCGGGGCCCGCTTTCTTGGGAACCACTAGAAGGGGGGAGTTCCACGGGCTTTTGCTTGGTTGGATAATGTCGTTATCCAACATTTCCCGAATTTGCTCGTTGATAACCTGCCTTTTGCTTTCGGGCAATCGGTACATTCTTTGGTTAATGGGTGCCTGATCCCGTACCAAAGGTATTTCGTGCGAGATTGCGCTGGTGTACGTCAGGTAGTCGCCCTGTAAATGAAAAATATCGTTGAACTCTCGACATAACTCCGTTATCGATTGGCAGTCGGGTGTGTTCAGGTTATCCCCTAAACGAAGTTCCCCGTGCAATTGTGTCAACCTGGAGCTCAAATCGCGTTCATCAGGCGACTGACCATCCGAGAACAGGTGTCGAATGAAATGGAGGGATCGTCCCTCCGAAGATTGGTTCTCGGGCACGGGCCTGCTTGACTCGTCGTCAGAGTCAGTTCCCGGCGACGTATCTTTACGCTTGACCAAGGAGATGGTATTATATTCCTTGGTGGGGTATACGTTCACCGTAAGCTGATCGAGCTTTTGAGGTCTATTCTGGGTATTGAGTGCCAATAACCTGGCACTCCTTACCCTACTAGATACGCAGTGCGAGAATAAAATGTTTCCTCGCGCGTCCTGCGGCACCAGAATGGCCTTTTCCCGGATGTCAATGGGGATAGCCACCTCCATTTGGGAGCGTGCCGGCACTTCTACCGGCCTACTCAGGGCTACTTCGATCCTCGGCGGCTCACGTTCATCCATCCACGATGTTTCCTCTCGCTGGGGTGACCTGGCTGAGCATTTTTTCGTATCCCTTCCCCATGTGGGTGGGGTCCCCGGAAAAGTGTGGACCTCGGTATCGACCTTGGCAGGTCCCCGTGTCCCAACTCCCCGTTTGGTTACCTTATGCTTCCGCCCCCTCGTCCCACCATTAACAAAATCAACGGAGAAGAATTCGGGGTTAATGGCTGTTCGGGGAAATTCCAAACATCCACCCGGTCCGTTGATGTTGCAATGCCTGGACTGGAAGTCATTACCCAACAAGCCGTCTGCTTCTAACCCTGGCATGGAGTCTACCACGTGGAAACTGCAGGGAATCTCATGGTGCAACTTGAGACTCCCATGGCAGGACCCACTCGACTTGCCGTTGCCAAATATGGTTGGCAATGGTGTGGATTGCCGAACGTCCACCGCCTGGCCCCGGTGAAGGGCCCTCCGCTTCAAAAGACTGACCTCAGCGCCAGTGTCCACCATGAGACGCGTAGTATTCCTACGACCAATGTCCAAAGGGAGATGAACCATGGGGACCTCTACTGGCAAAAGCTGAGGACAGTTTTGGCCAACCAACGTGTTCAGTGCGGTCGGGTTGCGGTCTCCCGACCCGACCTCTGGGAGTTTTCCGACCTCTGATCAGATGTCTCCTGCCGACGCACCGTCGCCGCATAAGTGCGTCGGCTGCAAGATTCCGTGCCTTGTCCCTCCGTTCAGGACTATCCCGCCTGGAAGTCTCAATAGACTCCGAACCAGCGGGACTGGACTGGCCTTGGCCCAACCTGGGCCCACGGTGCTGAGGTCACTCCCTCCTATTTCTTGTATCCCTTGGTGAGGTGCTACGCCTCGCACCCGCCTTTGAGGACTCCGAGTCCATGGAGTCGGTTCGCCTTCCGCCACCGCCCGACACGGACGATCGTCGCCCATCATCTCCACCTACTTTGCGGGAATCCATACTCTCCGCGCGACTATTACCGGCTTTCCGATTTCGCCGACGCTGTCCCCGACGCCCTCTGCGTCTATTTCTCGCGCTTGCCCCAGTCTCCACACGGGTGTCCTGCTCTCCGCTCGCAACAGGTGCTGTTCCGGCGTGCCGCTTGTGGGGAGAACCCTGGGAACCCTGTTGTTGTTCCCACCTTTGCCTGTATTCGCACCCGCGTAATCTATGACCTTATCGGCCACAAAATTCGCAACAGCACCGGACGCTGAATACTCTTGGGCCTGATGTCGCCGGCCCGCCGCCCGTAGACGGGGGCTGCGGCTCTGGTAGGGCTCTCCGCTGAGCCTGCGGCCGCTGATGGTGCGGCCCATGCCGCGCGGTTCCGCCCTGCTGTCCACCACCCCTGTATGCAGCCTGGGGTTGGCGCGTCTGTCTCGGACGATCCGGGCAGTCCACTATGTCGTGGCCATACTGCCAGCACTCGTGACAGAAGGGAGTGTTCCTTCTCCTCAGGCACTCGTCGTACACATGACCCCTTACTTTGCAGAAGCTGCATGTTGTCTGGGATTCCAGGGGGTGAGCCGATCGATCAACCGAATCCCGGACCGGATTGTCCCGACCCGATCGATCACCAGGCACATACGCCCCTTGAGCCAAACCCTGCGACCCTTCACTCCGGCTCGAGGAAGACACGGTATTTGACCACGCTCCCCTGCCAGAGGAGGCCGGAGTGTAGGCCCCAGCATCCGTACGATGATCATGGGTTCCGTACGACCGCTCTCGAGCAAAACCATCCCCCTCCCGCCGACGACTACATGGTTCCTCGCCAGGCAACACGAAAGACACCGCCCGGGGGTCCAAATTCGACAAAACCGGCGCCGGCGCCGCGGTGCAATCCCTAAAAGTGGAGGATGAGTTTTCTAAAAGGGTCGAGCATCTTCCCGGTCCTACATCTAATGTCTCCGACGCTCGCTCGGCGATTCCGAGCCGCGCATCCACAAACAGGTCGTCCTGCCTCAACATTTCCCTACGAGCTCGCTCAAATCCGGTTAGGTGGTCCACCAGGCTTCGAAAAGGGACATTACCCAACGTGAGGAAGAAGTGCTTTAGTCCTTCCTCCCTTAGACCCCTTACCAACACCGGCTTGGCCATGCCCTCAAGCTGGCTTGCGAAGACGGACCTACCTTGGCGACCATAAAAGCGCTCAGCTGCCTCCTCGCACCGTACCACGGCCCGCTTCATTCGGGAAACGAAACTTGTGGCATCCTCAGAAGGAAGCTGTCGCATTTTGGAGAGTTGTGCACACAACTCCTCATACGACACTCGGGGTTCGTAGGCCTCTCTAAGACGCTGTTCCGCTTTGAGGAAGGTCATGGGTGGTCTCTCTTCGAACATTCTATATGCCTCGCCGCTCAGCCTAGAGGGCAGCCATCGGAGGAATGTATGTTCCTCTTCCACCGCCAGCCCATCCAGGGTCCTTCTACAGCCTTTGAGAAACGAAGAGAGTCTCTCAGCTGTATCCGGACCTTCTTGTCCCGAAAACATGGGGACCGCCTTCGACACGAGGTCGAAAACCCTATCCGTGCCCAACATGGTCCGTACAGGACATGGTTGCGGGCCCAGTTTAAAATATGAGGGCATCGGCGTGTCTTCCATGCTCCCAACAGGCAGTTTGCTGACGGTGGGAGGGGGCCTCGTTGGCGATCGCTCGTCCACAAGTTCATCCCGCGAATCGTGGAATGCCTCCGGATCCACCTCGTCAACCGGCGGCTCGGGAAATGCCTCGGGCCGCGCCCGGGCAGGGGTGCCCTCTCGGACATCTCTTTGACGTTGCCTTGTCTGCATCTGCAGGCCGTCTAATCTAACCTACACTTCTCGATACAAAACGACACCCGGGACCCCGCGAAGAGAGAGCAACTCCGTCGCCGACAGAACCAACCAACAGAAAGGGCGCGAAAAACAAAAACAAACACGTTCCCAATATACAACAGGACGCCGTCCGACGAGCTCTCCCCTCTCGCAAATACTATATGGGCCTAATACGCAACAAGGAGACCCGGAACAACAGAGAAGATCAGCCCGCAAACAACACTTCGAAAACAAAACGCCCAATTCACACTCAATTCCAAACAAAACGTCAGTCGAAACACCAAGAACAAAATTCACCAATATTCAATGGGAACACAGGATGGGCCGCCAACGGAATCACACAATTACAAAAAGCACCAAACAAATAAGCTCACAGTGAAATTAGGAAAAACGCAACTCCTCACCGTTGGAAGAGAGTCGGGGAGAGAGAGAGAGAATACAGCAAAGTTCGATAAATTAAACACAAATCCAAACGAATCTGCAATAAAAAGTTCCACGACACGAGACCAAACCAACGTTTGAAGATAATTCAGAAAACTTGACAGTCTGAAATTACATTAATACTACAATAAACGAAATTTTTAGAAAGGAAAAGAAAAACTGAAAGCGCACTAAAATTTCGAATGGAATTCTGAAAAAGCTTAATAGTAAAAAATTGCCTTAATAAATTAATAAGAAAAGGAAAATACAAAAAATTTGAAATTTACCAAAAAAAAAAAACAATCCGGACGGAGATCTGAGGAAACTCAATAGTCCTCAGTTACAACAATAATTACATAAAATTAGAACATGCAATCACAATAAATATTCTTTAACCACAATTAACTCCAACCAAAAATCTCGCCAAAACAACCTGCTCCCTCCCAATGTAGCTTCAGCGATATTTTCCAGCCTTGATCCACTCTATTCTTCAACTCGAAACTGCACTTTGCCATTATCGCTCGTCGGCAAGATAAATTGAATCATCAAACCTGAGGTTCCATCGGAAGGTTTGTCCGCAGATGGTCAGATCAGCAACTCTCCCAGCTCGGCTCAGATCTGGGCGGCAGTCTTCTCTCCGACTGCGGTTTCCAATTTCTCGGGTACTAAGTGGAGACAATTTCCAACGCACTCGCGGTACTTCTTCACACCTCGGCAATATTAGTTTAAAGGGCGCTTTTGGGTGGTGGCTGGTTGTGTCCAACCACGAGGCGCCTTGCAATTAAATGCGCGATCACCATACGGCATTATCAGATATATTCTGCCTATTGGTATTGCCGTTACGGGGAGGTCGAGTAGGTGCTCGCTGAGAATTGGCCCGGTAAGGGCCATTTTGAGAGGAATTGGCCTTCTGAGGGGCAGTTTGGAAGGAATTTTGCCGATTAAAAGGGCGGCTCGGCATGGCTCGATTCTGGGCGCTTCGAGGATTGTTTCTCATCTCCGCGCGAAACTGACTTATCTCGCGGAGGAGTGAGGTTTGGAGCGCCCGAAGGTCAGCAGGAGTTAATTGTGGTGGCGAACTTCTTTGATTAAATACGTTGGGCCTTGCCTCTGGATTCCTCTGTGGGAAATTGGTTGAGGTGGGCCTTCTGTGAGGTAACTGGGTTTGAGGAGGATGTTGCTCTGGAGCCAATTGAGGGGCTGTAAAAGGAAGACGAGGGTGCCGTGTAGGCTGGGCGGCGTGTTGAGAAACCGCCGCTACCTGGTACGCAGGAGACTCAGAATACTGATCTGAGCTTTCCATAATTGCGTCCGCAATTTTGGATAAATAGCCCAACCTCTGGTTGAGTTGGGCTATAAGTGCCGAACGGGCATGTTGGGGGAGACATCTCAAAAAGTGAGGCCTTATAAGGTCGTCCCCGATCCTGGTCCCCGCTATAGAGCGTAAATGGGTCAGGAAAAGAGACGGTCTCATCCCTGAAAGGTTGGCTACAGCAGCTAAGCGTTGTTGCCGCACACTTCCAGGCTCGTCCAAAGCGTCGAGCAGAGCTTCACGCATGTTGCTATACGCGTTGCGGTCGGCCGACCTAATGATGTGGGCAACATGCGGTCGCTGAGTGCGGTCAAGCACTTTCAACAGCTCGACTGCACGAAGTTGTTCGTCGTGCAAGTCAGAGGCCAGGAAGATGCGGTCCGCTACTGCATACCAAAGGTCCGGGTCCTCCTCATCAAAAGGGGGAAGCCCTATATTAGTAGGATGAGTCCTATTCCCGAGGCTGGGAGCATCGTGGAATTCTTGGGACTCTGGTGGTCTATGGGCTTGTTGTGAGGTGCCGGCACGAGAGATGTGGGCATTATAATGCCAGAATCCACCAATTGGCCGGCACTAGGGCCATTAGAGGAGGTCGGGAGTGCATCAGAGGGAACAGGTTGGGGTCGGTTAACGACACTGGGGGCAACCGGTGGTGCCAGGGGGTAGGTAGTGCAGGTGGGTCCTGATCGGTATCGAGTTGATCAGCCGGGAGGACGACACTGGAGGCGTCGTGAAATTCAAGGGGCTCGGATTGTTCCTGAGCCTTTTTGGCCGTGGTGTTTCGCGTGTTGACCATTATGGGATGTTTGACACGAAACTGGGATCAAAAGCGTAAGAGGACGCAAAGAAAGGTAAGGGAGGCCAATGGTTCAAAAGAAGTCGCAGGGAGTTGTGAGAATTACCAGGGGTTATCGTCAGTTCTGAGGAGTCAAGAGGCCGAGTGGAGTGGAGATAAGAGGTCCAGCAAAAGTGGTGAAAAGAAGGCAATTGTGAGGTGCGGAGTCAAAGGAGAATCGCGCCAAGTCGAGTGGCGTTGATGGAATCTTGAATATCCCCGAATATGGTTTTATTAATTAAAATGAGTCGAGCGATAGTCGGAGGAGTCGTATGTGCAATTACCGGGAGTTGCGTGTTAATCAATAACCTGAAGGGGTTTACTAATGTTATTTATTTCCGGATCGTTTTTATATCTTGTTTCTATTTTACTTAACTACTAATAGATAAGATTCTTTTGGGTGTGTGGTGTTTTTAAATTGACTATGGATTCTTTATTTATTTGGAAAGCAACATATATAGAACAATCAATGACACAAATTGAAAATTAAAAATACAAGGGAAAGAGAGAAAAAAAACAAAACAACAAGGACAAAAGTTAAAAATTATTAAATATGTTACTGTTTGTTAACTATAGTTGTTCCTCTTCTTAATTATTTTTGATTACTAAACCTTCGTTTAGTGTAAAAGAAAAATGACAATTCTTTATATATTACTTCTAAGAAAACACAGAAAATAAGGAGAAAACATGCTTATTTTGTACATTTATGTAATAACTCGTATAAAAATGTGAACAAAATAAATTGCGCCTAAGAGAGAAAAAAAAACAAGAATATATAAACCTAAATGAGAGAAGCAACATTATCTATAAATAAATATAAAAACGATTGTAAGCCCCTTCGGGGTATTTGGCAGTGCACAATCGTTTTAACAAGATGCACAGCACTGTTGACTCCACACAATTTCACATGACTCAATTCGACTACACACAACTTCATTTATTCGACTCCTCCTTCTCGACCTTTTTCGGCCACACGCCACCCACACTCAACTCCACTTGACTCCCCGTGACACATTCAAACCCTTTCGACTCGACATTACCCACCTCACACCCGACTTCTTTTCACCCTGCAAATCGGCCCCTTATGTAACAACAGCTACTACGCGTAGCATATGGTCTATAGGACGGCCGGTTTTGTCTCACCCTCACCCTTTTCTGTCTCTTTTCAGAAGGTTGGCGCTCACGCTCACCAACCATAGCCTTCGCGCAACCCCATGCAACCCTTCTCGACGTTCATTGACCGCTAACAACTTGTTCTACCCCTGTCAAATATTGGCGCCCATGCACGCCAAAGACAGTTATCACGCGAAACCGTTCATCAATGCTCGACTTTTCTACCCGATTTCAGCAAGCCAGCTTCCCTCGTAACACAGCTACTACACGTAGCAGCACCCAGCAGGACACCTGGTTTTGCCTCTTTATTTAAACTTCAGGACCTTCGTCCTTAGATCCCTTAACGTCTCCCAAATGTCTCAGCAACACCGGTCCACAAATCAAACCGATACCACCGGACTGAGACAATATACCTGGTTCCCCAATTTTTAGCCACCATGGGTCCCCTTTAGCGGTAACTAAAGGCTATACACGCCCCCTTACGCCGCCTCAAATACCTAGGTGCATAATACTTCGGAGCGCACTTCTAATAACCCTAGGGCGCCCTGGGGTTGGACACAATAAACCACCCACCAGGAGCCCCCTAACCAAAGTCCCCAATTTTTTTAACAAGCGCGACGGCCGGCACCTCACAGCAAGTTTCCATTCGGTCGAGGTCGCAGCTACCGCTACATTGGCACCAATGTACCGGTCCTCCCTCGATAGGTAAAACGTGCAATTGAGGGCCCGCCCTCCTCTACCAGTCCCAGTGGCAAACAAGTCGCCATACAAACGTATGGAGAAAAGACACCGGCTCTGGACTTGGTCCCTTTCCATCCCTCACACGGCAACCCGTCACTGCGGATGGGAATTACCCTGGGATAATTTCCCCTCCATCTCGCACACGCTATTTCGTCACTGCGGATGTGAGCGGATTTCCGATGGGTTCGGACCTATACGGACGATAACCCTGTTGGTCCATGAGACCCATAACAGGCCTATGGACCACGCCGCACACCTTTGCCCTTGATAGCATCAATCGGTAACATCTGTGTCCACCTTATCGACAAAGGCCCATACTATACCTGGAACTAGTCACCATGACAGTTCCCCCGATTTAATTACAGCGCCTCCCGAAGTGCGCAGGGCCACCTTGTTCGTCAAGTGTCCAGCCCTCCACCCAGCATAGCACCATTCTTTCAAGCACCCCTACAGCCCTACCTATTTTTCGTGACTACGTCACTGGGGGGGGGGGGGGGGGGCAGTACTGTAGCGGTGCCGCCAAACCGTACGGTCTACTTACCTGAAAAACCCCCATAACTACTACCCAACTCCTTTAAGTTTGCTAATGCAACAGTATTAGTACCTAAAAATGCTGCACGCATTTAAGAGATCAAATCTATGATCTTTAAGTCCCTGTAAAGAAAACTTACCTTCATGCATTCTCTTCGCATACCATTGCTCCTTAAGATTTCTTTATTGACTTACTAGGAATTTCCAATCAATTTCGCCATCTACGTCGCCAGTCAAATTTCCTTAGAGGAATTCCGGTAAACAAATAATTAGATTTACATACATTTGTAACCTTCATGACAGGGATCATAAATACTGCGCCGTCTGTTTTTCCCAGCCGCGTCATATACCTTTTCATACACATTGCCTGGCAACCTTTTTTGTTTTTCTTATCAATAAACAACGCTGAAACCAAATTCTCCATGCAAATATGAACCCGGTTTCTACTGCAGCCAGAGATGCCATAAACATCCAATTTGCTTTTAGCACCTTTTTCTCCTAACGTCGAAAATAGCGACGAGGCATCGTGTAAACAATGACCCACATTACAAACGGCGCATTTGGTCATTTTTCCCTATTGTCCTTGCCGCCTGCCTGTTTTGTCGTTCCACTGCTTTCGAACACGTGCAATTACATTGAATCTGTTCGATCGCGCATTTTCTTAGTGGTTACACCCTTAAGAGAAAAGTGTTTCTCTTTCTTCCTTTTTTTTCCTTAGCGAAATCATCTCTGCATGAGATGACGATCGCTGAGTCAAATTCCATCCATCGACCTGACCAGGTCGCGGCTCCATCGCTACCCTGGTGCGCACAGGGAAGCAATAATAAAAAAATAATCGGTTGTGTTGCAGTGCGTGGTGCCTTTAAAGTAAATCGGGAGTTATGATAGTTTCATTAAAATTAAATAATATAAAAACAATAAAAACAATCACCACCAACAATCCCTTGTGTTTTGCTCTCCTGTGCTGCAGTTTCTTTTCGGTGTTTGATGAAACAGTTTTCGGAACAATTAGTGACAATTGGATGGAGGAGGAAGTGAACCGTATGCCCGTGTTCGGCATAATACTTCCTTCCCACAGATCTTTCGAGCGGTTGCCCCCCTTCACTGCTTCACAAGCTCTGTCGATATGCAGTCGACTCCGGGGGCCTTGTTGTTTTTTAATCGATTTATTGCGTCTACAACTTCGTTGAAAGAGGGCTCTGGGAGCGGAGGTTCCGCTGTATGTACGTCTGATGCGGTTATTTGTGGTTGATGGGTGCGCATATTGAGCAGGTTTGCACAGTACTGCTTCCATCTTGTCACGATATTGTTTGTTTCTGTAATCAGACGACCGTTTGTGTCTCGAGTTATTTTGCCTCGCCCTCGGTAACCATTTCTAATAGAATTTATGTCGGCATACATACCTCTGATGTTCTTTGCTCTGCATTTTTTAGGATTTCTTCGATCCAAGTCTTCTCCCATTTACGTTTTTTGCGTTTGAAGAGCCTCATTGCCTCTTTCCGAATTGTCGCGTATCTTTCTGCGTTGACTTCATCATATCTTTCTAAGTGGATCAATCAAATTGATGTACTCAAAAATATCAGTCAAATTGATGCACTCAAAAATATTAGAGTCCTCAATTATCAAACAATAAGATGGGAAAAAATAAAGAAGTACGAACGCGTATTGCAATGTATGCCCTGTCAACGCTTCGGCCATGTGGGATCGTTTTGAAACATGAAATTAAGATGCGTGAAGTACCTCAACAATCATACTATTAAGGAAAGCGCGTTGCGTAAAGAACAGCTTCCGGATAAGAATAAGTTATCCTGCTACCTCTGTAAAAATACAGGTCACCTTGCTAATTTGAGTGGTTGTCCTAAATACCAACAACTAAAAGTAAAGTTGGTAGCTAGAAAAAAACAAGTTGAAGAAGAGAAACGAATGAAAACTCGTTGTTACAACTTCGTGGCAGCTAGTGTTTCATATGCCCAAATGGCAGGTGGTGTAAAGATATCACCAATAGTGTAACAACCACTCAACAACATAAAAATGTCTATACAAGAGGCACGAACAGATGTAATCACAATTTTACTGTCCATGCAAGCACGGCTTGTTGTACAGTGGTGCCTCACACAACGAACTTAATTCGTTCCAGGAGCAAGTTCGTTATGCGAAAAGTTCGTTATGTGAAACGCGTTTTCCCATAACAATACATGTTAAAAAAAATAATTCGTTCTGTAGCATAAAATATGGTAAGATGACATAAAAAAAAGATAAATTTTTTGTTATTATTTTTATTTAGATACATCTAAAAACATAATGAAAAAAACACACATTTTTTAATTTTAAGAAATAATCGAATCTTGCACATCTTCATCCATTTTCCGCTTTTTGGCCGATGGTGCAGTGAAAAACCTGTCCAAAGTCGTTTGTTTCTCTCTTTTCTTCTGCTCGGTTCTGCTCGGCATTCTTTTCCAGAAAAGACCCGTTTCATCGGCATTGAACACTTGTTGTGGGCAGTATCCTTCATCCATAATAAATTTTTGAAAATTAATAGAGAACTTTTCTGCTTCTTTTTTATCAGCACCGAAAGCCTCACCATGCATATTAACGCTGTGGATTTCATACCTTTTCTTAAATCTAAAAAACCACCCCCTGCTGGCTTTGAAATCTTCTTTATTATCTGGATTGCTGCTACTTCCAGGGATGTTTTTCTTTAGATCTTCATAAATTATCTTGGCCTTGTGACAGATAATATCTTGGGTTGTTACGTCACCTTTCACCTGCCTGTCCTTAATCCAAATCGCTAATAGCCTCTCCATTTCCTCGTGGATTGAAGATCTATGTTTTTCATTAAATAGTTTTGATACTCCTTTGGCTACTTTGGCTGATTTTATTGCATCCTTGTTTGTCAAAATGGTGAAAATGGTGGTCTTGTTGAGGCCAAACTCTTTGACGAGGTCACACTGTTTTACCCCACATTCACTCCTTCTAATTATTTCCTGTTTCATTTCAAGAGAAATCACCTTCCTGCTTTTTTTAGAACCCATCATATAAAAAAAATGTTGAGTTTATCTTAAAAGGACGACTGCCGTGATACGTGTGCGATTTAATTCGTAATGATGAACGATTGCTGCGACACGTGCGTAAGTTAAGCGTACTGCTCAGTGACTAACGACTGCCTGCGCGGAAGGATGCAATAAATCGGCAGTGATCGTGTGAAGTGGGCGACTTCGTTGTGTGAAGCGAAGTTCGTTGTGTGCAGCGAAGTTCGTTGTATGAATCGTGAAATGAACGAAAAGGAAGTTCGTTGTGTGCAGCGTGCGCTGTGCGAGGCGTTCGTTATGCGAGGCACCACTGTATTTGAAAAAAAAATCGAAGAATTCGAAAAAAAAATGACAAAACAGAGCTAGAGTAGATATAATCTATTCGACCCTATTTCCAGATAACTCAAAATCATACACTCAATGTTGTTTTCTTAAAATTATTGCTGCGAATGTTAATTCACTGATCCGAATGGAACGAACGGCAATTTGCTAGAAGGTGAATGCTCACATGTGTTTTTGCCTAGCGAAGCAAAGCTAAACCAAAGGCACAAATTGGGCTACAAAAATTATAAAGGAGGGTGGAATCGCCGTCTTAATTAAGGAAGGTCTGTAATACAAAGTCGGCTCCTGCACAGATGTACACAAGCTCCAGGTGCTAGAAGCCTACATTATAGATATTCCTTTGAAAAGCCAAAGGCATCGATATGTAGTCTCTGTTTATGCTCCTGAAGCTCCCCAGTGTACATAATTTATCAATGACCTTGATACTCTTTTACGAACTCTAAAATTCGATTCAGAAAACAATTATTTCCTTATGGCGGAAGACTTCAATTCCAAGCACAGTCCTTGGAGTAATTTTATCTGGAATGCAAGAGGCAATGCACTATTCGATTGGTGGCAAACAAATGCCATCGAACAGTAACTAGAATTGTTCGCTACAAGTACGCCGTCATATTCAAAAGGAAATTCTTTCTTGGATTTACTTTTGCTGGACGAGCGAATACAATTATTAGATACAGATACAACTATCCGAAATTGTGTTCCCACAATCGTGTACGATAGCGATCATTATAGTCTCGGCGCAATGATTCATGTTCCAAACGAGCACTCACTACTTGAGCAATATGACCAGATCTATTCTTTCGATTACCAAAAAGGACAGTGGTCGCGCTTTGTTCGACTATTAAAAAGAGAACTGCGCTCCAGTGGTGTAGATCCACCGACAAATAAAAACCTTTCTAATGATGAAATCGATCATCACCTTTTAACAATAAATTACATTATTACTAATACATTGAATCAACCTATTCCGGAAGTAATTCACGCGGGGATAATATAAACCGATACAGAAACTCAGCAACTGACGCTCTAAATAGGCTAAATGGCAATCTGCTCTCGAAGTTGAAACTGCTTGATAGACAGTTCAACGATCCAAATTACCAGGAAATAAAAACAATTAAGCCACTAGGTGATTTGCTCCTTGGCGTATTGACACTTATCTGGGTTGATGACAAGACCGAATTCGCGGAGGCGCTCGAGGACTTGGCTTAAGTGGCGTTTGTGTTCGGCGTGGTCTTTGGAGGCGATGAAAATGTCATCGAGGTATGCATGGCAGCAATTGAGACCACGTAATGCCGAATCGATGTAACGCTGGAATGTCTATGCGGCATTCCTTAGGCCGAAAGTCATCACTTTGAACTCGAAGAGTCCGAAAGGTGTGATCACTGCGGTCTTGGGGATGTCTTCTGGTGCCACCGGAATTTGGTGGTAAGCCCTGGTGAGATCCAGGGTAGTGAAGACGTTGCACCCTCGTATCTTATACGAAAAATCGTAAAGGTGTGCTATGGGGTATCTGTCTGGAACTGTTGCAGCGTTCAGCTGTCTATAATCACCGCATGGGCGCCACTCACCAGAACGTTTCTTCACTAAGTGAAGTGGGCTTGCTCAGGGGCTGTCCGACGGTTGACAGATACCTAGTTCGATCATATGATCGAATTCTGGGCGTGACGCGCGTAATTTCTCGGGAGCCAGCCGACGAGGGCGCTGGCTTACCCGGGGGCCTCGTGTTTCTATGTGATGAAACACAGTAGCTTTATGGCGGCGTTGGTTAGGTAGAGGAATTGTTGTACGGACAAATTCCTGTACCATGGCCTGTATTGGGTCTAAATTCTTTGTGGCTTTTGATGTTCCCGCTGGTGATGCCGACATGGGCAAGGGAGGTGCGGTTGGAGCCACAAGCCTGTTACGGGTCGTATCGACCAACGGGTTGTGTGCGCCTAATAGGTCGGAACCTATTAGGGGTTCATTAACATCCGCAATGACGAAACGCCATGAGATGGGATGTTGAAGACCCAGATCTAATGTCAGCCGTCTTTGACCGTACGTAAGTATCGGTGAATTGTTGGCGGCAGACAATTTAAGGGCGGCAGGCACGCGGTTGCACGGCGCAAACGATCACGGGAGGACTGAGATATCGGCGCCGGTATCGACAGTAAAAGCGATATTCAGTTTGGGATCCCGGATGGTAAGGCGACTTATAGTAGGGGTGGCGGCCGATTGCGCGAGGGTATCGGTCGGCAAAATTAGTTTAAAGGTCGCCCTTGATTGGTGGCTGATTGTATCCAACCACAGGGCGCCTTGCAATTAAACGCACGATCACCGTAGCGTTGTTGATTGATACACCAGGGAAGGGTGACGGCATTGTTAGGCGTACTTTGCCTATTAGGGTTGCCGTTTCGGGGAGGCCGGGGCGGTGCTCGGTGGGAATTGGCCCGCTGAGGGGCATTTTGTGAAGACTGTTGCCGATTGAAAGGACGCCTCGGCACGGCTCGATTCGTACTTCGACTGTTGCGAACCATAGCTCAGGTCTCTCTTCGTCGAATGGAGGCAATTTAATATTAGGAGGCATTGTAACGACACCCGGGGCATTGTAAAATGCAAGGGGAACAGGTTGTGCTGCCGCGTTATGGTTGGCAGCGACATGCGTAGCAGGCATTTCTACGTTGGAGGCGTCGTGGAACTCGAGAGACTCGGGTTGTTCCTGATCCTCTTGGGGTGGAGCGTTCCTAGTTCGGGCCATTGTGTGGTGTGGTTATACTTAAAGGGCAGAGTCGCGTCTAGATTTCCGGAGGAAGTAGAAATAGGTCGCAAGAGAACGCGAAAGGTTGAAGGGAGGCCAATGGGTCAAAAGGAGTCGCTGGGAGCTGAGAGTGGTCGTGTGGGGTCGTGATATGAGTCGCAAATGTCACGTAAAGAGATATATGCCGATCTAAACCCGGAAGGGGTTTACAATGTGTCAAAGTAATATATTACTAGGTAGCCGGTACGCTAATTGGCTTTTATTTGTCTCGAGCTACTTTATTTTTTGGAACAATAAATGTGTAAACGAGTAGTAAATTCCGATCCACGTTATTATTTAACCGTTTGGTTTGAAATTAATGACCAATCGCTAATTACTTTGACTCGCGAATGCGGAATTCCAAAAATTCTGTAGAATATAGTTTTACTTTAAGGTGGTTATGTATTTGTATGTGTAAGTCTCGCCGATTCAAAAGTCGGACTATTTATATTTAAATAAATATATATATATATATGTATATGAATATGTTATCAACCTCGAGTTGAATTATAAAATGCTTATTTCTGTAATGAAAATATAGGTTCTTGTTGGTTTCCGATTAAAAGAATTGATGCATTGCTTAGCCTTGATTAGGAAAAGGAAAAACAAATAAATTTGCTTAGCTTAGTTGAACCTATTTTTTAAGAGAATTTATCTAAATGCATCGTATTTATAATCGTAGAAATTAATAACTTGTAACTCGATGCCCTGAAGGGGTTTACAATCGCTTTTAATTTAGTATTCTTCTGTGTTATTTATTTGATGTAAAACACTGGGTTTTATGTTCCTGTGTACCCTGAAGGGGCTTACAATGTTTGTTATGATTGTTTATTGTGGTTATTAATGCCGCTGTCTTGTACAAGTAAATATGGGATATAACTTAACATCGAATTAACTATTTACTTAACATGCATATACGACAAAACTATGTAAAACATACGATAGTCGGATTTTCCTCATTTAGCCTCCCGTATGCGTCTTTGTTGTTCGCTTGCAATATTTAATCGCTCAAAGAAAATGTTTCAATTCTCCCTTACAAATTGTTACGAAAACCACAAACAAAATGAAGATGACGTGTGACAGTGAGAATGAAACAACAAAAGTTATTGATTAAAGGTATTTTAAGGCAATGACCGTTTTTGTTGAACTAAGGAAGCTTTCTTTTAGTTAGTTTTCCACAATTTATTACTGATGCTTCGTTTGGTAGTACTTAAAAGGATAAGGCTTGCGCTGTCTAAGTGTGTATTTATTATAATAGTTTTTAAACATTTTCTCTAACAGGATTTTATAAGTAACTTTTAACGTTTTTGTTATCAGCAATTCGCGTATGTATCACCATACTTATTTTATTTCAATTTCAGTACAATTGTTTCAATACTCTGAGGTTTTCTTAACCTATGTGCATACCTGTTGTTGTTGTTTGATGACAGTTGTTGTTAAGGTGTCGATTCGCTGGGTTAATGTTGGTAAAGTTGAGTTGGGGCTGTTACTCCTAGCCGAGTGATGATTAAGACTGCGAACTGCTGAGGTGGGGCTCTTCATACCCTTTTAAATGTCTTTAATTATTGAAATGTTTTTTACACTTTTAATTGGTCTTAATATTATTTACACCAAAGCCACTGGCACTCTTTTTGTTCTTAAGTGTTTTTTTTAATTGATTTTGGACCCGGATATCATAAGTTTGGCAGGTTGCAGTGTTCTTTGCACTGAGGGTCATCAATGTAGGTATTATATAGCTTGTACGCCTTCATGGGCGTGGGTTCAGCAACACTCCTACCGAAATTCACAGCCAACGAGAAGAAATAATACACGACAATGTTGTTGGTAATCTGTCCAAAATTTATTGATCACTCCCTGTAGGGTTTACACTATTTAGGTTTTAATTGTTCACTTATTTTCTATTAAGGTTTCAGCATCTACATGTAGTTAACTTAGTGTTCTACTGGATATTTTTGAACTTAATTTAATTTAATGAGCGATCACACACTCTTCCCGGAAATATAAACTTCGTCTTAGAATGCGCGGCCAACTCTATGACTATCGGGTTACGACTCGACCAGTGTGTACACGTATAATGTTAAAATCGGTCTTATTGAATTTACCACAAGCGCTCCTACACCGTCCTCGATGAGAGATAACATCTGACTCTTGGATGTCTCTTTACAGACATCCAACAAAACCGAACCCAATGGATTCCCCGCCGAAGGGTAGCCAATGGTGAAGGTAATAAGAAAGGAAAACAGGAAAAACGCATGTCGCAGGTCAAATCTGCTGCTCCATGTATGGGCAAGATATACTGCCGCCATCCGCAAGGGATAGATTCCTTGATTGACGTGAGTCAATAAAACTCTTGCCGAAGGCAGGAATCTATTTTGGGATAATGAATCAAACATTGGACATGACCGTTGCTAGTTCGCTTAAAGTAAACATATTTCGGTCATGTTCAATTCGATGCATGGGTGCATGTTGTTTTAGGGTATGTTAATCCCGTTGGTGGTACCGTCAGGCGAAAGTATCTGCTTGGGTATTTACTTTGTGTAAACGAAAGCAGCTTCGATAGCCAGCGTGAGAATCGTGGCTACTCGTTGCTTAGGTAAAAATTCCGATGCTGTTGATCGTTCGTAGATACGGCAACGGATCGTAAAATCGGTCATGCTGATAACCAAACAAATATGCGCGCCTGAAAGGCCAATGTTTAATTTGATCTTCTCTTCTTTTGGAAAGATAGATCATAGAACATGCCGTTGAAAATCTGGCTTGCAGATGTGCAAGCAACCCGAAATGACTTCTAGGACAATGGATGGGTACAAAGATAACACACGGAAAGTTGGTGGACATGTGCCATCCATTGCTCGGTCGAGGAAGCTCGGTTGATGCTGGATTGATGTCATGGCAAGATGATAATCTTGTCATGAATTATGTTTCCAGGTATGACCGCTCGAAGAGGGCTTGGAACAGCCCTTAAAAAGGTAAGCTGCCTATGGGGTATTCATGTCGGTTATCCGGTTATCGGGCCCTGAAAAGCCCACAAGCCCTTTTGTCAAAATTGCATTCATATGGAGTGGACAATGCCCTGATCCAATGGATAAGAGACTATCTTTCTGGCCGTTCAATCCCAGTGATTCTTGGTGATGTCAAATCTGTCTCCCATCAAATTAATGCAGGTGTTCCCCAGGGTTCGGTACTCTCACCCACTCTCTTCCTCATCTTTATAAATGATCTCTTGTCAATTACTCACAACTCAATTCACTCGTTTGCTGATGATAGCACGTTGAGTTTCTCATATTCATACGAACACTCCCGTCCAAACTCTTCGAACATCACTACCGACCAGTAACTTATGCTTGATACATTGAATTCAGACCTTAACAAAATATATCAATTACCACTAAGTACTATGCTGTTGAGTTTGAGTTGGGGCATCATCCAATAACTCCTGCAATTGCTCGTCTTCATATTTTTGTGGACTACCAGAGTGCTCACTGTCTTTCACATTGAAATCACCACTTTTAAATTGTCGAAACCACTAAGTACTATGCTGTTGAGTTTGAGTTGGATCATCATCCAATAACTCCTGCAATTGCTCGTCTTCACATTTTTGTGGACTACCAGAGTGCTCACTGTCTTTCACATTGAAATCACCACTTTTAAATTATCGAAAGCATGCCCCACATGTTCTAATTAATGGAGCCTGTTCACTATATGTTTCTACCAGCAAACGATGCCTTTCAATGGCCTTTTCTTTTGATTAAATAAGAAAAGCAATGCGTGCCGCAAATAATCTTTTTCAGGCACAAAACTCGAAATGATTACTGAACGATAAAACAAAGACGCTAGATTTTGGCGGACTCAACTTGTGTGTGTTTATAGTCAAATCTCAGACGAATAAATTGGCGTATGTGTCAAATTAATACGCTGCGTACTTTTCGCTGGCGCCATCTCTTAGTTAAATCGAAAAAAGTGTATGCATACACCTAGTAAGTAAGTAAGCAGTAGCTGTGTTTACTCCATACTACTCCAGCATTTCACACCATTATATTATGGACTTGCGCCAAGCACATACGTAGTCACCCTTAAGCCAGCGGAGTTTGAGACGGGCGTCGTTTGATCATTGGGTAATCGTGGGACTGCCTAAACTTTGAAAGGGACGCCATTTGTTGGTGTTACTGTGAGAATCCTTGGGCGCAATGTTTATCTTTAACTTGTGATAAGGCGTGCACCCGGTTCGCTTTCTTATGACAGTCAACAAATAAATTTACTTGCGTCCTTTCTGTCTGTTCTTTAATGCGGATTGTACTATGATTTTAGCCGCTATGATTTGGCAGCCAATAATTTTAAAACTCTTTGTGTTGAGTTCAATATTCAATGCGATTTCTGACGTTTATTTTGCATTTGCAGATAATTTCCATACCTGTGATAAGTAAGTTACAAACTTCGGCTCTTCGGACCTGGGGTGGAAGGTGATATTGCTGAAGTAACCCGTGCGTGGTGTTTTAACAATATCTATTACCAAAGAACATCACAGGTAAATAGATTCAGATACCCAAAATAAACCATACGATAATTCTCGGAACTGCTCAAACAGGAGCTACCCCAGCAAGTGGCAACAAAATAGTCATTTCGCCATTATAAAAACACCTCCTGCTAGAAATTGAAGTCATCAGGAGGTTCCGCATCCCCAATCATTTCAAAATCTCTTCCATAACACAATTAATCATAACAACAATAGATACAAATACCAAAAACTAGAATCCGTAACTAAAAATCAAACTAATCTCGAGGTATCCAAAATAAACCAAGTCTAAGTCAACAGACAGACTCTCGATAAATCTTAATTTCAATTTTCACGAGGTAAGAAAAGTTGACAGTAACTTCCAGCAATTAGATCATCATCATCATCATTGGCATTAACAACCGGGAACCGGTCTTGGCCTTATTCAGCAAGTCCTGAGGCTTGTTAAATTTTCCATAATGATTTGTTTTTTCCGGGCAAGGTCATTAGTCTTGCGCCAATTAGATAACTACTTTGAAAAAGACGATACTAATAGGTATATAACTTTGCTTCCGTCGTTTTGCAATAGATGGCTGTAGCGGTAAGTGGTAGTTGAAATAAATAGACCATAGATGTCATACAATGAGCTTAGGTATTTATAAACATAACGCCATCGAAATATTAGTCGATTTGTGTCTGCATCATAAAGTTATTCTCGATTAAACATGTCAGCTTACGAGCCAAATTCTCGTCATTTGCGTGAATTTTTAATTTTCTGCTTTAATATTGTAGCGAGCTTGGGGTTCGCTGGATTAATTATTTTTAATAAATAAGAGCCGTTAAATCGATTTTGAATTAATCTAACACTTTATTAGTCCGTTAATAACAACCGTTACTTTTATCGTACACGTAACGATTTCTTGACTTATCGCTTCCTTAGTTATCGCTTGCTTCACTGCTTATTGCTTATTTCTTACTTTCTATTTATTACTTCTTACTACCGCACTTATCGCTTGCTTCACTTTCTACTTCTTACTCATCTCCATGATCTGTGTGTGACGTGTTTATACCGTTTCCTCACATTCTGATTCGGTGTTTCGTTTCCGTCCATTCCATAGCCTTGAATGTTCTATTGTTGATAGTCTCCAGTTTTCCAGTACTTTATAGAATATTCTAGTATTTTGTTTCGGACTTTCTCGAATATTCTAGTACTGATTGTCATATGCGTCACACTATGAAGAAATCTGCGGCTGGGGCTCATCGAATGCTCTCAAATAGCTATGGTGAGGCCGCTATTAGTGAAAGAACGTGCCGAGAGCGGTTTCAACGCTTCAAGAACGGCGATTTTTTTACAGTAAAGTCTCGAATTTCGAAAACAAACTGCGGAAGCAAAGTTGTACACCTAATAACATCGATGATACATAAAATTTTCCCACATCAACCTCGATCAACCAACCGGAAACTTTGAACTAACTAAATACCGCACAACCCTACACTATGTAAACATTTCCTCCCCTTTTGGCAGACAACTTAGATTTGTTTTGGATACAGGAGCCTTAACTTCGTTCATAAGCCCCAAACTTATTCCCCAGAATAAACTAAACTACGGTCTTCCAAAACTACCCTCTAGACAAGCAAATAATTCTACTAATATTCTTGGAATTTAGCGAAGAAGGACCGTTAACATTTTTAATTTCCAAATCCCACAGCTTCTTCCATGGTCTTCTGGGGCTCGATACTCTCTTTTCATTAATCGCGAAAATTGCCCTTGAAAACAAACAACTAATAACAAGCAAGGGCGTTAACCAAGTCAATATAAAACTTAACCGTTCCTCAGAAATTCTCAAAATCACTGCCAATTCGAGAGTACTTGCAAAACTTCCAATTAATAAAGAACAAGGTAGCATGTACCTAAATACGATAGAACTGGAACCCTTGCGTTTTTTGAAACAAGGACTGTATAACGCAGAGTAGCGGCTTTATGAATATATCAGAATACCATTTGGATTAAAGAATGCCCCATCAACATGTGTGATGGGCAACGTTCTAAAAGTTGGGAAAGATTTGTCTCGTATATATCGATGATATCATAAAACTTCCCACACCTCTATAAGAGCATCTGGAGAGTATAGCCTAAGTTTTTGAAAACCCTAGAACGTCTAGTTTCAAAATTCAAATGATTAAATGCGAATTCTTAAAGAAAGAAATAATGTTCCTGGGACTCATTAACTTTGAAGAAGTAAACCCTATTCCATCAAAAATCCAGGCGATTAAAAATTTTCCGATACCCAAAAGGCGAATCAAATCAAGGCATTTCTAGGGCTTATCGGATATTATCGCAAATTTTTAAAAGACCTAACCAAACTCACAAAACCTCATCCATTTTCTATAGAAAGGTGAATCCTTGGTCATCTTGCGATAACCAGAATCACCCACATCCGTGAGATATCTGAAAAAGAAAAAAAAAAAAGGGGGGGGGGGGGGGGGGGGGCGGTATCTAAGGATAGTGTGGACATGGTTAGTTCAGGTGTTCTCTAACTACTTGGATGGAGAGATGGTGGGAAAGAAATCGTACAAGACCGGTAGGTCTTGAGTGCGGTAGTAAACCCAGATCACGTCTTTGGCGTCTGATGATCTGCACTTTGTTCGGTGTGTGTGTATGTTTGTGCTGCCTTGTACTGTGCCTGCGTGTGTGCGTGTGGTATGTTAGCAGTATACACTATGGGATGGGTCCAGGAATCTTCTATTATAGAGGGTAATGTTGTTGGGAAGGGTGCTTTCTTCAGTTTTGTACTGAAGAAGAAATCGTGATGGTCTGTGCCATTTGGGCAAGAGACCGAGTTTTTCTAGTGGGGATGTCTGGAGTTGAAATCGCCGCCTATAAAGAAGGGTGTATGCCCCGTGGACCTTATTAATTGGCCGATATCCTCTGGATTAATGAGGCCATTATTGGTTTTATGCGGAAAAAGTTAAAGAATTTAAATATCTGGGAACGATACTGACGGCCAGTAACGAAATGTCGAAGGAAATTAACAAGAGACTACATTCCGGCAACGCTAGTTGGCACACAGTCAGTAAACTGCTGAAATCCAGACTGTTATCACGCAACATAAAGCTCCGTGTCTATAGAACCATAATCATGCCGATTGTTCTATATGGATGCGAAACATGGGCTCTCACAAAACGGGAAGAAAACAAATTCCGCGTATTCGAGAATAAAGTTTTGAGAAGCATCTTTGGAGGTAAATATGACGAGGAGGCAGGACAATGGAGGAAACTCCACAACCACGAATTGGAACAGGTATATCGCAAACCTACAATAGTGAGAGTAATCAAGTCGCGAAGATTAAGATGGGCCGGACACGTGGCGCGAATGGGGAACGATAGAACCGTGCATACAATTCTTGACGGTAGACCAACGGGAAAGAGACCGGTAGGAAGGCCGCGACGGAGATGGGAGGACAATGTTAGGTTTGACCTTGAGGAGATCGGATCGAATGGTCAAGCGTGGAAGGAGAGTGCCCAGGACAGGGAACGATGGCGAAACCGAGTCGGTGAAGTCATAAACTTTCGGGTTCCTACAGGCCAATAAATAATAATAATAATTGGTTTTATGCGACTGGTTTCCGGAGTATATGTTCACTCTACCGTTATTAGCTAGATACAGTTCAGCCCCGGAGACCTCTATGGACTCGAAATGTGGGAGGTCAATAGCTTCATGGCGAAGTTCACTATTAACTAGAATACAGGTGGGGCCGCCAGTGAGGCTTCGATCTCTTCGAATCAAATGAGAAGTTTAGGAAAGTGGGACGGTGACATGCATACAACCTAGTTTTGGTTACAAGAACCACTTCCGCCCGGTTATCCTTTATGAAATCAGAGACTACCATACGCTTTGATAGCGAAACAAGCGAGTTGACATTTATAAGGATAACTTTAATTTTGGGATCCATTTTGAAGCGTATGTCTGACATATGCCGTGAAAAGGAGTGCATCCCTCTCAGCCTCAGTTGTTAGTTTTTCATATCGGGGTCGAATATTCTCAATCACGCGGGAGAGACTAAGTAGTTTCTCGAGCATTGAGGGTTGCCCCTTTGGGGGCTTTTAGGCCGTCGCTTGGATTTGTGGCATTGTGTTGGATCGCTTAGGAACTTGAATATGTTTTTGGTGGAGAGGTTGTGGAGTTTTCATGTTCTTTGGTTGAATCCCTTTCACCTTATCAGCGAATGTAAATCCATTTTGGATGAAATTTTGTGTGGCTTGTTTTCTGAAGTTTGACTTGGCTACTTGTTTAGCTCGAGTCTCCTTGGTTCTGTGGACTATCTCTTTATATTTAGGGCAGATCCTGTAGCTGGCCGGATGTCCTTTCTTACCGCAGTTGCAGCAAGTTGGCAACGTAATTGCATCCTGCATATTTGTTGTGGGATCGTATTTTGCTGGCGGGAGTTCGCACTTGCCAATGTCGTAGGATTTTCCACAGCGGACGCAACGGCGATTCATGTTACAGTTCCGGGAGACATGCCCGAAATTTGGCAACGTTGGCATTGAGGTATTTTATTATTATGAAATACCTCGAAGACAACTTGTGGATGAAGAGTTGGAAGCGACTTTGTCCGTATTATGGAGTCTATGTCAGTTCTTGTTCCTATGTCAGAAGCTGCCGTACGTTCACCTTGCTGTATTTTTGCGGTCTGATGTTCACAAACCGTTGTGGGGGAGAGAATTTTTTAACATCGGTGAATTTGACGTGGGGGAATGTTGCCTCAAGGTCAATTACGATGTCGTACCTTTCCCAGCAAGCAGCGACTCGTTTTAAGAGGATGGTCCTCGACTTTTCGTTGGCCGGGGTGAATGTGTAATAATTCACCGCCTTGGCCTTCAGGGTATCGTTAACCTTAGAGAACGTCAGTCGATCGTAGGTTACGATTTTATTGAGGCTTGGACTCAAGGTCTTTGCCTTAAAGGTGGATATTCCTTGTCGGTTCATATCACCGACGAATTCCTTCAGGTTGAGGTCTCGTGCAATGACCCCAGGTTGCTGCTTCTTTTTTAAAGCAGGTACGTCTGCCCCGACCGCTGTTTGGTTGGCCTTTCGATTTGGGGCGGTATTTGGTTTTGGGGTTGTGGAGGATGCTGCCTTCAGTGTGCACGATTTTTCCAAAGTCTGATCTTTATTCGGAATTGAACAGGTTATTTATACAAGAAACGTTGCTAATTCTACGTAAATAACAGAGTGCAAGGCGGAACTGTGATATCATGTGTACTGCAAATATGGCACAAGTAAGGTTAAAGGTTAATAATTGCTGACAAAAGAATTTATTTCGATTATTGAACTAAGAGTTACAGTCTGGCTAGCAAGAAAATATTATTGATGAACTTAGAATTACAGTGAGATTCATAAGTTGAATATCTTTTAATAATAATGATTTCTTAAAACTAAACAAAGGCGAAAACGCTAGCCAGGCAGCTGAAAATGTAAATTGTGTTTAAGGTCCTGATACCGTAACACCCAATCACGCGCAATTTTCGTTTCGTCGATTCCGTTCCGGTAATTTTGATGTCGAAGATGCGCCACGCCCTGGAAAGCCAATTGTCGAAAACGTCGATAAAATCATGAAATTCGTCGAGTCCGACTGTTATGTAAGCATTGCTTCGATTACCCAGGAACTAGATATTAAACAAAAACCATTTGGATACGAAAAAGCCTGGATGTATGGGTACCACAGGAGTTAACGCAAAAAAACCTCATGGAGCGAATTTCCATCTGCGAATCGCTGTTGAATTGCAAAAGTCTACCCATTTCCGAAACGGATGGCGATTGGTAATGAAAAGTGGGTCACCTACGTCAGCATCAAGCAAAAACGGTCGTGGCGAATCGCGGTGAGCCCGCGCAAACGGTAGCCAAACCAAGATTGACGGTCAGGATTTGCTGTGTATTTGGTGCGATTAGCAGGGAATCATCTACTATAAGCTGCTTCCCTACGGCCAAACTTTTAATTCGGACGTCTGAAGGAAGTAACCGCCTATGGCCTGTACCACATCGGACGAGGAATGTGCTGCTATCCACCGATCAAAGCAAATCGAACGGAATCTTAGGGGGTAGCATTCAAGTGAGAAGGGATATCAAACTCCTGCTCCTCGTGAACAAATGTGTGGTTAATGTAATGAGTGGGTAACATAACAGTAAGGAGTACAGTGGGGCTAGAACTGTCCTCACCATACACCACAGTAAAATACAGTCCAGGTAAGCGAGGTTCTTTTTAAACAGAATAATACACCGGACAAGACTTTGAACAATGTTATTTCCACTCTACCACGAAGATTGTTAACTGTTATAAGAAATAACGGAAAAAGCATTCCATATTAAATAAATTATTACACAAAAATTAAAATATAAATGTCTTGATTTTATACTTTTTCACACTCGAGATTTGATTACCATTCCTTGTAAAAACGCAATTAAGCCATTAAAAGGTGTCCCCGAGTTTGTATTGCATGACAATATTTTGTCACAAAACTAGCCATAAAAGTTTATTACTCATTCCAAGAAAACTGAAAATGTTCGTTTGAGTAAATAATTTTTCACATCACTATATGTAATACTAATGCTAAATAAATACAGAAGTATGTTTTTAATATATTATTAATAAGACTAATTGGACCAATTAATTGGCACAAAACTAGTCATAAGAGTTTATTGCTCATTCCAAGAAAACTATCCACACTATCCTTATCCTTATCCCTATCCTTGTGCACAAGGACGAATTTACGGACGTCGTTGGAGCTATTAAGAACAAGAAATCTTCTGAAATAGATAGTATTCCAAACAAATACTATTTCGTATCATAGCTTTTTCTTCTTTGAATTAGCTGTTTGTTAACGTGCAACTCAATAATGGTTTATATTTATACTTAGAAAACGAATTTCAAAGGAAAAAATAGTTTTTTTTTTCATATTAAATAATTGCGCATGAAAAACGAGAGAAAATCACAATTTGTTAAAGTTTTCATAAGTTTATTTGAAGAAAAAGTTTGAAGATTTTTTATTCCCACTTCTTAAAAACGGTGCCATCGGGAGGTTTAACATCCACTTTAGACTTGCTGACTTCATCCCAGTTCGTGCTAAGAACAGTTCCTCCAGATTCAGAAAACGACTTATTCATGGCTTTTTGCACATCAGGGGATGCGCTACTATAAATCTTTTTGAAAAGTTGGTTTAGTGCCTCTTCTCCGGGGGCTTCAGACTGCTCGCTCTGATCTACTTCCTTAGCTAGCTTGTCCCAGTCTTGCTTATGTATTGTAGGAGGAGCGCTAACCAACGGCACATCACGTTTCTCCAAGCTGTCCCAACGCTCACCAGACTCCTTTGCCAATGATATCTCCACCTTTGAGGGGCTGCTTTTGTGGGATGATTTCTCAGGTATTATCGGACGAAATAAATTTAATTCAAGACTATAATTTTCTGCAGTCATTACGACTTTTTCTTTTTCAAATATCACGGAATACTTTTTGTTGACCGCATCCTTTAGCAGCACGGTGACCACCACTTTTGCCTCAGTTTGATACCAGTCGTGACGAATCGACATTTTCGCTGAATTACTCTAAAACGAAATTATTTTTGTGCTTTACTTCTATTTTTCAAACAATAAAGTTATAAATATTCTCTCACTGACAATTTGTTGTTTTTATATGTCATTCATATCGCAAAGTAATAGATTCCCAATTCGTACTTTTCGTGTTAATACATGATATGCATAAAAATGATATACTATATTAAGAAATATCGAAGCAGTTAAATTTCTTATTATTATAATTAACAGTCAATTTTGGAATTTGAGAAAAAAAATAGTCCACAATCTCCGGAAATTAATTTTCTATTCGGCTGGACTAATGTCATCAATACAATATTAGTAAATTAGCCGAATAGTAATAAATGTTGCATCAGTGGAAAGAAAGATTTTGTTTCCACTACGAAATATTTAGCAGATCTACGCATAATTTTATTGGAACAACCAACTACAGGGTCGTATCAAACTAAGTAACTTTGACGATTATGGTAGATCAATACTTGGTGTTGCAATAAGACAATTAATTGCAGTGCCATAAGTTGAACATTGTAGCTTTGATGATTCAAATGCAACACCACGAAATGTTTTTTGTTTCTTCGACATAAGTATATTGAATTCACGATATGTTGTTTCTTATTTATTTCATTTAATCTCTATCATTATAGCGCCACCACTCTGTTACGAAACAGAATAGAAGAACTGCTGTTGGAGTACTGTTACCGAACTGTCCAAGATGCGGTTGAGTGGGAAAGCTCGCCACATATTTAAGGAAAACCTCCCAGCAACCTTCCAGGAGTACGAGCAACGACTCCGGAATGCGCTACTACCGCATGCTTCATATGAGGAGTTACATTCGAAACTACCTCATATGAAACAATCCCGCGAAGGGGATGTCGCAGACTTCATGTCCCGGTAACTCAAGCGATAACGGACTGCAAAGACGCAGCAATCCGTACGTACGGACGCGACACCAACGCAGCATTCGCTATCCAGATCGAGAGAAATTGGCGAAATCGGTTTTCGTGGTAGGAATTAGGAAAGAGCAATTCCGACACCGATTATTAAAATCGGAAAAGGACCACCTCCAGCGAATCATTGCGAGACTTCTCTAAATGGAGAAGCCTCAGAATAGATGAGGTATAACAGCGGATGGTACAGTAAGACAACACCGAGGTGAAGGGACACATATCATGACGAGTCCCCTGATAGGAATAACACAAGCCATGCCCCCACCTCAACAAATAGACAAACCATGTTAAGGAACAACCCTTTCTATTATTAGGAGGATGAACCAGATCTACCATAGGTAAGAAATAGGGTTTCAGACCTACGAGAACACATGGCAATACCCACAGGAATCGAAACGCAGACAATATAGACTTGTGAACGATGCGTCTCAGGCAGTCGGGGCCGGTAATAGTAACACCAATACGAGGTTCGCGGAAAGATCCCAACCTGTTACATGTGGCCAATCTGGGAAAAACTCATTTAGGTCGCAAACACCACCGCGTTCTTTTAAATGACCAATAGGGTCTAAAGCAAGGAAGCCTGAGGTACCACAGCCCCATCAAGGGAGTGCAGGTGAGTACCATAGTGTTTCGTCTGACCAAGGCCGGGACACACGTGCACCACACCTATTTCTGGATCGCATAACGTGGTTTCTGCAACAAGAAAGGACACTTGTACGATGAGTGTCTACGGCACTGGAACACACCATTGTGTACGAAACGCAATCAATATGAGCACGATGCCCAGGACTGTCGTGCACAAAATACACAACCACATGCACATAATCCCGAGCCCCCGCGTCCAAGCTCACAGAACCAACAGAGGATGCTACCAAATGCAACAAACCAAGGGCAAGAACGACCATCTACTTCAAAACAAGCAACAGCATCGAATCATCGAGTGTATAGCATTCGATGTTGTTGTGAGTTTTGAGGCCAAAAGAGCCACACGTGGGACGAATGTCATTGCAAGACAATGTGAATACAATCCCAAAAGCCCCCTAACTTCACGACCACACTACACCGACCGGCACGGTCAACACATAGTGGAAGACAGTCCAAACAAGAAAAAATTCAAAGACCATAGGCACTCACGCGACAAAGGCGATGAACAAGCACGGGCCAAGAACATTACTAGTTCCAGCAGTACTGAACACTCTGAGGCTCGAAGCAACGTCGGCAGCGAGTACAACGCCGTTGACCCGAGTCGAACCGTAGTCGATCGAACTATACCACTACTAAACTCCAAAGCAGAGACATCGGCGACAGAAGAATGATCAATGGTGGACATTTTCCAGACGACACAACCACACGGCGGCAGTGTGTCAACAAAAATCAAAGTGAGAGAAGTCGGAAAACTCCCAGAGGTCGGGTCGGAATTCCCCAACCCGAACGAACTAAAGTCACCAACTAATGAAACCTGTCTTCAACTCCCACCAACGAAAGTTCCAATTGTCCATCTCCCATTAGACATCGGTTGTAGAAACACTACACGTCTAATAGTGGACACAGGTGCGGAAATCAGCCTTATTAAGCTGAAGGCACTCCAATATGGAACCACATTGGACACCGAAAAAGCAACTACCCTCCAAACGCTTTTTGAAAAGGGCAAGTCTAGGGGCTATTGTAAGGGGATCTTCAAATTACCTCAACAAATCTTCTGTAGTTTTCAGGTGATAGACTCCCTACCGATATTATCAGTAGATGGGTTGTTAGGGAACGACTTCCTGTCTAGGAATTGTAAAGTTAATGGACCGGGAAACTGTTTGAAGTTTTCCAAAACAAGATTAAATCCGGTAAGCTTTTTCATTAAGTTTACAAAAGACAGAAACCGGATGTCAGGATATAAGGCAAGTCGGGAACCCACACCAAGGGGACCCAAAGAGGTCCAGACCGCGGTCGGTAGTATACCGGATACCATACCCAAACAGGGGAAGGGCTGCAAAAACTTCTCAGACCCCAACCCTAAGATGATATCTCACAAGCCGAAGAAAGCCAAAGAAGAAGAAGCATTGGTGGAACACCCACTGCCAAACCCTTCGGAGGTAGACATTTTTCCCAACAAACCGGTCGGTTATAATACCGGCACGTTCACGAAAAATGCGTAGACTTCCCATGGTAAATCGGGAAGAGGTAATGTTAGTACCTCAAGCAATACAATTAGGGATTTTCATATCCAGTTGTATTATGGGGAAGGCGAAGAATGTCTAAGTAGAGGTACTCAATATCGCAAATTATCTCCGAACCATAGACCGGATTAAGGTGGAATTACATCCAATTAAGGAATTTTCCATCTTTCCGCAGTTCAACGGGCATTAATTCGGATAAAAACCCCTCGGAGGGGGAACACCTCCAGTACATCCGACATCTATTCCCGGAGGAGAAATCATCAAAAGATCCAAGGTTGATACAACTACATGAGGAACTCCACTTAGAGAAAAACCTAAGTCCTCAAGAGTGTCAATCTATAGCGGAAATATGTGAGGAGTTTAACGACGTTTTCCACCTCAAAGGTGACTCCTGCCATATATCAGTGCCATAACGCATGGGATACCGGTGATACAGGATCAAGCACCGATAAATCAACGAATGTACCGTCTGCCTGAATGCAAGAAAGAGGTAATAAACGAGCAAGTGGAGAATATGCTGGAGAATGATATCATTCAACCAAGCAAAAGTCCATGGAACTCACCACTCTTGGTAGTTCCTAAAAAAGCGGGCCCCGATGGAGAGTTGTGGTCGACCCTCTCTACCTTTAAATAAGAATTATATTCAAGCAACTTCTTGTTGTATTCCAGAATACTACCCCTTATATTAAAATATATATTGGGATATAATATACTGGAAATTCGAAAGAAAAAGAGAATTGTGAGAATTAATATTAATCATATATATAGAAAAAAAATATGTTGGATAATAAAAGAAAAGGTTCCAAGTGGAAATTTTAAGTTAGTTGGAAATATTTAAAGTTAGTTAAAATATAATGTAAGTAGACTATAAGTAAACTTTTGGATTATTGTAACCTATTTTTCTAGTATTAAGAACTTTTGGATTTTTGTAACTTTTGATATAAGATTAACTTTGAACGCCTTTGTAATTGAACGAAAATCCAAGTCTGTAATTAATCCTAATCTAAGCAATAGTTAACAGAAAATTATTCTCTTCAAGGATAATTTTCTTTCTCGAAGAAGGGTGGGATGTTGTATTCCAGAATACTACCCTTATTCGCTTTAACACTAATCTCATGTCCTTTCTAACACAACCTTTAAAACTACATCCTCACATATCTTACATTCTCATTTAATACAATTCATAAACAAACAGACACAATATTCTATATCCAGTCACTTACAGCACATTTAAAAACATGCCCCTTTTCATAACAAGCACATTTTTCGTTTCAAAACATAGCCACTTTGATTTTCGTTCAAAGTTTATTCCAAATTTTTAAGTCACAGAGACTTCTGGATTGTTTTGTTCATTTTATACGTGACTCTCCTTTGTGTGTGAGAGTGACCGAAAGTGTGCTTGACTTAATTTGTTGAAAACCACTATCGGTGTGAGTCTTTCCTTGCGGCGACTGCGTGAAGGTTGTGGTTTGTGTTAAGCTAATGGCCTCCCTGTTGTGACGCCCTAACTTGGAGCGTTGGCAGCCCTCGGAGTGAAGTGCCCAAGCGATGGCGTCCTTGCGGACGCCGGGCCTTACGAATTTCCTCGCCAGTGCTTTGGCTGTTGCCCTACCACTTGGGTGGGACAAGCTGTGGTTGATACCGAAGGCCTGACGTCGCAGGAGCTCTGGGAGGTACGATCGGATGGCGTTTTCCTTCGTGTCGCAGTAGATGTTGTGGTGTGGTGCCGACAAGATTAATATCGAATAAATAAATTACCATAGTCACGATTGGCAAGTGTCATATAGGTTGCATTCGGTGCCGACAATAATTCAAGGTCGACTCTTTTCATTGTCACAGAAATGAATTGCTCCAGTTAAGCATCATATGACATGCACTTGGTGCTGCCAGTGATTCATAATTAATTGGGTCAACTCGTGTCATTGTTTTTACACTACACGCTAAGCTGGTGCTCGAAGTAAGAATAGCATAATAAGCAAAGTTTTATTTTTGAATGAGTGAGTAAGAATTTGTAAATACTTGAGCGGATGATCGGGAGTATAAATACCCCAACAGGTGTGGGAGGTTTGGGTCGGCGGCTTGCGCTTCGGCGGTTATGGCCGCGCTCAGTGCTGTGGGCATCGATATGTCGTCTCGTTGGTTGGCGTCGTACCAGTAGCGATGGGAGGCTCGTCGGTCGGTGCGGTGCTGTTTGTTGCGTCGTTGTCGGTGGCTGTAGGCAAATCGTCTGGGTGGGTCCTGGAAAGAGCGTTGGCTACTACGTTGTCTGCGCATCGAGCATCCTCCAGTTTGGCGTTGAAACGCAGCATACTCGAGGTGTCTGACTTGGCGCGGTGATGCCTTGTGTGATCACTGGGTCGGTGCGTAGACCAAGGGCTTCTGGTCGGTGAAGATCGTGAATTCTCGCCCTTCAAGGATCTTCTCGAAGTGTTTCACAGCTGCATATATTGGCAAAAGCTCTCTGTCATAAGTGCTGTAGCGCTTCTGGATGTTCGACAGGTTTTGGGAGAAAAAGCCGAATGGTCGCCAGTGTTGTTGGGTTGTTCTTGCTCTAGCGCGGCCCCTATTGCGGCGTCGGAGGGGTTCGTCCTCGGCCCTAAGTTTCCACCCGGGCGGAAGATGGTGCTATAAGCTGCGTCGGCGATAGCCCGATTGCACAACTGGAAGGCACGGTCCGCTTTGAACGTCCATGTTAAGGTTGTCCTTTTAGCAAGACCCTTGAAGAGGTCGTGGAGTGGTGCTTGTAGGTTGGCGACATGTGGGACGCACCGCCGGTAGTAGTTCATGATGCCGAGGAAACGGCGGAGTTGTTGGTTTGGGGAAGGTCCTGATGGCGTCCACTTTTGCCGAGGGATGTTGGAAACGTTTATTCGAGATTTGGTAGCCCAAGGGGCGCGCACATGTTCGAGGTGTTGGTCGTGTCCTTCCGATTTATATATATTATATTTTGTTTTCACAGAACTTACCCCGGATCCCCTTCAGTTGATGCTGGAACTCTTTATGGTGGTTTGCTTCTGCTGTACGGGGATGTCCCTTATGGTTACTTATGATTCTTTGTTACTGGATCGAAATCTTCTTCAGTTGTTCATCTTCTCGTGCGACCTGTGCGCCAAATTGTTGATGTTGCATCCATTTAAGTATTCGCTGGTTAAATGCGAATTTGCGCGCACTCAATGATATTGTAGCGAGCTTAGGGTTCGCTGGATTAATTATTTTTAGTGAATAAGAGCCGTTAAATCGATTTTTAATTAATATCACACTTTATTAATTCGCTAATAACCCGTTACTTATACCGTACACTTCGATTTCCTTTTCTATCGCTTGCTTCGCTTTTTCTTATTCTTTTGTCACCATCAGCTGTGTCGACGTCTTTTTTATCGTTTTTACATTCTCATTCCGGTATTTCGTTTCTGTTCGTTCCATAATCTTGAATGTTCTAGTCTCCTGTTTTCCAGTACTTTATAGAATATTCCAGTACTTGTTTTGGACTTTCCTGAATATACCAGTACTGACTGTCATATGCGTCACAATATGATAAAAATGAAATAATTATAATCAAAACTAAATACGTGTAAACATCCCGTCAACGCTTAGCACACAACCGATTTATTATACGTCGTTCCCAGAACACCAAGGATAACAAAATCTCAATACCAAACACTATAATCGACACTATGATTTATTCCTTTTAGCTATTTATTATACTATTTGATTTATACTCTTTTTTTTCAATTTGATTTATTCTTTTTTTTTTCGCAAACCCAACCGCACGCTTTGACTGCTTAATCAACAAGAGCGAAAATCTCGTGTCGTTCCCTTCAACATCCTTTTTTGTTCCGCTTCCTCAATACAGGACAATTGTTATTTTGAGAAAACGGAATTAGCGAGACTATGGCTGTGTGCAGTATGATAGTGATTTTGTAATAGAGGTTTTAATTTATTTTAAATATGTATGTACTGTATGTGGGAATATTCTATTGTATTTGTATGTGATGTGTTGATATTGGTAAAGGATATTCAAGTATAGACACGAGATTGCAATTATTATAGGGGGGTGATAATTAAATGAACTTAATTATATAACACTCTGACGAACGGCAGTTTGCGGAGAACGTGATTGAGTCTTCAATGCGTGGGAGCGGGTAGCGGCCCGGGATAGTGCAGGCGTTGGGGAGAAATTCCCAGCCTAAGGAGAAGGTTGTTGCTGGGTAGGTTTTGCTGCATGTGGACGAGTATTGTCATGCAGCTACATCACGTTGCACCTGTCTTGGTCCTTAAATGATCTTTTTGTTTCTTCTATAACATCACTTAAATAGATTAATTGTGGCTGATAACGTTCAGCTTAACAGTTTGACCAGGTTCAAGACGCTCGTAGTGAATGACTCCTTTCCAATCCCATTTTTCATTTCATTTTTATTTCGTTTTAAATTCTTAGTTTCTAATTTATATGCTGGACAAATAATACGTGAATTCTAGCTTAATTATCTTATATTATAACTTACTGGTCCCACGCAAACGCTCTCAGTTAAACATAATAAGTGTTTTGTATTTGTTTGATACAAAACTGTCCACCACCCAATATGTATTGTTGGTGGGCCGGGGGAACGACATCAGGAACACGATGGTGTCTCCTGGCGTGCAGTGACGGTTCTGAAATAAGCTGGAAATTAATGCGCGAAAAGAGCAAAAAAATACCTAGGTAGAATCGGTATCAGTCCTCCAGACGGGAATAATGCCGTGGGTTGGTTTGATTTCCATCTGCCCGTGACCGCTCAATCTCGAATGTTAGTAGTACAAAATATCCCAAAAAGCCGGTTGTTGTTTTTGGGCTGGCCCCAAACAAATTTAGGGTCTAACAGGAAGCTTTAAAATATTTGATACAACCACCAGTAAAAATGCACAAAGACCTTACTTTAAGAAAATAGAATATTTAATTAACTAACTGAAGTGACAAAAAAGGCACATGGTTTTTGAATGCAAGATAACACCCAATTAATTCTTCGACAGTTGATCGTGCACTGTCAACTCGTTTCTATCAGGTGTGGTGAATATGTTTGTCGGGGAATGTACTAGACGTTCATCGTACTAGAATCTTCCCGAGCATATAATTGCGAATCCGCAACAATAAGACTATTGTGAAATTTGCCTTTTGTGGCTTTATTGTGATTATGTGTCTAACAAAGAAAAATTCGAAAAACCTTGTGCCAAATATTTTTTTTCTGTTTTTACTTAAAATTTAACTTAATTATTTTTTTTTTTATTTATTTAAATGAACATAACTTAAATCTTATACCCTAATTCTAGGAAACCTAAGTCTGTGCCAGCTGAATGATAATGCAATGATTCTACTGACATTGGTAATCAGGTCTTTAATTGCCATTCAACCACCAAAACTGTTGGCGCTGTCCAACGTTATCGTCCCGGTCTCTTTGGGAGATAGCCCTACTGAATCGCAAGAGCACTTCTTCTGTGCGTGTGACTTTCCGTCCGTAGCACAATCGCCCGTCTACGGATCATCTACTTACATGATAGATCAAGGGGAATTCTGGATCCATCCTGTATAAGCCTTTTCATGTCCAAATCAAGGAACGCCGCTGGTGGAACAAAGCCGTGGCGACGCACGCTCTCAATGTACAGAATATTTGGATAATAAGCCCCGGAAATTAGGTTATTGGACGAGATTATTGCTCTCGCAGCATGTCCTCTGATTAATTTGATCATAAAATTATCCACCCTATAGTCTCATTTCAATAGTCCGATTCCGGCGTTCGATATAATCTGATCCTTTCCAATCCCACCAGACATAGAGTAATACTTCCTTGGTATGAATATTCGGTTGACAATTGGTGGATGTGGCTAGTCTGGATTAACCCATGTTTTTCTGCGTTTAGGATCCTTTTCATCAGCCGCAACGATTTTGTGCGAAAAATTCGTTCCTTTGTATCGAGAGGGCAAATTCATGCAGATGTCAAGTTTTCGTTTTTTTGTTTCCATCCGTTAGTTCATGAGGAGCCCATTTTCCTTATTTCTGTACCTTTTTTATTATATGCAATAGAAGTGACATGACTTGTTGAGAAACTCCCAAGTGTCGTCAACGATGGCCACACAGTAGGCACAGAGCCAATACTTAGAAGTGCTTGAGTTGGTATGTATCCACTTTGCAATGCATTTTTGAAAAACCGAAATGGCCAAATTACCAATAAGTAGTAATATTAATCAGGCACTTAGGTCACATACAAGAAAAATCAATAACAAATATCGACGGTTTTAAAAAAGACGAGATAAAAATCTGAATATGAAATGCGTCGCCAGCTTTTGTGATTCCCCATCATATTAGCTTGCAAATAATAACAATGAATATCCTTTATACGTTCACTACTACTTTCCTGAAATTTGTGGTTTCAGACACTATATATCATCGCTGTCAGCCAACATGTGGTGTAGTATGTAGTGGAGAAACAGTGGTGAGTGGTAGATTGACAGCACTGATGGATCAAGTTAATGACTTTACGAAACCACCAAATAACACATTTGCCTGTTACAAATGTGGAAGAAATTTATAGGTGAGATGGGAAAACATCCATATTGTACCATGAATGATTTCATTATTAACAGATATCGGCGCGAATCTTTGTGATCCCATGTACCAAGGCATATATGGGGGGAAACAAAAGCATCCTGCAGATATCCATGTAGTGCTCAAACGAGCTTGGACATCCGGCTTAGAGCGAATTATTTTAACTGTTGGATCGCTAAGTGAAGTGAATCAGGCAGTAGAGTTAGCGCAATCAGATGGTAAGGAATTTTCTCTTCTATACGATTATATTTAAAAACAATGTCTTGCAGAAAGATTATTCATAACGATAGGTTGTCATCCAACGAGATGCAATGAATTTGCAATTGACCCGGAAAAATACTATGAAGAACTTTGTAGACAAATTGAAAATAACCGCGATAAAGTGATTGCAATTGGAGAGTGTGGACTGGATTACGATCGCTTGCAATTTTGCGAAAAAGACGTGCAGAAGACATATTTTGAAAAACAACTTTCCTTAGCCGAGAAATATGACTTACCACTCTTTCTCCATTGTCGAAACTCGTTTACTGACTTTTTTGAGATAATAGTTCGAAATAAAGATAAGGTTTTACCAAGGTGTGGTGTCGTTCACAGCTTCGATGGGACTCTAGAAGAAGCGAAAAGTGCTATTGACTTTGGATTACATATTGGGATTAATGGATGTTCTCTTAAAACTGAAGAAAGTTTGAAAGTAGTTAAAGAAATTCCCACTAACTACTTACTGGTGGAAACGGATGCTCCATGGTGCGGCATTCGACCTAGTCATGCCGGTTACAAATTTATCAAATCAAAATTCAACAGTACAAAGAAAAAGGAAAAATGGACAGAAGAACTGTTAATTGATTCACGAAATGAGCCTTGCCAGTTGACGTAAGATCTTTAAAAAATTCAGAGTTCTCGATCCTAATTAAAGCTTTATTTTCATGCAGGCAAGTTGTAGAAGTAATTTGTGGCATCAAAGAAGAACCTATGGACAAACTGGTTCCCACCTTTTTCAACAATACCATGCGACTATTTTTCTTTAAAGAGAAACTACTGTGAAAGAACAGTCACTAAAATCTGTGATTTTTTAAAGAGAATAACTATATATTTTTGCGATCTGTAATATATATTTTTACATTTCTTTAAGATGTTAAGGTCTATGGCAGATCCCAATAATAAATAACATAGATAAGGTTAAGCCAACTCTAGGAATTTCAAAACATAAAAAAAATAGGTGCGTGTCTTCAAAATGAAAAAAAAAGTGTGGGAGCAAATGTTGTTGCTTGATCCCGAGCACTCGAAACCTGTATAAGACTAAACTAGTTTTTTCAAACCCAGTTTTTTTTATCCAGCTATAACACAAATCTTTCCCAATTTTCATGAAAATTTAACTTTTAATTGGAACGATTAACAGAAATACAAAGACACTTTTTCATGAAACATATTTCTTTAATTGTGAACAATTCAGTATCTACTTTAAGTAAAAACAAATTTCAAATGCCCACCATGTTTAACAAGTGATAAAATATGTAAAATGTTCTTATGCATTTGCTTTTGAGATGTAGAAGTACAAAACTCTTTGCTTTTGTTCTAGTTTGGGAGCGGCAGCAAAAAGCTTTCCGGTCGTGGAGCACGTCCTATCAATTGATTCCGCCGCGAATCTTCACAACTGTCCTTTTCTACTTGTAAAAAAAAAATGTTTTTTATCCTTCAAATTATAAGTATAATAATAATAATAAGACCACAAATATATTTTTTAGTTCTTTTATTCTTTTCTCGGTTTGTGAAGCCATGCACTTTCGGGGTCGCACAGATCAGTAAGTGAATAAGAATTCTTTTCTCGGAAATAATCCTAAAATTATGTTACTTTTTGTTGCTCTAAGGTGGTTTAACCGCTTAAAACTAAAATCACGAGGGGAATGGACGAATTGGGGGAACGAATTAATTCGTCAATGAAAATGACTGCTATAAATGGAATGTTCGCATCAAATTTTACAAACGATTTATTGGAAACGGAATTGCATGTCCGTAGTTTAGCCCTTGAAAATGGATTATGTCGAGTTTAACACTTACCATTCATGAGATTTTTAGATAAACATCTACCTCTTCTGGAACCCAGTCCATTGATACCAATAAATATATTTCTAAGAAAACTAGATGTTTGCTTTATCGGCAGGACAGTAAAAAATGATGTCTGGGTTTGAAAAGCATTCTGACTCCGTGGCCAGAATATTGTATTGTACTGTAGACATTTATCCTGGCGTTAGCGTTACAATAATCACTACACAAATTAATATTTCTTATTTTATGTACAGGGTAATGATGCTTTTTGTATGCCCATATAAAAAGGCGTTTGTCATTGTTGCGGATTCGCACTGGACATAACCAGCGAATTCGCAACTGAATGCTGCCCTTGGCAACACAATAACAAATGTCAGCAACTACCTGACATAATCAATTATTATTCTGTTTGTCGAGCAAGCAAATTGAAAACTCTCTCTTCTTCGTTAGCGCTTGGCGTAGATAGATGTTATCCAAAGAAATCAAAAGGAATCAATTAAAGAAACTACATTATTGTTAATTAATCTACAAGCAAACTCTTTTCTTTATCTGGAGAATTCGTTCTGGACTTGCTGTATCTCAAAATTCGGTATTCTTTTCCCTTTTGTCAATTACATTTCCAGTTGTTTTAGAACCAATGGAATCAACATTAATTGGGCACGCCAGGAGCATTTCTGGGATCCTGGCGTCCTTCCCTCGGCCCACCAACAGTTCTAGTTGTTGGTGGAAGCTGCGTTCAACGCTCGAACACAGAGAGTCATGCTATTATTATTATTATTATTATTTATTACGATGTAATTAATTACACAGTAACTTAATTATACATAGCGCTAGCTGCCAGGGCTTTCGGCTAATATCGAGTTATTTTAAATTTTTTTGCGAAGGTTAGTAATTGGTATGTGTAGTTGATATTCTGTTCTGATGGTTTTGCCAGGATGTTGATGAAGGGGTCGTTTCCAAATAGTTGGTTTGCGATGGAGAATGACTACGTCGTCAGCGTAGATGCAGTGTTTTATGTTTTTATATTTTACGAGAATGTCGTTTATTCCGTCGAAGGCTATAGCAAATAATAGAACTGATAATGCGAAACGCTGTGGGATACCGTTTTTTATGTTGTATATTTGTGAGAATGCACCACCTGTTGAAAAGAAAGGACTTGATTATGTAGAACATATTAGTGCCAACTCTCCATTGTGCTAATTTATTCAAAATCACATGAGAATCGATCCGGTCGAACGCTTTTTCAAAATCTATGGAGAGAATTGTAGTATGATTTTTGGTTGATAAAGAACCTGTGATGAAGTTGTCAATATGGAGTAGCGCATCAATCGTTCCACGTCCTTGCTTGAAACCAACCTGTTCAATGCGTATTACATTGTTTTTCTCCATGAACCAGTTAAGTCGTCTAGTTATAATTTTTTCGAATGTTTTTCCTAAACATGGGAGTAACGATATTGGGCGATATCCTTTTGCCGAGGTCGGTTCGCCCTTGTGGAATCACACCTGTGTGGAGTATGTTATTGAAGAGATGGAGTATTCGGTGTCTCAAGAGTGGTGGACTGTTTTTTAACATTATGTGTTGGGAGGGCAACGCTTACAGAGTGTTCTGGTAACAACCTTAGTAATTCTAGCGCAGGATAGGTGGCGCTTAGGTCAACGAGCAGGGCATATATAAACAGTGGCACCGATGACTTTCTCTCTCTCTCTCTCCTTTCGCCGCTGGACTTGTCATCAACACAGTTTAATTTAGCTTAAGACTAGAATATTAACTTCTCATTTGTAAATATCATTCTTACGAATAAAGTATCATTTCCAACAGTTTTCCAACAGGTTATGGGCCCAGTCTAACGCCGCAATAAACAGCGAGGCAAAAGCACCCGTCAACGGAACACGTGGCGACAACACGAAAGAGCCCCAAAAGTGACGCCAAGTAATCGGCACGATGCAGGATGGAACGAAAACAAATATCCCGTTGTTAAACAGAGGCAACTACATACCCTGGAAGACAAAACTCAAGGCAGTGCTGGTTCGGCACGAGTTATGGGAAGCGGTGAGTGAGCCAGCACCCACGCCGAAAGACACCGAGTGGAAAAAGAAAAACAACAAAGCCATGGCGTACATAACCCTGAGTGTCGAAGACAATCAGCTAGTGCACATCCAACATACGGAAGAAGCGTACAAAGCGTGGCAAGCGCTAATAAAGAAGTAGGAACGTTCAACGTATGGAAGCAGGCTATATTTAAGAAGGAAACTGTACAGAATACAGTACAAAGGCGGACCAATGAGTGACCACGTGGACGCCATCATGACAGTGATTGCACTGCTCCGAGGATCAGGCAAGCCACTCGAGGATGAGGAAGTCGTTGCTATTGTACTGGTGAGTCTTCCGGAATCGTACTCGGAACTAGTCACTGCGCTCGAGGGCCGTGACGAAAAGGATCTCACAATCGAGTACATAACAGGGAAAATTATGGACGAATACCAGAGAAGGACAGAAACTCAAGGCTCGAGCAGCGAAGGTTCAGAAGTGGCTCTCAAATCAGCAGGTCCAGGTAACCATGACCTAAAGAAGGGACATCTCGACAAAGGCTCAAACTTCCAGAGAGAAAGGAAGGACAAACAGGAAACCCGTACATGTTACCATTGCCAGAAACCAGGACATCTTAAACGGGATTGCAAATGGTACAAAGCAATGAAGGAACAAGCCAGGGCAGGAATAGAAAAGTCAAAGACGCCAATCAGAAGCAGTTTCTCTTCCAAGCGAGAGGTGACACGAGGATCCAAGACGGCGGACAAGATGGCTGGCTCGTGGACTCGGGAGCAACGAGCCACATGACAAACAACTCAGCCTTTTTCGACGGCATCCGGGACTTGAACAAACCAATTTATTTGGCGGATGGATCAAAAATAATGGCAACTGGGATAGGAGATGGCTACCTACCATGCACCGTGAAAGACGGGTAGGTCCAGAAAGTAAGGCTGACAGATGTCCTGTACATTCCCAAACTCGATGACAGTTTAATTTCAGTTCGGAGAATCATCGATAAAGGATACGAAATAGTATTCAAGGACAACGGATGCCAGGTCCTTCAAGGAAAGGAAAGTAGCTGAAGCAGACAACCGCAGCGGTTTGTACAGACTGAAATTGGAAGGAGTAAAGGAGCAGGCACACCTGACCAGAGAAGCAGCGTGCATCCACGATTGGCATCGGCGATTAGCACATCGAGACTTGGCAGCTATCAGACAAATGGCTGGCTCTGGACAGATGCGCATCTCTCCCTGCAAGTGTGAACCAACCTGTGAGAGCTGCATCAGAGGAAAGCTGAGCCAGAAGAAATTCCCCCAGGCACAGAGGAGAGAAAGGACACCAGGGATGCTGATCCATTCGGATCTGTGCGGGCCGATGCAGACAGACACCGAGCGGAAACAGATATTTCCTGACCCTCATAGACGATTTTTCTCGTTTCACAGTCGTCAGGCTAATGAAATCAAAAACCGAGGTAACCGATGCAATTAAAGATTATGTTGCAGCAATTGGAAACAGATACGGCAGAAAACGAGTGGCAATCAGGTCGGACAACGGAAAGGAGTACGCCCCCAAGGAATTGCAAGACTTTCTTCGGCGAGAAGGAGTGGAGCAGCAATTCACGGTCGCATACACGCCACAGCAAAACGGAGTGGCGGAACGGAAGAATAGGACGCTGGTCGAATCCGCGAAGTGCATGCTGTTTGAAGCTGGACTGGACAAACGGTTCTGGGGAGAAGCAGTGCTGACAGCGACATATCTGCAAAACAGGATGACGAACAGAAGCATCGACAAAACACCAGTAGAACTGTTTACAGGTGAAAAGCCAGACCTGTCGCATGTAAGAACCTTTGGCTGCAAGGTTTTTTCGTTCATCCCAAAAGAAAAACGAAGAAAGTGGGATGTCAAGGCACGAGAAGGAGTTCTGGTGGGGTACCATGGCAACACTACAGGATATCGAGTTCTGGACCCGTCAACGAACGAGACCTGGATTAGCAGATCAGTCAAGATCATCGAGAACTCAATCGAGCAAAAGAAGAGCTGCCATGAAAAGAAGAAGAACAAGAAGCTACCAGAGCGATACGTCACATACGAGATACCAGACGGTAAAGAACCAGAAGGAGAAACCGACTCTGGGGAGGAAGGCCAAGACTCAAGACAATAGACTTGAGAGGTCAAGAAGAGCAAAGGGAAGGTAATTCCGCAGACGAACAATTCCAAACATCCCCATCAGTACAAAGAAGAGTTTCTCAACGAAGCAACAAAAATGTACCACCACCGAGGCTGGGATACAAGGAGAGAGTCTGCATCGTAAGAGAATCAAATGATTGGAAAGATTTGCTACAGATGTCACCCAGAGAGCAGAACCCGTGGCGAGTGGCAGCCGAAGAAGAGATGAAGTCACTGAACGACCACCAAGTCTGGGAAATGGTAGATCTTCCTCCAAACAGAAAGGCAGTTTCGTGCAAGTGGGTTTTCAAGGGCAAGACCGATGGCAATGGAAAAATCTACACCCACAAAGCTCGCTTGGTCGCGAGAGGATTCTCGCAGCGGTACGGCGAAGACTACGACGAGACGTTTGCTCCCGTGGTCAAACACGAGACAGTTCGAGTCCTACTCACACTGGCAGCGCAGCAGAACCTTCATGTCCGGCACCTGGATGTGAAGAGTGCGTACCTGAACGGCGAGCTAGACGAAGAGATTTTTATGGAGCAACCCGAGGGATTTGTTATGCCAGGACAGGAGAAGAAGGTGCTAAGACTCAAAAAGAGCCTCTACGGTTTGAGGCAGTCGGCAAGGGTCTGGAATTTGAAGGCAGCGGCAATCCTTGGCAAACTGGGTTTCAGCTGTGGTTGTGCAGACAGGTGTCTGTACTTAAAGGAAGAAAAAGATGGAAGGATGTCCTACATTCTACTCTACGTCGATGACTAGCTGGTGGCCGGAGCAACGCCTGAGGTGACAAGAGCAGTGAGCAAGCAGCTGAGCAGACATTTCCAGATCAAGGACTTGGGAAACGAAGCGATTGGCCAGGGACCGGTTCGAGGAGCTTGCAGAAGGAGTAGGACTGCATAGACCGGAACATTCTGAAGCGAGAAGGAGTGTTGGAAGGGCAACGCTTACAGAGTGTTCTGGTCACAACCTTAGTAATTCTAGCGCAGGATAGGTGGCGCTTAGGTCAACGAGCAGGGCATATATAAACAGTGGCACCGATGACTTTCTCTCTCTCTCCTTTCGCCGCTGGACCTGTCATCAACACAGTTTAATTTAGCTTAAGACTAGAATATTAACTTCTCATTTGTAAATATCATTCTTACGAATAAAGTATCATTTCCAACAATTTTCCAACATTATGTAATCGACTCAATCATATCCTGGTGTTTTACCAGTGACGCCGTGTAGGCTTGACTCTAATTCGATTTTATTGATCGGGAGATCTATTAATTTAGAGGATGGGGACGTGCTAATTTGGGCTCTAATCGGCAGAGGATGAAACGTTACGTCTTCTGTGTAGTTTGACCATGTTTTGCCGAGATGGTCTGCGATTTGAAGGGGAGATGTGATAGTGCCTGAGCCGGTGATCATGCATTTTATTGAGAGGGGGCGATACTGCCCAGTGAGCGTTTTTATATTCGTCCACATTTTTCTGGGAGTAGAGTTCGGATTTATCTTTTCGGTAAATGCTTGGAAGGCTTTTCTTTATTCTTCCTTGGCATTTTTGCGGAAAAGGGCATTTAACTTTTTATAATTGATTGGATTTAAATCAGAGGGGAATCTTTTGAAAATTCTCCATGCTTCTTGTTTTTTCTTCCTTCGGTTGTCCAATACTAGATTCCACCAAGGAACTACTGCCTTATGGAGTTTTCGACTTGTTTGTGGTATCGAGGCATTTGCTCCTATTCGGATTGCTTTAGTAATTATGGCTGTTTCTTGATTAATGTTTTGACTCTGTACATGTTGACTTAGTGCCTGGGTAGTTATATTTTGAAATTTACTCCGATTGGCGAGTTCGAGTTTGAAAATTAGGAAGAAGTTTAGAGGGTTTGGAACATATGCTTGTGTCAATGTTTATTGTTATTGGAAAATGGTCGCTCCCGTTCAGGTTGGGTAAAGAATTCCAGGAGTAAATGGGGGCCAATTGAGGGGAGGCTAGTGATAAGTCTACATGTGTGAAGGATTTGTGATAGAAGTGCGTGTGGGTACCGTTATTGAGTGGTGCTAGATTTGCGGTCAATATGTATTTCTCTACGGTTTTTCCGCTTTTATTAGTGGATGAAGATCCCCAAATGGGGCTCCACGCGTTAAAGTCTCCGAGGAGAAGTATCGGTGTGTGGATGCTATCTGTGATAGTGGTAAGATCGTGTGTGGTTATTGGTTGGGATGTGTACAGGGTAATGATGCTTTTTGTATGCCCATATAAAAAGGCGTTTGTCATGCTATTAAGTATTAAAGGGCAATACAAACGAAGGGTGGCGAAAAAGTGATGGATATGGAAAAAGGATAGGAAAAGATGTATGGATAAACATTGATCTTGAATAAACTTATGCGTTCGGCCGAAACACACCTTTTCTATCGAAGAGCATTTCTTAATCGGTTTTGTTATAAGTGCTCCATTGCCCATAGAAAGGATTACAAATCCCATATTTTATGCGAATTGGAGCTTAGATTTTTAAAAAGTACAAACAAAAAGCGTCCATTCACTTTGTTTTACCGTTAAAAACATCGTCCATAATCGTGGCCGTTCGAGATTACACATATTTTAAAACTCAGTCACGTCCCGTTTCTCTTAGGCATCGGCGCATGGGCGTGCCTCTGTCTTACATAACAGCAAAGCAAGATCATTAAGCGGACTCCTCGATAGTATAGTGGTTAGTATACCCGCCTGTCACGCGGGAGACCGGGGTTCGATTCCCCGTCGGGAAGCCTCTGGCGCAAGACTAATGACCTTGCCCGGCACAAACAAATCATTATGGAAAATTTAACAAGCCTCAGGACTTACTAAATAAGGCCAAGACCGGTCCCCGGTTGTAGTGCCGATGATGATGATGATGAAGATCATTAAGCAAACTACATCAATTTCAAGAGTTTCTTGCAGCCGAAGGTTCGAACATGCTAACACTATTATTGGTCCACTAGCTACTTTCTCTGTTGGCCAGAAGTCATACTAATAGAAGATATCTCTATTGCAGCGGTCGGCAATAGAATCTCAAAAGGCAGGCTACGTTTAATTACTGTCCAGGGCAGACTAGTCAAGCCAACATTATTCTAAAGGTTCGGCCAGATTTTTAGGTGTATACGTAGACCGTCTACGATGGAGGGATGGCGTAAACCAGGACGCCCAGAGCCTGGGAGTGCTAAACTGGATGACATCGGCTCAAAATCGAGACCGGTGGAGAGATTTGTTAAATAAGGCCAAGACCAGATCCCGGTTGTAGTGCCGATGATAATGTATTTACACCACCACCTAGCAATCATATTCAAATGGAATAGGTGAGCAATAAAATAGAATTTTGAAGATGGAACTCAACACCCACTTGTTGGAGAATTTACTACAAGTACCTCTTTTGATGGTATCGAGATCAGCCAGCCCCTGACGCTTATAGCATCCTGGAGCGATGGCTACTTCACCTACACACTGGAAATACCTGGTAAGGGTACATATATACTTATTCAATCACTGAAATCAGTCTTCCAGGCATTCGTTCAGGAAGTTCAGCATTACGTACCTATGCCAATCAGTCCGAACCCATTTAATGCAGTTGTCATAAGCATTAGCAACAGGTCATAACACATATCTTGAACGACATCGAGAACTAGCTGACATTCCGCAGTTGGATCTTTTATTCTTTTTCCTGGGAAACAGCAGTGTGAGCAGATGCTCAATCTAGAGATAGACATTTAAGACCTTTTTGATTAACACCGTTGTCTGTCAATTGAAATTCCACTGAGATGGCACAGTGAACTTCCGGTCATGATTGTGAAAAGCAAAATTTTGAAGAGTGTTGACATAATAAAAAAAAATGCAGTTGTCGCAAAATGGGACTCACAGACTTGCTTCACTTGGTACAAAAAGGTGAAAGGCAACAACGACGAGATATAGTACGGTTCTGGTCAATGCCTGAAGCCAGTGCCACGTTGCGTCTAAACAGCGTTGAATGCGTGTTAGAAAGATCTGGAAAAAATTATATTTTCTCAAATAGAAAGAAAGTTCTACAAAAAGCGTAATTTGTAATATATTTCACATTCTTTGTAAGTGAACGAATTTTAGCACGACAACCCGAAAACTTCAAACACCATGCAGTATCGGGATATCGTAATCACATTTAGAGGTTACAAGAGTAGGTTGTATGCTTTACTAAATACCGTGTACATGTGGGCGTTATACACAATATATTATGTTATGCTTCTTACTGCATTCAACACTCTCCCCTATATTTAATAACATCAAAATTACGAGCTAGACGATAAAACCCTCACTAGAATTATTATTATTATTTTAAGTTAAATGTGAAACCAGTTGCGAGAAAGTAGTGGATCCATTTGACGACTCGGCCATCGAATTGATTATTTGAATAAGCTGAAGAAGCTGTAATTTTAAGAAGTCCCTTATGCATAAGTACAACGAAGAAATGTCAATATGATTAACTTACAATTTGCATCAACATTTTATTTATTGTTTGTGAGTTACACCTGCGACGTTCAATATTTGTACAAATTTTTGTAATGTGATTTGCACTCAATAAATCTCATTTAAAATGCCTCGCTCTGTTTGGAAATCATAGTCGACATCAAGTTGAGTTTGCTTAGTCATAAGTGCGAGGATACCATCCGCTTCCATTTGGGCTAACTCAAAATTAGTTTTTGCATTAAGACTAGGCGCAATAGAGAAAGGAACTCCCAGAAGGTAAGACACCGGATTCTGATCAGAACGATTTAAAGAGCTGTTTGCTACATTACTTCCATACACCTCCGGCGGATAAGGGCAAATTGGAAAAGCAGTTTCTCCTAAAGATGGGCGCTTTGTTTTCCCTGAATCATCTGTCTGGCCTTCTACAATCTCAAAATCCTCAGCATTGTTTTCACTTGTTTCCACAGTTTTATTCGGCTGTACGTCGGTAGCCACTTTCTTCCTGTTGAAAAAAGATAGCATTGTACCACTTGGAATTTTTGAACTAAAACTTAGAACTTTGTTTTTCTGACACAAAAGTTACATTGACAGTTGTGCTCGGAGTTGAATAAAGCGATGACAGTAGTAGTGTCTCTGTTGGATTATGTGAAAAGGCTCACTTTACTATATTCGGGTAATAAATATAGTATAAATTTCACAGGACGTTACCCGTTGTATCGATAGGCAGTAACTCAGGGCGAAATATTTTTGTGAAATATTGGAATGGTTTACAGCTAGAGCGGTCTTATTAGATATCTGTTCTTATTAGGTATCTGTTTTTTAGCAGATGTGAATTACTAGAGCTCTGAAAATACTCTGCTGAAAGAAAGGTCCGTTTTTTAGCAAAATAAATTTTAATATAAAAATATACGTGCCATTGATAGATGAAATTGTAGATTGATGGGATATATCGGTTTATCATTAGGGACCCAGACAAACCGACATCTTTGGAATGTTATCATGGATCACCCGGAAATAGTCTCTAGACAAAAAAGCATTGACAATAACTGGCACTGATTTTAGTGCTGTATTGTTAATTAACGGATTGCTCGTTTTTAAAAGCTAATAGACCAACGGTGGTTTTTTTTTTTTTTTTTTGAAATCTACATTTATTTTAATCACACTCAAATTACACATTTTTCTTAATGTGTGACTAAATGTATGTCCTATTTTATAACGATCGTTCTTATTTTACCTTCAGGCTCTTTGCAAGCACGCTAAGTTGCACAATATCTAATGTTTTGTTTATTTCTTTCGGCGTACAACGACTGCGATTTTGCTTACAGTGAATAGTGAATATATAAGAGAGCTTCCTCTATTACTTTTTTTTTTTTTAAATTATATATTAACAAACAAAAGTTCAAAACAAAACGATTAAAACACCCAAACAACAATTTAAAACAAAAATTAAAACGCAAATAATTAAGATAAAAATGCAGATTGAGAATAATACAGAACCCTCTTTGCGGTCAACCACCCTGGTTCTGGGACCTCCGGGAAGAGTGGTGACCATTGTTTAGTTGATTGAAAGACTATTTGTTTTATTAAAAATATTTTTATTATAAATATTGTAGCGAGCTTAGGGTTCGCTGGTTTATTTATTTTTTATAAACAAGAGCCGTGAAATCGATTTTGAATTAATATAACACGTTATTCGTCCGTTAATAACAACCGTTACTTTTACCGTACACAACGATTTCTTGACTTATCACTTCCGTACTTATATTCTTTACTTATCGCTTGCTTCACTTTCTTACTTATTACTTATTACTTGTCTCCATGATCTGTGTGCGACGTATTTATACCGTTTTCTTATTCTGATTCGGCGTTTCGTTTCAGTCCGTTCCATGGCCTTGAATGTTCTACTATTCCTAGTCTCCAATTTTCCAGTACTTTATACAATATTCTAGTACTCTGTTTCGGACTTTCTCGAATATTCTAGTACTGATTGTCATATGCGTCACATTACCCTCCGCCTAGATTAGTTCGTCCCGAACTAAGTTCACTGGTCTTCTGGGTTAACAAAAGTCGCCAGTCGGTCACGATGTACCACCTTCATCTTGACGTTCGGTCTTCGCTGAATCCTATAGACAACGTCGTTAATTCTTGTGAGGATCTTATACGAGGGTTGCCTTTTATATTTCGGGATTAGAGAACAAAAACAAATATTGATCATCGAAAATCACTTTATTGTTTTTCAAAATATTCCCCATGAAGATCTATACACTTTTGCATGTGTTTGAACCAATTGTCGAAGCACTTTTGCCACTCTGATTGAGGTATCTCCAACACATGCATTCTGAATGCAGCAACCGCTTCTTCAGGTATCGAAAAACGTTGACCTCTCAGTTTGTTTTTTACGTACGGGAATAAAAAGCAGTCATTCGGTGCCAAGTCAGGACTATACGGCGGATGATCCATCAAATCGATGTTTTGGGTGCTCAAAAATGCAGTTGTCGCAGCCGATGTGTGAGAGCTCGCATTGTCGTGGTGAAGAGTGATCCGTCTTCGGCGGTTGGTTTTCCTGATTTCTTGGAAGACAACTGGCAAACAAATGGTTGTGTACCACTCAGAATTGACTGTTCTGTGTTGTTCTAGTGGTACGGTTGCGACATGTCCAGTTTTTCCGAAAAAACAGGCGACCATTTGCTTGAAAGTGCTTCGTGCGCGAACAACTTTTGTTGGATTTGGCTCATCTTGAAACACCCAGACAGTCGACTGCTGTTTACTTTCGGGCTCATACGCGTAAATCCACGATTCACCACCTGTCACGATGTCATAGACGTGTTTCGAAGCACCGCGACCGTATTTTTTGAGCATTTCTTTCGACCAATTGACACGAGCCTTTTTTTGGGCGATTGACAAATTGTGTGGGATCCAACGCGAACAAATTTTTTTGACAGTCAAATGTTTATGCAATATTGAATGTATGCTGGTCCCACTAACGCCTAAGGTTGTCTCAATCTCACGATAGGTCACATGACGATCTTCCAATATCAGTTCGCGCACAGCATCAATGGTTTTCGGAACAACAACTGATTTTGGACGACCTTCACGAAATTCATCTTGGAGTGAACTACGACCACGATTGAATTCACCATACCATCGATAAACACTCGTCCTTGATGGAGTTTCATCGCCTAAAATTGAATTAAGTTCATCCATGCACTGTTGCTGAGTTAATCCACACCGAAAGTTGTAAAAAATAATCGCACGAAAATGTTGACGATTTAATTCCATTTTTGGGCCGAGATGAATCTTTTAAGTTACTGTAAACAACACAAATAGCGCCATATGTCAAAACGTTCTGAGTGCGTATAACCTCAAAAATGTCCAACTTTACGACAGCGTTGTCAATTGCCAGATTGCAACACTAGGGTTGCCAAATCCCGAAACATAAGAGGCAACCCTCGTACGGTCCCTCCCAATGTTGCTGCAACTTCGGAGTCCTTCCTTTTTGCCGCTGAGGGTTATAAAGCCACACGTTATCGCCTGCATTAAATCCGGATGCGTTGGTTCGAACGTCGTACCTTGTTTTCATCCTGTCACTTGATACCTTGTTTTGCTTTCAAACCAAATGATGAATCTCATCGTGGCGATTTCTCCATTCGGCTACGTAGTCTTCGGTCTTATCTATGGCGTCTGGAGGTATTCCGAATCGCAGATCGGCTGGTAATCGTATCTCTCGTCCAAATATAATTCTTGCTGGAGAATGGCCCGTCGTATCGTGATTAGCCGATCTATAACTCATGAGAAAGGTTTGTACATATTTGTCCCAATTTCGTTGGTGATCACTTACGCCCTTCAATAAGTACTCTTTCATTGTTCGGTTGAACCTTTCGACCATTCCGTCTGACTGCGGATGTAAAGGTGTGGTCCTGGTTTTCCTTACGCCCAGTGCCGCACAGATGCCTTGAAATATCTGCGATTCGAAATTTCGGCCTTGATCGGAATGCAGCTCACAGGGAACACCATATCTGCTGATCCAATTATTGATTAACTGCTCAATGACGGTTGTTGCTTCTTGGTTTGGAATTGGAAGGACTTCTACCCACTTGCTGAAATAATTCATGATAACTAACATGTATTTGTTGTTGTCGTTTGTTTTTGGGAATGGTCCTGAGATATCAATCGCAATTCGCTCGAAAGGGGCACCCACGTTGTACTGCTTCATAGCGTTCCTTAGTTTTGCTGTTGGTCCTTTGGTCGCAGTGCAAGTTGTGCACTTCCTACACCAAGACTCGACGTCACCTCTCATGTGAAGCCAGTAGAAGCGAGATCGTAATTTTGAAAGTGTCTTATTAACTCCCAGATGTCCACCGGAGGCCCCGTCGTGCATTTCTGTTAGTACATTCTTCACTTATGATGGTGGGACTAGAATCTGCATGCGATGAGATTTTCCGTCCGCGGCTTCCCATTTACGCTTTAGAATTCCATCTTCCACCAGCAAGGAATTCCATTGTGCCCAATATGCCTTAAATGTTCCACTCTTGTCGGAAATATTGTTCCAAGTTGGCCGCTCGTTCGTTTCTTTGTGTTCCAGGATTAGCGACATATCTTCATCCTGAAGTTGAGCTGCGCGTATAGCATCACTCGTCCACCCATCTAGTACTTCTACTTGTACATTTCGCAGGTCGTACGCCTCTTCTTTCTCTTCCGTTCTATGACAATGTTTACAATCTGGCTTACATGGTCTTCTTGATAGAGCGTTAGCGTTATTATGCACCTTCCCTTGACGGTGGGAAATTTGGAAATCGAACGTTTGAAATCGTTCGATCCATCGAGCTATTTGTCCTTCCGGATTCTTAAAATTTAACAACCATTTCAGGGCCGCATGATCCGTCCGAAGATGGAATCGACGTCCGTAGAGGGACTTATGGAAATTCTTAACGGCTTCTACGACGGCCAGCAGTTCCTTTCTTGTTGCGCAGTAATTTCTCTCTGGCTTAGATAGAACTCGACTATAATATGCGACAACTCTCTCTTTACCATCGACTTCTTGTGACAACACCGCTCCGATTCCTGTGTTACTTCCATCAGTATCCAATATAAATGGGCAATCCGATCTTGGGAATGCCAATGTTGAAGTCTTACATAAGTTGGCCTTCAATGTGTTGAATGCTGCCTCACACTTTTCTGTCCAATTGAATTTCTTGTCTATACTTGGTAGTCCGTGTAGGGTTTTAGCCACATTGGCGAAACCTTTAATAAACCGTGGGTAATATGTGGCTAATCCCATAAAGCTTCTTAACTGTTGCTTGTCTTCTGGAGTAGGCCACTCTTGGACAGCTGCTATCTTATCAGGATCCGTTTGAACTCCTGCAGATGAAACGATGTGTACCAGGAATTTTACTCTCCTTTGGAACAGTTCACATTTCTTCGAATTGAGCTTTAAGTTGGCCTGTCTTAGTCGTTCGAAGACGGAGCGCAGATTATTGATGTGTTCTGGTAAATTCCTTCCAACAACGATGATATCGTCCAAGTACACAAGACACGTCTTCCATGTAAGTCCCCGTAGAACACTTTCCATTAATCATTCAAACGTTGCTGGAGCATTACACAATCCAAAAGGCATCACCTTGAATTGATAAAGTCCGCTTCCAGTAGTAGCGCTTATCCTCCTCCTTCACTTCCACTTGCCAGTAACCGCTTTTTAAGTCCAATGTTGAAAACCACTGAGCTCCAGAAAAGATATCTAGTGTGTCGTCGATTCGAGGAGGTGGGTAACTGTCTTTCTTCGTAACGTCGTTTAACCGGTGGTAGTCGACACAAAATCTAGTTGTCCCATCCTTCTTCTTGATGAGCACTACCGGCGAAGCCCATGTGCTCAATGATTTCTCGATGACTCCTTGCTCTTTCATCTCTCGAATAATTTTGCCTACTTCTGATTGTTTGGCCAACGGTAGTCGACGAGGTGACTGTCTTATAGGTCTTGACTCACCCGTGTCAATGCGATGTTTAACTATACCGTCCGAATTTATCATTTCCTGTCACAAAAATATGAGAAAAATCGTTCAGGAGTGGTTTAACGCTTGCCTTTTCTCTGTCTGTTAATCCGATTTTCCGGGACATCAACTTATTAACCACAGAGGATGCACCAGAGGGCTGTTGAATTGAATTGTCCTCTCCCCGTGTCTGAATTGAGCTTATCATTGACACGGGTGCACATTCAGCGATTACCTCTCCTTTTCTTATTGCGATCGCCTCCTTGGACGCATTTAGTACTCTGATGGGTACGATGTGCTTCTTCGCATCGATAAGGGCTTTCCCAACAAGGATGTTCCCCTTACGCTGATTTTGTGCAGCTTCGGTGATGTAAAACCGATTGTCACCGGGATCACTCTCGAGACTGGTCCAAATTACCGAGTCTGAACGAGCTGGGATCTCATCCTCCTCACGCACATAACATTTCAGCCTTCGCAATTGTTCGTCCTGCAGTGTAATAGCAACCTCCAAGTTACCAATTCGCAGTGTTCTTTGCCCGATATCTAGAACAACTTGGTGCTCCTTCATGAAATCCATTCCAAGAATGCATTCGTCCGTAATGTCGGCAACCAAAAATTTATGGGAGATGGAAATATTGCCCAGCACTATTAATCTCTCGACTTCTCCGTATACTGTAGAACATTCTCCTGTGGCAGTCCTCAAAGCGTATCTTCTATTTTTATTAAGGGCAATTTGGCCCACGACATCCGGCCGAATTATGGATCTCGTTGCTCCAGTGTCGATTGTCACTGTTGTTGTCCTTCCATTAACAATCGTAGTTATAACCAAACTTTGGTTATCCCGTTGGAGTTGTGATACAGTTACGATGCTGGGGCTGCAAATTCCACCAGGCGACTTTCGCCCCGTAAAGTCTGCCCTTACAAGTTTCCTGAGCTATTGGCCTCAGGTTGGTCCGTTGATAGTCTCCTCTTATAATTAGCGCATGAACAACAATTCTCACTTGATGTTTCATTCGTTCGTCGACGTTTCCTACAGTCAACAGAGATGTGGCCGACTTCGCCGCATCTCCAACACTTCATGTCAGTTCTCGGGGTTCTCCGTTGTACATGCCCGATTTTTTGGCAGGAACATTCTTGGACGGACGTTTCTCGAACTCTATATGTACTCCTGGTAGCCAGTTTAGCAGATTCATATGCCAATGCGAACGCCAGTATTTCATTAGTCGTCTTCTTTCCCGCCAAACGAACGGCCAGTTGTAAGTCCCGATCTTGGAGTGCATTTATAAATGCATCCATTGCTACCTCGTTCAGAAATTCCTTAGTCATATTTGAATAACACAAGCTTTCCAATCGCTCAATGTCTGCCTGCAACTGTTGAAGATTTTCTCCCGGTTTCTGCGTTCTGCTCCGCAGTTGCATGCGGTATACCTGCTGCATGTGGTTGTCTCCATACCTAGCTTCAAGACCGTCTCTTATCGCTTGTAAATCTGTTTGCTTCTCTGCTGGTATGGTTTGTAGCAATTCTGCAGCCGCCCCACGGAGTGCCACGATTAGTGATGTTGACTTTTGCTCATCCGACCGCTTATATTAATTGGCCGCGGCGTCAAACTGACGTATAAATACGGAGAAGGGTCCCGTTCCATCGAAGGTTGGCGGTTGTATCCTCGTATCTTTGTAGTCATGTGGATTGCTAGGCGATGTCTTATTTATCTCAACACACTCAAGTCTCTTTTCGATTCGCATTATTTCATCGGTGATTTTTAGATCCAGAATTTCTACTTCGTTTCGAATTTCTTCCTTAAAGTGTTGAAAATTACATTTCATCCACTGCGTTTGGGCATCCAATTTCACATTCAGATCTGCAGCTTGTGCGTCGAATTTCGAATTTTGGACATCCAACTTTGCATTAACATCTGCAGCTCGCGCGTCGAGTTTTGAATTTTGGGCATCCAACTTTGCTTAACAACTGCAGCTTGCGCGTCGAATTTTGAATTTTGGGCATCCAACTTTGCTTTAACATCTGCAGCTTGCGTATCCAATTTTGAATTAATATCTGTTGCTTGCGCGTCGAATTTTATCATCATCATTCTGAACATCTCCGAAATGTCCAACAGTGGGGAACTCTTCTCCGTTACAGTGCCACCATCTTTACTCGCTGTTTCTTCTCCATCCAGACAGTTTGGGCCAATCGTAAAAACATATGTGTCGACATCAATACCCTCTTCCTCCATTGCTGCTTGCGAACGCTGTCGAAGAATTTGCTTCTGTCCTCTGCTATCCAGATTCCGGTCCTCAAGTTCCTTCTTCAACTCAGGAACGCGAAGATCCTCCAAATGTCGATCTGACATCGTCACAACAGACTTTCACAGACTTATTTATTTCACCAATAATTAATCCCACTACTGACACCAGCTTAGGGTTCCCTGGATTAATTATTTTAAAATAAATAAGAGCCGTTAAATCGAATTTGAATTAATATAACACTTTATTAGTCCGTTAATAACAACCGTTACTTTTACCGTACACTTAACGATTTCTTGACTTATCACTTCCGTACTTATATTCTTTACTTATCGCTTGCTTCACTTTCTTACTTATTACTTATTGCATGTCTCCATGATCTGTGTGCGACGTATTTATACCGTTTTCTCATTCTGATTCGGCGTTTCGTTTCGGGCCGTTCCATGGCCTTGAATGTTCTACTGCTCCTAGTCTCCAATTTTCCAGTACTTTCTACAATATTCTAGTACTTTGTTTCGGTATTTCTCGAATATGCTAGTACTGATTGTCATATACGTCACAATATAAATTCAGTGACGCCCACGACTGCCGGACGCCACACCGGATTGACTGATGTTCTATAGGCTGGACCATACATTTTCACAAATGGCAACACTTGATTTCTTAAAAACCGTTAGAGGGAGGGGCGCGCAAGTGGCGGGGAATTGTGCGTCGCTTCATGCAATTTTACCCACGATGGAGCGCTTCACGGGACAACAGCGTGCTTTTTGTGTAAAACAATTTTACAAAAACAACGATTTCCACGTTACTGTACGACGTCTATTTAGGATTGAATACGGATTACGCGGTTTAAGTGAGTGTACAAATGCTAAATTAATCAAATCTTGGATCTGGAAGTGCGAGCAAACGGGACCGACAATGAATATTAAACAAACAGGGCGGTCACATTCAAGAAAAAGCGATGAAAACATTCGGGAAGTTGAAATTTCCATAAGGAACGATTCAAAATCAGCATGTGTCAGCGAGTTTTCCAAAGTTTGTGTAGTCGATTGCAGGAGTGCCACCGACGAGACGGGGCACATCTCGACGATATCATTTTTTAAAAATTAATTTCAATAAACGTTTATTACGTTAAATAAATGATCAACAAAATAGCATTTGTAGTTTTATTTCTAGTCATGTTTCAAAAGTGTAAAAATGTATGGCCCACCCGCTATTTAAGGTACGAGTATTTTCGTAGTTTATCGTATTGTCACAAATTCAAAACCGACACACTTGTCAACCGTTAGCGTGACCTCATGGCGTCGCACCGAGCCTTAAGCCAACTAATACGACATCAACACACCGATTCTGGAGCCATCTAGAGGAATACTGGAGAATACACTAAACTGGCAAAAACGTCAGAAGCAGACGGAACCACTAGAGAGAACACGTGCAAGAACTAAGAAAAATGAGAGCTAGAGGAGACGAGGAATTGAGGAATTTTAACGGAGCAAAAAGAGGTTGTCCTTGAACATTGAAGCACTCTTGCGATCCAGTGGTCGAACTCGCGTAAAAAGAACGGATAGTTTTAAACTGGACATAGTTTAACGGTCGTGTGCGAAGTAAAAACGTAACAGTATTTATATTGGGTTATACAATAGGGACTTGACAGCTTTGAATTTAATTTGTGAACGCACCCTTTCACTAATCATCCAACTGTCACTGTCAATTTATTCAGTAAACTCAACATTTTCATCGTGGTTAAGTACACGAACGAGCAACGTTTGCAAATTATACAAATTAACTACCGAAAAAAAGTTGTTAAGTCCCTATTGGAAAACCTTATATTATATTTCGTATATAATCTCGTATTTTAAATGATCGACGTCCTCAAGTGCCGGACGCCAATCTAGAGACTGACTAACGAAACCAAAAAAAAAAAAAAATCGAGTAGCGAGAGGCCGACTTGCGATAATGGGCTCGGTGTCAACATATTGTAGCGAGCTTAGGGTTCGCTGGATTAATTATTTTGAATAAATAAGAGACGTTAAATCAATTTTGAATTAATATAACACTTTATTAGTCCGTAATAACAACCGTTACTTATACCGTACACTTAACGATTTCTTTACTTATCGCTTCCGTACTTATCGCGTCTTTTACTTCTTCACTGCTTACTTCTCACTCGACACCTATCGCTTGCTTCGCTTTCTTACTTATTACTCGTCTCCATGATCTCTGTGCGACGTATTTATACCGTTCCCTCATTCTGATTCGGCGTTTCGTTTCTGTCCGTTCCATACCCTTGAATGTTCTACTGTTCCTAATGTCCAGTTTTCCAGTACTTTATAGAATATCCTAGTACTTTGTTTCGGGCTTTCTCGAATATTCTAGTACTGATTGTCATATGCGTCACAATATCTAAAAAAGAAAAAAGGAAGTATCTAAGGATAGTGTCTATAGTTCAAATGGTGTCTAAAGACTTGGATGGAGGCACGGTGAGAAAGAAATCATGCAAGACCGGTAGGTCTTGAGTGCAGTAGTAAACGCAGATCACGTCTTCGGCTTCTGATAATTTGCGCTTTGGACGGTGTGTGTATGTTTGCGCCGTCTTGTACTGTGCCTACGTGTATGTGATATGTTAGCAGTATACCATATGTGATGGGTCCAGGAATCCTCTATTATAGAGGGGAATGTTGTTGCGAAGTGTTCTTTATTCCGTTTTGTGCTGAAGAAAAAAATGGTGGTGGTCGGATCCAAAGAGATCGAAAGAGAGGGGTCAAGGACGTCGATTCCCGTACAAGTAGGTTTTCGCTGTTCTGAGAGACCAACGAAATTAAAATCCATCGCCCTTTTATAATAATTCTCGTCAAGATTTGTTCAATAAAAATACATTAACAATTTTTGGAAGAGCAGAAAAGATTTCCCATGCACTTGGATTGGAATGAAGTATGTTATATATTTTATTATTAACACTTACCGGCTTCCGGCTGTTACAGCCCGTGTTTGTTGGCTTCCGGTTCTGCAGCCCGTAGATGACCTCTCCTGGGAGTTGATCGGCCGGTGTTCCCTACTGGTCTAGGAACCTCCAAAGTAAAACATTAGGCTTTTTTGAGACAGCGGGTGCAGTAATTTTACTAATGGCTAGTTTCTATTTGTGGCAATATAATTTAATTTATGGTAAGTTTTTATTTGAACTCAGTATAATTTAGTTTTTGGTAACTAGGCTCAGTAGTTCACTTACTGCTTGAATAATGAATAATGCCTCCAATGGAGCTCCCTATTTATACCCAAAATCCAAATCAAGATTTTCATTCTTTCCCACGGTCCATTGCTGACTTCCAGACAGCCACCCGACGCTAGTCGCAGTCGAAGGCCATGCCAACGACGATGGGAACTGCACCGTCGCAATTTTTGCCGCCAGTCATGCTAAGGAAGCAACCTTACGCCCACTCTGGCTGTAGTTCTACCCCAAGGCCATGGGAAAATTTCGTTTTACGGTGATGCGAATCTGATTTACCCATAGCAAATAGTATGCATGTGCCTGGGTGAAATTACCTTGAAGTTGATGGGATGTTACGTGATCATCAAGGTTATTAGAATTTTAGGAGTTACGTAGCTTCAATTTGCATGTTAGAACATGGGTATGGGCATGGCTGGGACGTGGGAATTGCAGAAATGCAATTTTAGGTATGAGAATGGCAAATAGCGTGTAACATTAGATGCGTTGAACAATATTACAGATGTGTTTCAAGTTGCATCGTGAGAATTTTGCGTACAGCAATTTGCATGGAATGCTATATGTTTCAACATGCTATTATGCGTTTATGTATGTAGATATTATCGATTTTTGGAATTTTTCGTACAGCATACATGCATATACATGCCATGTGTACGCGAATTTTACAGTCTGGGAGTATTGGAATGTTAGAGTATTTGATGTTATATGGCTGTAAATATCGGGGTATTGGAATTCTGCGTGTAACAAGTACTGTTGCTGAAACGAAACAACAAAAAATGCTAAACCTAATCGCGAACGGCGCTTTCTTCAGCGACGTCCAAAACAGTTTTGCCTTAGCGGACTGTATTTTTCCGGCACTGTCCGGCCAACGATGTTTTCTTAATTATCGGTAGGATTGCACCTCCAGAGCCGGACTCTTCTCTGGATAAACGGGCGTTAGAGTCTTGCCCAGGGCGGATCCCTGATAACAACGGTAAATACGACGCGTCCAACGAAGAAGACAATCCAAATACACGAATACAATTAACCAATTTATTTTCTATCATATATTATATTATCCAATCTGTACTTTCGATCTCTTGCGGCTGGTCTTGAACAAGACCTTTTCGTTAGGAGTTCCTTCGACGACTCCTGCTGCTCCAAAAAAAAAAAAAAAAAAATTGTGGCGAGAAGGCCGAATTTAGCGAGACAGGACATATGTGTCCTTCATCTTGTCTCTGACTTCTGGTCATCTTGCGATAACCAGAATCACCCACATCCGTGAGGAGGTTGGGCTCGGTCTCGCAGCATCTGAAAAGAGAAGAAAAAAGGGGAGGTATCCAAGGATAGTGTGGACAGTGTTAGTCCAAGTGTTCTCTAACTACTTTTATAGAGGGATGGTGGGAAAGAAATCATACAAGACCGGTGGGTCTTGGGTGCGGTAGTAAACGCAGATCACGTCTTTGGCGTCTGATAATCTGCTCTTTGGTCGGTGTGTATGTTTGTGTTTGTGCCGTCTTGTACTGTGCGTCCGTGTGTTTGGTTTGTTAATAGTAGACCCTATGGGATGGGTCCAGGAATCCTCTATTATAGAGGGGAATGTTGTTGGGAAGGGTGCTTTCTTCAGTTTTGTACTGAAGAAGAAATTGTGGGGGTTTGATCCGAAGAGATCGAGAGAGAGAAGGGTCAAGAACGCAAGAGTCCCGTACAAGTAGGTTCTCGCTGTTCTGAATGTTTTCGAGGTACTTATATGCTAATTGAAGCAAGTACTCGACGATAGGGGTAATGGAGGCGCCTTCGTATAGGTGAGAGTTGGGGTAATGACGACCGTCAGGCCTTCTAGAATGATTGGTGCATCTTCTGAGGAGTTTCCTTTCGAAAACCCGAAGTCTTTCCATTTGAGCCGAAGATATGCAGGACCATATGGGAAAGGCGTACGATATTCCAGCTCGGATTAGCTGCTTATAGCAGAGAAGCTTAACTTTGGTGTCAACTTTGTTTCTCCACTTCAAGATGTTGTGCAGTTGCTTAGACCGACCGAGGCCCCTTTGGAGAATGTGGGTCACATGTTTGATGAAATTCATTTTTGGGGTATAAGTGACCCCGAGATATTTCATCTTGTCCTGTGGTCTAATCGTAGTATCTCCCATTTTTATTCGAATATTCTGTGAATATCGAGAAGCAGGTTGGGAGTATTTACTACTCAGAATTATGGCTACTGCTTTGGATGGATTAAGTCGGATTTTCCATCGACTGTAGTACTGATACAGTTCGTCCAAGTGACGGTTGAGTCGATTTGTTGCGAGGTTAGGGCCTTTGGTTGACGTGTACACCAGGACGTCATCCGCATAGCATATTTGGTTTACTCTCCCGTCCACAGGGCGGGGAATATCGGAGGTGTAAATATTGAATAAGATGGGGCCTAGAATGGAGCCCTGTGGTATGCCTGCAGCGGCGTGAAAAGTTCGGGAAAGCTTTCCATTCATTCTAACTTGGAAGGTTCTGTTTCGAACGAACTGGTAGATGATGCTACATAGCGTTCTACTGAGGCCAGTATTCAGTAGTTTAAAAGCGAGACCTTCGATCCAAGTCGTATCAAAAGCTTTTTCAATGTCTAGGCTTACCGCAACGGTGGGTTCCTTATTAAAGAGCCGCACGCAGACGTGGTTTTGAAATAAATTGAGAGCCATAGTGGTGCTGTGCGCTCTTCGAAATCCGAATTGGAAATCAGGTATTAGGTGCCTGGCACTGACAAAGTTATTTAGCTTCTCGTATATGAATTTTTCATATATTTTGCTGATGCAAGTGAGAAGCGAGATAGGGCGAAAGCTTGAGGGGTGATACGTTGGTTTCCCAACTTTTGCTATTGGACAAATAATAGCGTGCCTCCAAGCTTGGGGAAAGTACCCCATCTTGTAAGCATGGTTGAACAGAATGGAGAGTTTTATAAAGAATAAGGCAGAAAGCCTTCGCAACGAGTGGTATGACATGTTGTCGATACCAGGTGATTTCTTAGGGTGTCGAGATTTAACCAGACTCTGTAGGGTATTTGGTGTGATGAAACCGTGACCATTATCACGTGTGTCATCGAAGTATGCACTGTTAGTTGGGTTAAAGACAACAATTGGCTCGTTGAAGTCGTCCAACTTACTGTGGACCTCTGAACTAACGATTGCATTCGTTTCCGGGTCGCCATCTTGGAGAGTGAGTTTGTGATTGTTTTCGAAGGTCTCTCCGATGATATTTGCTTTATTGGTGTCGTTATTGACAACAACACCATTGTGCATAATTGGCCCAGTGATGCGGGAAGCGCCACATATCTTTTTAACATTTTTATAAACGTTCTGGTCCATCTGAATACCCTTCAGCTTGTCTTCCAATTGTCGGGTACGATTGTTTTGGATTCTCTGTTTTATCAGTGTACCAATATTGTGAATAATGGATCGCAATAATGGCTCCCTTTGCGTAAAGCGGTGACGATATCTCATTCTGCAGAGCTTTTTACGCTCCCGGATGAGACGAAGAGTGATGTCGTCATGGGGAATCTGATAGGTCTTTTCAAGTTTATACTTCGGGACATGAGTCTCCGAAGTTTCAACTAGAATCTCGTGAAGTCGTTTTGCAACGTTGTTTATCTCAACCGTCGTTAGGTTCCCGTCAGTGGGAAGAGAGAAATGGTGGAGTTTATCGTTCAATGTAATATTGAAGTTGTCCCAATTTGTCCGCCCATAATCGGGTATGTATCTGATATAAGCCCGGGATGCTCGATAGTCGCGAATGAATGTGGTCACAGCATTATGGTCAGATACACCCGCTGAAACTTGAGGAGGAGTGATTTGTGGAAGTAAGTCTTTGGACACAATAAATATGTCCAGAATTGAGTTACCTCGAGTACCAACCGTAGGTGCGACTATTTTGAAGTTGAGGGCATACATGTGTGCGGTGTACCATTGGTACAGTTTTGTGCCATTTGGGCAAGAGACAGAGTTGTTCCAGTGGGGATGTCTGGAGTTAAAATCGCCGCCTATGATGAAGGGTGTATGCCCCGAGGTCCTTATTAGTTTGCCGATATCTTCGGGATTAATGGGGCCATTATTGGTTTTATGCGAGTGGTATACGGAGTATATATTCACTCTACCATTACTAGCCAGATGCAGTTCAACTCCAGATACCTCTATGGACTCTAGGTGTGGGAGGTCAATAGCTTCATGGCGAAGTCCGCTATTAACCAGTATACAAGTTCCACCTCCGTTGATGGTGGGACCGCCAGTGAGGGTTCGATCTCTTCGAATCATGGAGAAGTTTGGGAATACGGGACGGTGACATGGATGCAACCTAGTTTCGGTTACAAGTACCACGTCCGCCCGGTTTTCCTTTATGAAGTCAGAGACTATCATACGCTTGGAATGCGAAACAAGGGAGTTGACATTTAAGAGGATAACTTTAATTTTGGAATCCATTGTGGAGGGTATGTCTTGCATATGCTGTGAAAAGGAGGGCCTCCCTCTCTGCCTCGGTTGATAGTTTCTCATATCGGGGTCGGATATCCTCAATTAAGCGGGAGAAACTAAGTAGTTTCTCGAGCATTGAAGATTGCCCCCCGGAGGCTTTTGCACCACCGCTTGAATTTGAGGCGTCGTGTTGGCCTTTACCGGGGCTCGCTTAGGGAATTGAATATGTTTTTAAGGGGGAGGAGTTGAAAGAGTTTTTGTATTCCTTGTCTGCTGACCCCTAAACATGTCGGCAAATGTGAATCCATTTTGGATGAGGTTTTGTGTGGCCTGTTTTCCGAAGTCTGACTTGGCTGTTTGCTTAGCTCGAGTCTCCTTGGATCTTTGTTTAATTTCCTTATATTTAGGACAATTTCTATAACTGGCCGGGTGCCCTTTGTTGCCGCAGTTGCAGCAGGTTGGCAGTGTTATTTCATCCTGCACATTTGTTGCCGGATCGTATTTCGCTAGCGGTAGTTCGCACTTGCCAATATCGTCAGATTTTCCGCAACGAACGCAACGGCGACTCATGTTGCACTTTCGGGAGACATGCCCGAAACGTTGGCAACGTCTGCATTGAGGTATTTCTCTGTTATGAAATACCTCGAAGACAACTTGCTGATGCAAAGTTGGAAGCGACTTTGTCCGTATTATGGAATCTATGTCGGTTCCTGGGGCAAGGAGAAGCTGCCATATGTTCAGCTTGCTGTATCTTGTTCACAAACCGCTGTGGGGGAGAGCATTTTTTGACGTCAATGAATTTGACGTTAGGAAATGTTGCCTCAAGAGCAGTTACGATGTCGTCCTTTTCCCAAGAGGCAGCGACTCGTTTTAAGAGGATTGTCTTCGACTTTTCGTCGGCCGGAGTGAGGGTGTAATAATTCACCTCCTTGGCCTTGAGGTTGTCGTTAACCGTGCGATAGGTTTCCCTATCGTAGGCTATGATTTTATTTAGGGATGGACTTAAGGTCTTTGCCTTGAAGTTAGAAATCCCTAGCCGGTTCATGTCACCGACGAAATTTTTTAAATTGAGTCTCGTGCAAAGACCCCGGGTTGCTGTTTCTTCTTAGAAACAGGTGGGCGTTCCCCGACCTCTGGCTGAACATTGTTGGGAACACAAGCAGCCTTTGGTTTTGGGTTAATTAAAGGAGTTGGCCGTGGTGGGCAAGGCTCCTGCGGAGGTACAACCCCCACATGAGTTGGAGTTATCGCGGGGTTCGACAACAGTTTGGGATGCGGCGTTGGCGGGCTGCCGGTGGCCACACGCTTATTGGAGGGTCCTCCTTCGCAGTTTATTATTGGAAGCGGTGTTTTCCGCTTAGGGGCTCTAGACGAGTTTGGGGTGGGAGTGCGCGAGTCACCGTCGTCCATTGTTTCGTCGGAACTCTCAGCGAGACTTTCCAACTCGGGCTCGAGCTCCGATTCCGAATCAGAAGCCTCCGAACTGGCACTGGGCGGGGATGCGGGTGGTGCGGCTTCGAGTCGCGACAATTTATCTCTCAAGACAGCGTTCTCTGCCTTGAGAGCCTCGAGGTCCTCCCTTAATCTCTTTATGAGAGCCATCATGCCCTGATCGGGCTGATGGCCCACACCACGAGAAGAGCAGGTGTCCATCTATTTCGATGTTGCAAACATCGAGCACAAAAAAAAAGAAACAAAAAAACGCGTGGGACGCAAAGAAAAGAGAAGAGGAACAAACAAAAACCATGAAAGGAAACAAGTAGACCTAAAAAAAAATCCTTCTAAATTAAAACAAATATAAATTTGAAAATATAGTTGAAATTAAAAATAAACGAACCTAAAGTTGTTTCCTGTTCACTAAGAAATTTTTTTTTCCCCACTGTTTTTTTTTCTTTTCTTTTTTTTCTCCAAACTTTTTTTTTTTAATTTATTTTTTTTTTTTAAATTTAAATTATAAATTTTTTATTTATTTATTTTGTTTTAAATAAACTTTATGTATGTATCACTGCCCATGATGTGTCTTCTCTCAGCTCTCACTGAGAAGTCTCCAATAATCAATGAATGTTGAAGTCTGACTGATGAAGATTATTCCAATAATGTTGTATATGTCCTGCTGCTCCATCCAAAGTGCCCGCGTTATATAGGCCCGCAGCCGTCCCCTCCTTTGCTCGTTTCCTGGGATCTGCTTTTCTTAGTGGCTTCCCGGAATCGGTGCGCCGCTGATCGTCGTTTCCCTGGAAGTGGTATGTTAGCGCTTCCCTTGTCTTTCCTGGGAATTCGTGATCCATCGCCAACAAGTACTAAGAATTGTTTGGGAATTTGGTTGAACAAACCCATTGTAGGTATAATCATGAAATGCATTTGAAGATACGCACTTCATGATATGAATTTTAGGAATTGGTGTTTATGCATGACAAATTAACATTTAGTTCAATTTATCGTACAGTTGATTCAATTGGGGATATTAGTTGGAATTATTGGATTGAGTTATTATACATTATTATTATTTGGATATGGATTTAGGTATAGGAAATTACTTGGATATATAAATATTGTAGCGAGCTTAGGGTTCGCTGGATTAATTATTTTGAATAAATAAGAGCCGTTAAATCGATTTTGAATTAATGCAACACTGTGTGGCGTTTCTAGCAGATACACACACGACTAGTAAAGAACAACACCACCAAAAGCACATCCATTAAAGCCGCATACCATAGCAATAATATACCATTACCACATTAGTCGAATGTATTTGAGTTTAAGAATCAAATTCAATAAGCGGCAGTGGTCTGATGGGTAAGTGCTTTGGTATCCTTTCGTGATTCTAACCGTGATAGCGTCGGTTCGAATCACTCGTTCTTCACTATCGTCGCAAACGCTATAACTGTATTAGTCCGTTAATAACAACCGTTACTTTTACCGAATACTTAACGATTTCTTGACTTATCGCTTCCGTACTTTTCGCGTCTTTTACTGCTTACTTCTACTTCATACTTCTTACTTCTTACTCATCTCCATGATCTCTGAGTGCGATGTATTTATACCGTTTCCTCATTCTGATTCAGCGTTTCGTTTCCGTCCGTTCCATAGCCTTGAATGTTCTACTGTTCATGGTCTCCAGTTTTCCAGTACTTTCTAGAATATTCTAGTACTGATTGTCATATGCGTCACAACATAAAGGGGGGAACTGCGGGGCTGTTCAAAACACTACAGCCAGTTGTCCTTTCTTCATCACAAACCCAACAACAGTTGGAAGAGGATTGACCTGTTTTAGATTTATCTCTTTCACTCATCACCATATTGAAACGTTTACGATCTGGAACATTAGAGAGATCACTATCATGGAGAATTCGTTTATCCCTGGTACCACGGAAAGCGTTGTAAGTAATAGGGACTACATGTTTCTCTTAGATGAGTCCTTTTCTATCCATGAAAGGGAACGCGTCTGGGAAAATAAACCCATTCTGGAGAATTCTTCCCTGATACATATCATTGGGATAGAATACTCCCGAAATAAATGTATTTTCACTGCACATTGCCCTTGCAATGTGACCACGAATAATTTTAGTAATGAAATTATCCATGTTGTTTACTCCCGATTTGTCATACAGGATTTTATTGGGGTCGAATTTTTTATGTTGTGACACTATGGTTCTGTACATTACGATGCAAGAACGCAAATACTGCACACCGAAAAGCATAAACCAAAAGAAAAATACATAGATATTGTATAATTAAGAGTGCTTGCGAAGAGCGGGTAAGTTAATATAAAACAGAAACTTGTAAAAGAGAATATAACATTTAGTCCTAAGTAAAAACTGCAATGTTAGTGTAAATAAATAAATGGGGATTTAAAATACCCGATACTTCTCCATGTAGGCTGCGGATATTTTATACCATCCCGGGCGGCTATACCCCCAATACTGGTCGGATTAATGCGGGGTACGAAATTATTTTGACTTTGGAGAAAACTGCTACGGAAGAGACTTCTTGTCATAGCATCTGCGTTTTTAGCTGCGGTTATGCTACTGTTATGTGCTTATCAAAGTAAGGATACTGATCAAGCCAGATACCAAAGTATCTAACTACAGTTTTTACTTGTAGGGGAAGATTATTACTTCCTACAATTCAAAACTGTTTCCAATTCTGTTTTGTATCACTCGATGCCCTGTACAAGGGCGTTCTGAAAAGGATAGTTTCTGTTTTTTGAAAATTGATCTATTTCCAACCATCGCAAAAAAAATATCATTCTGTTGAAGTCATCTTGCAGAAGTCTGTTGCAGAAATCAATCGTTTCTCCAGATCTATACACCACAATATCGTCAGCGTATGCAATGGCATGGTTAGAACAGAATAGATCACTAGTGTAAATGTGAAACAATATGGGAGAATTCACTGCTCCCTGTTGTAAGCTGTTTTTGATGTGAAGGGTCTTGTTGGATCTCTACATTTCACCACAAACTGTTTACCCATTATCATATCGTAGATAATGTATAACAAATATTCGGGCATACCTAGATCTGATAACTTACATACAAGTTCTTCTAACCATACGGTATCGAAGACCTTTCCAAAGTCAACCAAACGGGCTCCTGTGCATTGTCGCTTTGGCTTGTTCCACCGTATGTCTGAAACAAGTTTCAGCGCGGCATGAACAGTGTCGTGTTTTGATTTGAAACCGAACTGGTTGTTCGGAATGATACCATTTTCATCACACCAGTTTATATTTATAATTTTCTCGAATACCTTGCTGATGTTTAGAAGCAAGATAATCGAACTAATATTAGCTGGTTTGCTCCTGCCCTTGCCCTTTTTGGGGACGGGGTGGAATACTGGAGTTTCCTAACGGTTTTGAATAATTGGAATTTTTTAGAACGTTGTTGGACAAAACATTGTGAACCTTCACTGCAGCAAGAGGCAAGCGGTTTACAACAATGTTTGGAAGACTGCCAATTCTAGAAGATTTTTTACTTTTAACATATCTAATGATGACCGTAAGTTCATCCTTATACACAAATATACTTGCGTTTAGATTTACGCGAAGTATCCGCTTTACTGTTTCCGTTAAAAGTAGTGAAACTTCAGATTCCGAGACGCCAATTGTTGGAATGAACGGATGCCGTCACTCTCTTAACTGACTCGAAACAGGCACCAATGGCGTTCGCATTCTTTTGCGGATCCGCGGCCAATATTAACTCTTCGTTGGAGATAAGATATTCCAGAGTAAGCCCTGTGTAATTGATAATTCTCGGGAGTCCGCGGAACTCGCAGACATGGAATGTCATTACAATCTTTCCTTCTAAAGATTTTATTTATTTGTGGAAACATATTCGGTCCAATGGCGTTAATGGTTTGAATTTTGCTATTCCAGATTTCATTGTTTACTGATCTGTAATTTTAATCAGTTGTTGAAGGTTTTTGATTAGTGGCTTAATTGTTTTTATTTCCTGGTAATTTGGATCGTTGAACTGTCTATCAAGCAGTTTCAACTTCGAGAGCAGATTGCCATTTAGCCTATTTAGAGCGTCAATTGCTGAGTTTCTGTATCGGTTTATATTATCCCCGCGTGAGTTACTTCCGAAATAGGTTGATTCAATGTATTAGTAATAATGTAATTTATTGTTATAAAGTGATGATTGATTTCATCATTAGAAAAGTTTTTATTTGTCGGTGGATCTACACCACTGGAGCGCAGTTCTCTTTTTAATAGTCGAACAAAGCGCGACCACTGTCCTTTTTGGTAATCGAAAGAATAGATCTTGTCATATTGCTCATGTAGTGAGTGCTCGTTTAGAACATAAATCATTGCGCCGAGACTATAATGATCGCTATCGTACACGATTGCGGGAAAACAATTTCGGATAGTTGTATCTGTATCTAATAATTGTATTCGCTCGTCCAGCAAACGTAAATCCAAGAAAGAATTTCCTTTTGAATATGACGGCGTACTTGTAGCGAACAATTCTAGTTACTGTTCGATGGCATTTGTTTGCCACCAATCGAATAATGCATTGCCTCTTGCATTCCAGATAAAATTACTCCAAGGACTGTGCTTGGAATTGAAGTCCTCCGCCATAAGGAAATAATTGTTTTCTGAATCGAATTTTAGAGTTCGTAAAAGAGTATCAAGGTCATTGATAAATTATGTACACTGGGGAGCTTCAGGAGCATAAACAGAGACTACATATCGATGCCTTTGGCTTTTCAAAGGAATATCTATAATGTAGGCTTCTAGCACCTGGAGCTTGTGTACATCTGTGCAGGATCCGACTTTGTATTACAGACCTTCCTTAATTAAGACGGCGATTCCACCCTCCTTTATAATTTTTGTAGCCCAATTTGTGCCTTTGGTTTAGCTTTGCTTCGCTAGGCAAAAACACATGTGAGCATTCACCTTCTAGCAAATTGCCGTTCGTTCCATTCGGATCAGTGAATTAACATTCGCAGCAATAATTTTAAGAAAACAACATTGAGTGTATGATTTGGAGTTATCTGGAAATAGGGTCGAATAGATTATATCTACTCTAGCTCTGTTCTGTCATTTTTTTTTCGAATTCTTCGATTTTTGTTTCAAATACAACAAGCCGTGCTTGCATGGACAGTAAAATTGTGATTACATCTGTTCGTGCCTCTTGTATAGACATTTTTATGTTCTTGAGTGGTTGTTACACTATTGGTGATTTCTTTACACCACCTGCCATTTGGGCGTATGAAACACTAGGTGCCACGAAGTTGTAACAACGAGTTTTCATTCGTTTCTCTTCTTCATCTTGTTTTTGTTCTAGCTACCAACTTTACTTTTAGTTGTTGGTATTTAGGACAACCACTCAAATTAGGTGACCTGTATTTTTACAGAGGTAGCAGGATAACTTATTCTTATCCGGAAGCTGTTCTTTACGCAACGCGCTTTCCTTAATAGTATGATTGTTGAGGTACTTCACGCATCTTAATTTCATGTTTCAAAACGATCCCACATGGCCGAAGCGTTGACAGCGCATACATTGCAATACGCGTTCGTACTTCTTTATTTTTTCCCAACTTATTGTTTGATAATTGAGGACTCTAATATTTTTGAGTGCATCAATTTGACTGATATTTTTGAGTACATCAATTTGATTGATCCACTTAGAAAGATATGATGAAGTCAACGCAGAAAGATACGCGACAATTCGGAAAGAGGCAATGAGGCTCTTCAAACGCAAAAAACGTAAATGGGAGAAGACTTGGATCGAAGAAATCCTAAAAAATGCAGAGCAAAGAACATCAGAGGTATGTATGCCGACATAAATTCTATTAGAAATGGTTACCGAGGGCGAGGCAAAATAACTCGAGACACAAACGGTCGTCTGATTACAGAAACAAACAATATCGTGACAAGACGGAAGCAGTACTGTGCAAACCTGCTCAATATGCGCACCCATCAACCACAAATAAACGCATCAGACGTACATACAGCGGAACCTCCGCTCCCAGAGCCCTCTTTCAACGAAGTTGTAGACGCAATAAATCGATTAAAAAACAACAAGGCCCCCGCAGTCGACTGCATATCGACAGAGCTTGTGAAGCAGTGAAGGGGGGCAACCGCTCGAAAGATCTGTGTGTAGGGTTATATTTGTATTTATTTGTTTTTCTTACCTCCCTTTGGTGAGTCCACGATTGAAAATAAGTTTTAATTTAGTTTTTTTTTTTAGTAATTAATTTTTATTTATTATTTTATTTAATGGTTGTAGCCGTTCTGGCCTCCGGATTCAAACTGATCTCGAATCCAAAATGCACTCGCCTTTTATACTCTGTGGCAACAGAGATTTGTTAAAAATATTACTTAAAAATTCCAAGAAGCCCAAACAAAATTGTGTGTGCTTCAATTGGAATAGGATTCCCGGAAGTGTACACAACTCTATCTGAACTAATTCCCGGAAGGAGAAATCATGAAATGCATTTAGTAGTACGCATTTCATAATTTTAAATTATAGGGAATTGAATCAATGCACGACAAATGGACTTTCGTTTAATTTTGTCGCGCATATGATTCAATTGGATCGGGATGTAAGGTACTTGGAAATTGAATCAATGCGCAACAAATTAACTTGTGGTTTAAATCTATCGCGCATATGATTCAATTGGAATTATGAGTAAGGGTAAGGTATTCGGGAATTGAATCAATGTGCGGCAAACTAACTTTTGGTTTAACCTGTCGCTCATATGATTCACGTGGATTGGGATTATAGGTACGTGGGAGAGAGTAGTGATTTAGGATCACTACATGTGGGAAGGAAGTATTATGCCGAACACGGGCACACGGTTCACTTCCTCCTCCATCCAATTGTCACTAATTGTTCCGAAAACTGTTTCGTCAAACACCGAAAAGAAACTACAACACAGGAGAGCAAAACAAAAGGGATTGTTGGTGGTGATTGTTTTTATTGTTTTTCTATTATTTAATTTTAATGAAACTATCATAACTCCCGATTTACTTTAAAGGCACCACGCACTGCAACACAACCGATTATTTTTTTATTATCGCTTCCCGGCGCGCACCAGGGTAGCGATGGAGCCGCGACCTGGTCAGGTCGATGGATGAAATTTGACTCAGCGATCGTCATCTCATGCAGAGATGATTTCGCTAAGGAAAAAAAAGGAAGAAAGAGAAAAACTTTTCTCGTAAGGGTGTAACCACTAAGAATATGCGATCTTTTTGGTGCAGTGGTATATGTGCGCGATCGAACAGATTCAATGTAATTGCACGTGTTCGAAAGCAGTGGAACGACGAAACAGGCAGGCGGCAAGGACAATAGGGAAAAATGACCAAATGCGCCGTTGGTAATGTGGGTCATTGTTTACACGATGCCTCGTCGCTATTTTCGACGTTAGGAGAAAAAGGTGCTAAAAGCAAATTGGATGTTTATGGCATCTCTGGTTGCAGTAGAAACCGGGTTCATATTTGCATGGAGACTTTGGTTTCAGCGTCTATTGCGCTAATTATATGCAGCTGCTTGGGTTGTTTGTTGATAAGAAAAACAAAAAAGGTTTCCAGGCAATGTGTATGAAAAGGTATATGACGCGGCTGGGAAAAACAGACGGCGCTGTATTAAGGTCCCTGTCATGAAGGTTACAAATGTATGTAAATCTAATTATTTGTTTACCGGAATTCCTCTAAGGAAATTTGACTGGCGACGTAGATGCCGAAATTGATTGGAAATTCCTGGTAAGTCAATAAAGAAATCTTAAGGAGCAATGGTATGCGAAGAGAATGCATGAAGGTAAGTTTTCTTTACAGGGACTTAAAGATCATAGATTTGATCTCTTAAATGCGTGCAGCATTTTTAGGTACTAATACTGTTGCATTAGCAAACTTAAAGGAGTTGGGTAGTAGTTATGGGGGTTTTTCAGGTAAGTAGACCGTAGGGTTTGGCGGCACCGCTACAGTACTCGACCGAATGGAAACTTGCTGTGAGGTGCCGGCCGTCGCGCTTGTTAAAAAAATTGGGGACTTTGGTTAGGGGGCTCCTGGTGGGTGGTTTATTGTGTCCAACCCCAGGGCGCCCTAGGGTTATTAGAAGTGCGCTCCGAAGTATTATGCACCTAGGTATTTGAGGCGGCGTAAGGGGGCGTGTATAGCCTTTAGTTGCCGCTAAAGGGGACCCATGGTGGCTAAAAATTGGGGAACCAGGTATACTGTCTCAGTCCGGTGGTATCGGTTTGATTTGTGGACCGGTGTTGCTGAGACATTTGGGAGACGTTAAGGGATCTAAGGACGAAGGTCCTGAAGTTTAAATAAAGAGGCACAACCAGGTGTCCTGCTGGGTGCTGCTACGTGTAGTAGCTGTGTTACGAGGGAAGCTGGCTTGCTGAAATCGGGTGGAAAAGTCGAGCATTGATGAACGGTTTCGCGTGATAACTGTCTTTGGCGTGCATGGGCGCCAATATTTGACAGGGGCAGAACAAGTTGTTAGCGGTCAATGAACGTCGAGAAGGGTTGCATGGGGTTGCGCGAAGGCTATGGTTGGTGAGCGTGAGCGACAACTTTCTGAAAAGAGACAGAAAAGGATGAGGGTGAGACAAAACCGGGCGCCCTATAGACCATATGCTACGCGTAGTAGCTGTTGTTACATAAGGGGCCGATTTGCAGAAAATGGGATATAGACGAGGGTAGGCGGACAGAGTCGCATAGAGGCGAGCAAAGTCGCATGAAGACTGCGCTTGGCGGGCATGTGCGCCAATATGTTGAGAAGGCTTCGGGATTGAATAAACCCGAGCGAAGTCGAAAAGGGTGAAAAGAAGTCGGGTGTGAGGTGGGTAATGTCGAGTCGAAAGGGTTTGAATGTGTCACCGGGAGTCAAGTGGAGTTGAGTGTGGGTGGCGTGTAGCCGAAAAAGGTCGAGAAGGAGGAGTCGAATAAATGAAGTTGTGTGTAGTCGAATTGAGTCATGTGAAATTGTGTGGAGTCAACAGTGCTGTGCATCTTGTTAAAACGATTGTGCACTGCCAAATACCCTGAAGGGGCTTACAATCGTTTTTATATTTATTTATAGATAATGTTGCTTCTCTCATTTAGGTTTATATATTCTTGTTTTTTTTTTTCTCTCTTAGGCGCAATGTATTTTGTTCACATTTTTATACGAGTTATTACATAAATGTACAAAATAAGCATATTTTCTCCTTATTTTCTGTGTTTTCTTAGAAGTAATATATAAAGAATTGTCATTTTTCTTTTACACTAAACGAAGGTTTAGTAATCAAAAATAATTAAGAAGAGGAACAACTATAGTTAACAAACAGTAACATATTTAATAATTTTTAACTTTTGTCCTTGTTGTTTTGTTTTTGTTTTTCTCTCTTTCCCTTGTATTTTTAATTTTCAATTTGTGTCATTGATTGTTCTATATATGTTGCTTTCCAAATAAATAAAGAATCCATAGTCAATTTAAAAACACCACACACCCAAAAGAATCTTATCTATTAGTAGTTAAGTAAAATAGCAACACGATATAAAAACGATCCGGAAATAAATAACATTAGTAAACCCCTTCAGGGTATTGATTAATACGCAACTCCCGGTAATTGCACATACGACTTCTCCGACTATCGCTCGACTCATTTTAATTAATAAAACCGTATTCGGGGATATTCAAGATTCCATCAACGCCACTCGACTTGGTGCGATTCTCCTTAGACTCCGCACCTCACAATTGCCTTCTTTTCACCACTTTTGCTGGACCTCTTATCTCCACTCCACTCGGTCTCTTGACTCCTCAGAACTGACGATAACCCCTGGTAATTCTCCCAACTCCCTGCGACTTCTTTTGAACCATTGGCCTCCCTTACCTTTCTTCGCGTCCTCTTACGCTTTTGATCCCAGTTTCGAGTCATACAGCCCATAATGGTCAACACGCGAAACACCACGGCCAAAAAGGCTCAGGAACAATCCGAGCCCCTTGAATTTCACGACGCCTCCAGTGTCGTCCTCCCGGCTGATCAACTCGATACCGATCAGGACCCACCTGCACTACCTACCCCCCTGGCACCACCGGTTGCCCCCAGTGTCGTTAACTGACCCCAACCTGTTCCCTCTGATGCACTCCCGACCTCCTCTAACGCCCCTAGTGCCGGCCAATTGGTGGATTCTGGCATTATAATGCCCACATCTCTGGTGCCGGCACCTCACAACAAGCCCATAGACCATCAGAGTCCCAAGAATTCCACGATGCTCCCAGCCTCGGGAATAGGACTCATCCTACTAATATAGGGCTTCCCTCTTTTGATGAGGAGGATCCGGACCTTTGGTATGCAATAGCGGACCGCATCTTCCTGGCCTCTGACTTGCACGACGAACAACTTCGTGCAGTCGAGCTGTTGAAGGTGCTTGACCGCATTCAGCGACCGCATGTTGCCCACATCATTAGGTCGGCCGACCGCAACGCGTATAGCACCATGCGTGAAGCTCTGCTCGACGCTTTGGACGAGCCTGGAAGTGTGCGGCAACAACGCTTAGCTGCCGTAGCCAACCTTTCAGGGATGAGACCGTCTCTTTTCCTGACCCATTTACGCTCTATAGCGGGGACCAGGATCGGGGACGACCTTATAAGGCCTCACTTTTTGAGATGTCTCCCCCAACATGCCCGTTCGGCACTTATAGCCCAACCCAACCAGAGGTTGGGCTATTTATCCAAAATTGCGGGCGCATTTATGGAAAGCTCAGATCAGTATTCTGAGTCTCCTGCGTACCAGGTAGCGGCGGTTTCTCAACACGCCGCCCAGCCTACACGGCACCCTCGTCTTCCTTTTACAGCCCCCCAATTGGCTCCAGAGCAACATCCTCCTCAAACCCAATTACCTCACAGAAGGCCCACCTCAACCAATTTCCCACAGAGGAATCCAGAGGCAAGGCCCAACGTATTTAATCAAAGAAGTTCACCACCCCAATTAACTCCTGCTGACCTTCGGGCGCTCCAAACCTCACTCCTCCGCGAGATAAGTCAGTTTCGCGGGGAGATGAGAAACAATCCTCGAAGCGCCCAGAATCGAGCCATGCCGAGCCGCCCTCTTAATCGGCGAAATTCCTTCCAAACTGCCCCTCAGAGGGCCAATTCCTCTCAAAATGGCCCTCACCGGGCCGATTCTCAGCGAGCACCTGCTCGACCTCCCCGTAACGGCAATACCAATAGGCAGAATATATCTGATAATGCCGTTACTCTCCCTTGGTGCGTCAATCACCAACGATATGGTGATGGCGCATTTAATTGCAAGGCGCCTTGTGGCTGGACACAACCAGCCACCACCCAAAAGCGCCTTTTAAACTAATATTGCCGACCGACCCCCTCGCGCAATTGGCCGGCACCCATACGATAAGTCGCCTAACCATCCGGGATTCTAAACTGAATATCGCTTTTACTGTCGATACCGGCGCCGATATTTCAGTCCTCCCGCGATCGTTTGCTCCGCGTAACCGCGGGCCCGCCGCACTTAAATTGTCAGCTGGGAATAATACGCCGATACTCACGTACGGACGGAAAAAGCTGACACTACAACTGGGTCTTAGACGTCCGATCACTTGGCGTTTCGTCATTGCGGACGTAAATGAACCCCTGATAGGTTCCGACCTATTAGGCGCACATAATCTGTTGGTCGATTCGACCCATAACAGACTAGTGGCTCCAACCGCACCCCCCTTGCCCATGTCGGCATCTTCAGCGGTAACTTCAAGGGCCACAGAGTGCACAGACCCGATCCAAGCCATGGTACAGGAATTTATTAGTACGACAATTCCTCTACCTAACCAACGCCGACACAAAGCCACGGTGTTTCATCATATAGAAACACGTGGCCCCCCGCTGAGCCAGCGTCCACGGCGACTAGCTCCCGAAAAATTACGTGCGGCGCACGCGGAGTTCGAGCACATGATTAAATTAGGTATCTGCCAACCGTCGGGCAGTCCCTGGGCAAGCCCACTCCACTTAGTGAAGAAACGTTCCGGTGAGTGGCGCCCATGTGGCGATTACAGGCTGTTGAACGCAGCAACTGTCCCGGACAGATACCTTATCGCACACCTCTACGCTTTTTCGTACAAGTTACGAGGGTGCAATGTCTTCACTACCCTGGATCTCACCAGGGCATACCACCAAATTCCGGTGACACCAGAAGACATCCCCAAGACCGCAGTCATTACACCTTTCGGACTCTTCGAGTTCAAAGTGATGACTTTCGGCCTCAGGAATGCCGCACAGACATTCCAACGTTATATCGACACGGCTTTACGTGGTCTAAATTGCTGCCATGCATATCTTGATGACATTCTCATCGCCTCCAAAGACCACGCCGAACATAAACGCCACTTACGTCAGGTCCTAGAGCGCCTCCGTGAATTCGGTCTTGTCATCAATCCAGATAGGTGTCAATACGCCAAGGAGCAAATCACCTATCTGGGTTATGTCGTTGACAACCAGGGCATTCGCCCACTACCAGACCGTGTGGAGGCCCTCATGAAGTATCCCCGGCCTACTAACGTGAGTGAGCTTCGTCGATTTCTGGGCATGCTTAACTTCTATCGTCCAACACTGAAGAACGCTGCCCAAGTTCAAGCTCCCTTAAATGAATTTTTGAAAGGAGCTAAGCGCAATGATAAGCGCCCCATTAATTGGACAGAAGTCTCTGATAGAGCATTCCAACCGTCCAAAGAACAATTGGCAAATGCCACCTTACTCCGATACCCGCTCGAGGGAGCGGCACTTTCTATCCAATGCGACGCATCGGATACGGCAATCGGAGGCGTCCTTGAACAGGACATTGAAGGCCGACCGGAACCACTCGGTTTCTTTTCAAGGAAGCTGAGTCCCACCGAGCGACGTTACAGCGCCTACGACCGTGAATTACTCGCGATCTACAGCGCTGTCAAATACTTCCGTCACATGATAGAAGGGCGTTCGCTCTCTATTTTAACAGACCGCAAGCCATTGGGCTCCTCGATAGTATAGTGGTTAGTATACCCGCCTGTCACCCGGGAGACCGGGGTTCGTTTCCCCGTCGGGGAGCCCCTGGCGCAAGACTAATGACTTTGCCCAGACAAAATAAATCATTATGGAAAATTTAACAAGCCTCAGGACTTGCTAAATAAGGCCAAGACCGGTTCCCGGTTGTAGTGCCGATGATGATGACAAGCCATTGGTCTAGGCGTTCCGGAAGAAGTCGGGAAATGCCTCCCCCCGACAAGAGCGTCAATTAGACCTCATTAGGAAATATTCCACGGAGATCAGTCATATCTCCGGTAAACAGAATGTCACGGCGGACGCCCTTTCTCGAATCGATACGATTCACTTGCGTTCCGCCTTGAACAACGCTGATCTTGCCCTGGCTCAGCAGGAGGACGAGCAACTTCAGTCCCTCCTAACTGCGGAAACGGCACTTGAGCTAAAGAAAATCATTCTTAGCGACCCCTTGGGCGAAATTTGGTGTGATGTCTCCACTGGAACCGCTAGACCTTACATTCCCGAGAAACTTCGTAAGGGCGTGTTCCAGGTTTACCACAACCCAGCCCACCCCAGCGGCCGAGCAACAGCCGCTGCTGTCCGTCGCAAATTCATTTGGCCCCGGATGAGCAAAGATCTCACCGGTTGGGCCCGTGGTTGTCCCCAGTGCCAACGCTGCAAAGTAGCGCGACATAATGTACTGGAGCCAGCACAATTCAAGCTTCCCACGGCACGCTTCGCCCATGTCCACATAGACATAGTGGGACCGCTTACTCCATCAAGAGGATTTTCTTATATCCTCACTATGATGGATCGCTGCACGCGATGGCCAGAGGCGACAGCTCTCCGGGCAGTTACTGCCGAATCAGTCGCCAAGGCCTTTTACTCAACTTGGGTCACACGCTTCGGTGTACCAACCACCTTAACTTCGGACCGAGGTCCACAATTTGAGGCGACAATTTTCAGACAGCTAACAATACTTCTCGGCTACCAAAGAAGTCGTACCAGCGCCTACCACCCGCAGTCAAATGGGATGATAGAGCGCTGGCATAGATCTCTAAAAGCCTCACTCATGTGTCATAATGACACACAATGGTTTGACGCCCTTCCCACCGTCCTCCTCGGCCTGAGGACAAGTATTAAGGAGGACCTGGGTGCTTCGGCAGCAGAGCTTACCCACGGTACCAACCTCCTTCTTCCAGGAGAACTTTTCCTGAATGGCGAAACACCGTGTGATCAACTTCGCGAATTGGGACATCTCCGTGACCTGCTACGTAAGGTTAGGGCAACCCCTGTAACCAGGCACGGCTCCAAAAAACTTTTCGTCCACCCTGAACTGCACAGCTGTACAAACGTCTTTGTCAGGGTGGATATGGTCAAAAAACCCCTCGACCCACCTTATGATGGCCCATTCAAAGTCTTCCGCCGCATCAGTGACCGCGTCTTCGAGATCGACATTAGAGGCAAGCGATCCACGATCAGCGTCGAAAGGCTTAAGCCCTGCTTTCTGGAAGTTTCCGCTCCGGAACAACCCCCATATACTGACACCACTTCTACTCCACTGGCACAACCTCCCCGTACTCGCACCCAGGCTCGCGCCCATACCCAACTAACCTCCTCCTAATCTGTCTTACCTGCTTCGTGACTACGTCACTGGGGAGGGAGTGAAGTCGGGCTTTTCAGGTCCACGCATCGCTTGATCCCCACCATTTCCAGCAATACAACTTACCTTAAAGTTGAAATTTCGACAAGATTGTACAATCTTGCTAGGACATTAATCGCCACACAATTAGCTGGAATCATTTCATCTTGCCATGACATCAATTCATCAACCGAGCTTCCGCGACCGAACAATGGATGGCACATATCCACCAACACACGCTAATCTTTCCGTGTGTTATCTTTGTACCCATCCATTGTCCTAGAAGTCATTTCGGGTTGCTTGCACATCAGCAAGCCAGATTTTCGACGGCATGTTCTATGATCTATCTTTCCTAAAGTAGAGAAGATCAAATTAAACATTGGCCTTTCAGGCGCGCATATTTGCTTGGATCTCAGCATGACCGATTTTATGATCCGTTGCCGTTTCTTGGAACGATCACCAGCATCGGTCATGACCACCAATTTTAGTTTACACAAAGTAAACACTCAAGCGGATACTTTCGCCTGACAGTACCTTCAACGGGATTAACATATCCCTAAGACAACATGCATCGAATCATACATGACCGAAATATGTTTATTTTAAATGATCTAACAACGGCCATACCCAATGTTTGATTCATTTTTCCAAAATAGATTCCTGCCTTCGCCAAGGGTTTTATTGACTCACGTCAATCAAAGAATCTATCCCTTGCGGATGGCGGCAGTTTATCTCGCTCAAACATGTAGCAGCAGATTTGACCTGCTACATGAGTTTTTCCTGTTTTCCTTTTGTTTTGACCTTCGCCATTGGCCTCCCTTCGTCGGCGAATCCCTTAGGTTCATTTTCCTTGGATGTCCGTAAAGAGACATCCAATGTGAGCCAGATGTCAGTCGTTATAGAGGACAGTCGCGCCCTTTTAATGCTAATTTTTGTCGCTGGCTATGTTTCAATAGTCAGTCAGATTTTTTATCGTCTATCGGGGCGCTCACTTCTCAGAGTAGTCGTGCATCAGTTATAAAAATTGAGTCGTGTTATGGGTGGAGTTTGTGTATTTCGAGTCCGCAGTGACATCCGGGTAATTACGTTTTTGATGTTTTCGTGTGCACCCTAAGTGTCATTCGTCAAAGTACGGTGTGCGTTTATATTAAGCAATCATACGAATTAAATGACTCTTGTGAGTAAGAAAACATATCTTTTGATGCATGTAAATTAAATATCGGAGTGTACACAGTGTGAAACATTGAACAATAAAGTTAACTTTAAACAACATTAAATCGGTAAAACAATCCAGCGAGTTTTATTTATTTTTCTCTTTCGGCGAACTTCGTGGAGTTTTTGGAGAACTATCAGTAGGTGTTAGCTGAATCCGCACCCGTGCTTGGTGCATAGCTAAACACTACCACAGATCCATCAACTCACCACAACGATACGGGATAAGGAAGTCACTTCGGAAGAATGGAAAACCTCAATAGCCGTCTCCATTTTCAAAAAAGGCGACAGATCTGAAAACTACAGAGGAATATCATTGCTCCCAAACACATACAAAATACTAACAAATGTCATACTGGCGAGAATCACACCGTACGCAGAAGAAATACAGGGAGACTACCAATGCTGATTCCGTAGGAACCGGTCAACAAGCGACCAAATGTTCACAATAAGGCAACTGCTGGAAAAGAAGTGGGAAAACGGAGAGACGTTTCACCAACTGTTCCTTGACTTCAAAAAAGCCTACGATTCAGTCGCAAGGCAAAGACTCTACCATATTCTAGTTGAGCTGGGAATCCCGAAAAAATATGCCACCCTCATTCAAAAAAGGCGACAGATCTGACTGCGAAAACTACAGAGGAATATCATTGCTCCCAACCACATACGAAATACTAACAAATGTCATACTAGTGACAATCACACCGTACGCAGAAGATATACTGGGAGACTACCAATGCGGATTCCGTAGGAACCGGTCAACAAGCAACCAAATGTTCACAATAAGACAATTGCTGGAAAAGAAGTGGTAATACGGATTTTTCAATGTTTTTATTTCCTCCGGGAAAATAGATCGAAAAGATACTTACTTTTGAGTTATCACTTAATGTAACATCAATACTAATTTCTTCAATTAATTTAAAGTGCAATGAAGGACGCAAGGTATGTTCAATACAGTTCTTCACAAGAATGGCAACACCACAACCACTAGCATGTACTCTGTCTGAGCGATAACATGCGTAATTTGGATGAGAGGAAGAAATGTCGTGTTTGAGCCAGGTTTCTGAAAGAAGTGTGTAGGGGATACAACCGATAGGGTGAAAGCTGCGTCCACTGATGGGTGATAACGGTGATTCTCGCGAACGACTGTCCTGAGTGTGATGCAATTCAATTACGCCAATAATTTCGTATTTCAATTCGGTTGGTCTTTGCACGAACAAGGCAGATGGAAGAAGAAAACGACTCGAGGAATTTACCTTTTAAAGAGATTGAGTTAGTTTATTGAACATTCTAAGTTATGTTAAGAACAACGACAATGAATAACTTCTTGTTCCGTTTTACTCGTGATGACGATGCTTGCTCCGATGTAACGAGCCCGTTAAAGGTTGGTTGCAGACTGAGGTTAAGTAAATGACACCGAATAACCGCCAATTCAAAAAGGGACGTTGCTGACCTCATCGTTGGTGACAATCGGCCAGCTGGTCCGTGACAGCTGCCGCGCAACTGGTATACACTGCGAGTGTACTAGATTTCTCCAGTACATTCCAGCACATTCAACTGCCAATCCGCAACAAGTGCAATATCAATATTATAATTAATTAAGAAATTAAAAAAAGTGCATGTTGTTTATTCCTGATGCTTCTCGCATTCCAAGTTATAATGCTAAGAAAATTAATGAAGATGATTTTTTTAAATATTGTAGCGAGCTTAGGTTTCGCTGGATTAATTATTTTAAAATAAATAAGAGCCGTTAAATCGATTTTGAATTAATATAACACTTTATTAGTCCGTAATACAACCGTTACTTATACCGTATACTTAACGATTTCTTTACTTATCGCTTCCGTACTTATCGCGTCTTTTACTGCTTACTTCTCACTCGAGACGTATCGCTTGCTTCACTGTCTTACTTATAACTCTCCTCCCGATCTGCGTCCGTCGTATTTATACCGTTTTTCCTCATTCTGATTTGGTGTATCGTTTCCGTCGGTTCCATAGTCTTGAATGTTCTATTCCAGTTTTCCAGTACTTCCTAAAATAATCTAGTACTTTGTTTCGGACTTTCTCGAAGATTCCAGTACTGATTGTCATATGCGTCACACTACCCTCCGCCTAGATTAGTTCGTCCCGAACTAAGTTCACTGATCTCCTGGGTTAACAAAAGTCGCCAGTCGGTCACGATGTACCACTTTCATCTTGGCGTTTGTTATGGTTTTATTTTATAACAATTAAATTTAATCAATTAAATATAGAAGGTGGGACTTACTGTGGTTTATCTTGGTTATCTTGGGATGATGTGGCGGCTCGCGTCAGGTTGCAGGGGGCGTTGAAGGCTGCTCCCCTGTTCAGCAAGCTTCGTTAATGAACATGCATCCGCTTATTACTTGCGCCACCAGAGATAAGTTAGATAAACTTGCTAAGCTGAATGAAACGGTCAGCTGATGAATTTATGAAGTGTTTCTGATTCTTCTTGACTTGTATTTGGACGTTGAAATTACATCAAATCCATAAATTTAAATATTGTTGTTTTTCTTTCGGAGATTGACGGCGAATTGTCATTTTTCCGAATTTATTTTCGATGCATTATTTTTATTTTATTATTTTTTTTCTCCGCCAAGTAGAATTTGCATAAAGTAGTTTATGCAAATTAGCTACTTGGTGCGTTATTTCCTTTTACGGGTAAAGAGGGGAATCAAAGGGGGATTAGTGGATTCTGGGGGGACCTGGACTCAATGTCGGTCCGTAACAATACCTTCCCCCCTTAAATAGTGATAGCTTCATCCTTAGAAGAGGAATGAAGCTTGGCTACTTAAGTATCAACTGTAGCATTTATCCTTACACCGTCGGTGGTGTATTTTCTTCCCTTGTTTGTCGTGGTTTCTTCTGCTTTTGGCTTCCTCTATTCGTAATAGGGTTTTAGCCTATTATTGTGCACCACCACATTTCTTCTCCCTACCTTAACGACGCTATTTACCGGACTATTTATTTACACTACCTTGTAGGGACCCCTCCATATGGGAGCTAATTTTCCTTGCTTTTGAGCATTGCGTATTAAAACTTTGTCGCCCACATGGAACGTGAATGGGCGTATCTTACGGTCGTAGTACTCTTTCGACTTCTTCTTGGAAGTTAATAGGTTACGCCTTGCTATTTCGTACGTATGTTGAAGTTTGTACTTCAATAGCTTATGGTAACTGTCATGGTTGTATACCGGTTCCGGAGGTTGCTTTATGCTTGTCGGTACCTCCGGGGTGAACCCAAATAGACAGTCCATTGGCGTAAGCTTAGTACCTTCGTGTACATTGGTGTTGTATACGAATGTTGCCGTCCTCAGGTACTGGTCCCATGATTGGGAATTCCCATCCACAATGCTTCGCAGGTAATCTACGAGTGGACGATGGGCTCTTTCTAAGGCTCCATTTGATTGTGGGTGGTACGCTGAGGTTTGTAGTTTTTTAATACGGAGCAGTGTGCACACGCTTTTAAACAAACTGCTTAGGAAATTGCTTCCCTGATCGGTGACCAATTGCTTCGGAACACCATACCGAGCAATTATTTGGTCGAAAAAGACTGTGGCCACCGTTTCTGCCTCCGCATCTGCGAGAGCGTAGCAATCTATATACTTCGACAAGTTGTCTTGGAATGTAAGTATATATTGATTGCCGGTTGGAGTGCGATCAAGAGGACCTACTATATCTAAGTATACTTTGTCGAAAGGCCACTTTGCAATGTCGGTTATTACCATGGGCATACGTATGTTCGGTGAAGATTTCATGGTTTGACATGTTTTACATACTTTGATGTATTGTTTAATGTCGCGCATCATGTTCTTCCACCAAAAATTTCTACGTATTTTGTGGTACGTTTTACTCACTCCTTGGTGTCCGCCCAAAGGAGGATCATGGTATTCCCGGAGTAGGAACTGAATGTCTTCAGGATTGGTTATCTCCATTCCTTTTTCCGTGCAGGCCGGAATGGGAACCTCGTTAAGAGAGGACTTATCGTCATTTGGACTATCCGGAGTTCCTTCGCTTGCCCTTAACTTTTTAGCTTGGGCGCGTGTTAGTACATTGCACCTTGGTAGTGTGGGAGTCTCATCACAAATTTGCGGGATACGACTCAAGGTATCCGCATTAGTGTTGTATTTACCGGGTTTATATTCGATTTGGTAGTCGTACTCCAGTAGTTTGCGATTGAACCTTAGTAAACGTGACGTGGGGTCTTTCACGTTGAATACTCCCTTTAACGGTTTGTGGTCCGTGTATATATTAAATTTTCTCCCTTGTAAATAACAACGGAAATTCTTAGTCGCCCAAACAATGGCTAGTAACTCTTTTTCTATTGTAGAGTAGTTCTTTTCCGCCTTATTCAAGGTTCGACTGGCATATGCCACTGGCTGGTCCTTACCGATTTCGTCTTGCGACAGTACTGCGCCCAGTGCTTCGTTGCTCGCATCCGTGGTCAGGTTAAAGGGTTTGATAAAATCTGGATAGATTAACAGTGGCGGCGAGACCAATAACTCCTTTATGTTATCAAATGCTTGTTGGCATTTGTCTGACCAGGTGAATTTGACGTCCTTCCTTAACAAATTTGTTAAGGGGCGTACTATCTTCGAAAAATTTTGAACAAATTTTCGATAGTAATTCGCCAAGCCTAGAAACGATTGGACGTGCTTTACCGTTTTGGGAATGGGGAAATCCCTGACACTAGCTGTCGTGTCTGGATTTGGCATTGCCCCTTTTTCGGAACAAACATGTCCCAGATATACTACTTCCTTCTGGAGGAACTTGCATTTCTCTGGTTGCAATTTGAGGTTGTGGTATCTAATTTGCTCGAATTCTTTCCGGAGTTTGTCATTATGGTGTTCTAGGTTTTTTCCATATATGACCACGTCATCCAGATAAACAAAGCATTCGATTCCTTGCAACCCGGTTAGGACATGGTTCATGAGTCTCTGAAACGTAGCTGGTGCTCCCTTCAGACCAAATGGCATACGTTTGAACTCATAGTGCCCGTAATTTGTGCTGAACGCTGTCTTATTTTGATCCTTCGGATCTACTAAGACTTGGTGGTAGCCGCTGGCTAAATCGAGCGTGGAAAAATAGCGTGAGTGACCGAGCTGGTTTAAAATGTCCTCTATTCGAGGGAGAGGGTACGCATCACCGATGGTTTTATCGTTCAGTTTTCTGAAATCGACCACAACTCTCCATCGGGTTTTTCCATCGGGGCCCGCTTTCTTAGGAACTACCAAGAGTGGTGAGTTCCACGGACTTTTGCTTGGTTGAATGATGTCATTCTCCAGCATCTCCCGTACTTGCTCGTTGATCACCTCTTTCTTGCACTCAGGCAGACGGTACATTCTTTGATTTATCGGTGCTTGATCCTGTATCACCGGTATCTCATGCGTTATTGCACTGGTATATGTTAGGAGATCACCTTTAAGGTGGAAAATATCGTTAAACTCTTCACATATTTCCACTATGGATTGACATTCTTGAGGACTTAGGTTTTTACCTAAGTGGAGTTCCTCGTGTAATTGTGTCAACCTTGGATCTTTTGGTAATTCCTCCTGTGAGAATAAATGTCGGATATACTGGAGGTTGTCTCCCTCCGAAAGTTTTTTATCCGCATTGTATTCCGTAGAACGGTTGTCCTCATTTTCCAGCGGAAAGGTGGAAAAGTCCTTCATTGGATGTAACTCCACCATGATTCGGTCTATGGTTTGGAGGTAGTTTGCGATATTGAGTACCTCTACATGGGCACTCTTCGCTTTCCCTACAATACAGTTGGATATGAAAATCCCTGATTGCATTTGTTTAGGTACTAGCACTACCTCTTCCCGAATTTTTATGGGAAGTCTCAGCATTTTTCGTGAACGTGCCGGTATTATTGCCGGTTTGTCCAGAAAAATGTCAACCTCCGAAGCATTTAGCAGTGATTGTTTCACCACTGTTGCTTCTTTGTTAGCTTTCTTTGGTTTGTCAGCTATTAATGTGGGGTTGGAATGCTTGGAGCCTGACTAAATCTCGCCCCCTTTCCCCTGTTTGGGTAGGGTATCCGGTGTATTTCCGACCGCGGTCTGGATCTCTATGGATCCCCTTGGCTCGGATTCCCGACTGGTTGCCTTATGTCTTGGCGTCCGCTTCCTACCTTTTGTAAATTCAACGGAAAAACTTACCGGATTTACATTGGTTTGGGAGAATTCCAAACAATTCCCGGGTCCGTTGACTTTGCAATTCCTAGCTAGGAAGTCGTTTCCTAATAACCCACCTTCTACCAATCCCGGTAGGGAGTCCATTACCTGAAAGTTACAGGAGATTGGTTGGGGTAGTTTGAATATTCCCTTACAAAAACCCCTAGACTTTCCCTTTCCAAAAAGCGTTTGGAGAGTAGTGGCCTTTTTTGTATCCGGTGTTGTTCCATTTTGGAGTGCTTTCAGTTTAAGAAGGCTTGTGGGTTAGTTTTAAACTAGGGCACCTACACGGGCGCGGTTTCAGTAAAACACCCACGGATTGTTCACAGGAGATTATCAACGAAAATTGCATCAACGAACACCGAGCTCCGCCCTCGAGTTCCTGGAGACTGCGCACTACAGAAAAATGTCAAATGAAAACACTGGTGTTGTTGTTCCGTTGAATGTTCTTTTATTATTATAACTTTGATTCACTCCCTTTATATATTTACTTTAATTCAAATGAAAATGTTTTTCTACTTAGTTTTCACTTATTTTCGATATTTTTTTACAGCACACATTGCGCGGTGATCAATTCGTATAATCGACCGTTTTGACTACAATACTCCACCGGCTCTCTTATTAATTTTTTTAGAATGAACTAAGAAGCAAAGAAAAAAAAAGGCACAGCTCGAAACTTAGACAACTCTTGCCCTATGGCAGGTTCGCACGCCACGAAATATGAAATCTGACTGGACATTTACTGCTCACGAAAGAAAAGGGACACCCAAAGAAAACCGCAACAGGGGAGGAGCTGCACGATTAACTCGAGGTAGTTAATCGTGATTGGACCGGGGCATAGGCATACATTATGCATGTGTGTGTATGCCTCGCATACGATCGTCCGGTGACCGAGGAAGGATGCCAGCATCGCAACTGCATCTTCCACGAATGCAAACTATGAATGGCCTGCGGCTGTGTACACAATTGATTGTGCTATACATGCCGGCAACAAGGAACATCTGGGGTTAAAACACAAGAGCCGAAGATCTGGTCATCCTAGGAGAGGCCATAAATCAACATTTAGGTTGATGGTGTGAATTTCCTTAGGTCCGCCGACGGTTGGCGGCCGTTAATAAGGAATTGTATCTTCATAACAATCTGTGGTGCAAATTCAATGTTTAGATGTTGCAACGAATATAGGGTGCAGCCATTGCCAGATGTTAAAAGTAAACACTTGCTGGCTGCATCCAATTCGTTGCTTGTTTGCGGTCCCTGATCGGTGGGGACCGATAATGGGAAACCAGCTATTGCTGGTAATTAGGGAAATGTTTGGTTTGCGTCAGCCGAAACCTTGTCGGCGGTGGCAAACCGATGGGACCTAATAGCCGCATGCTAGGGGTGCCATGGACAAACAAAAAAAAAAAAAAAACAACGAGTAATCAATGAACTCCTTGTTGATTTTGTTTCCATGGCATAAGGCTATGGAAACGAAATGCCCTGGGTGCAATGCAGGCCCGAGGATAAGATTTCCAATGCCACGGCTATGTGATAATCTTTGCCGTGGACTTAATGTTTTTCAGATATCAATGCCTGCCCGAGGATGAACTTTCGATGCCACGGCTAAGTGGTAAGCTTTGCCGTGGACTTAATGTTTTTCAGGGATGGTGGTGGAGAAAAAGGGGTTTGGAAGGAAAACCCCCACAGAAAAGGTAAGCTGCCTAAGAGATATTCATGACAGTTATCCGATTGGGTAACTGTATTAATTCCAGCGATTTGGCTGGCTGTAAATGCCGTAGCAAGGTTACGCAACCTTGCTGAAGTTCGACTTAGAGGTAAGTCGCTTCGCCTGGAATAGTGGGGATCGAATGATGTATGGCTCTTCGGGCCCTGAAAAGCCCCACAGGCTCATCTCCGCACCTGTGTCCACTATTAGACATGTAGTGTTTCTACATCCTATGTCTAATGGGAGCTGGACTATTGGAACTTTTGTTGGTGGTTGAGGACAGTTTTCTTTATTTGGCGGCTTTAATTCAACAACATGTGCACCATTCCCCGTTCTTCTGTCGCCTATGTCCTTTTTTTGGCTTCTCTGACGCGTCCGTAGCGGTTGAATTCGACTGTCTACGGTTCGGTTCGGGTCGATGGCGTTATAATCGGTGTTGGCGTTGTTTTATTTTTCGAGCCTCCGAGTGTTCAGTACTGCTCGTACTAATACTACTCTTGGCTCGAGTCTGTTTACCGCCTTTGTCGCACGGCTGTTTGCTGTCCTTTGACTTTTTTCCTTTTTGGACTGTGTACCATTCTGTATTGACCGTGCAGGTCTTTGGGGTGTGGTCCCTACGTACAGACTTAACCACATTGGGTGTCTTTGTTGGCTTTTGTGGTTTTATCCACTTTGCCTTGATACGACACTCGTCCCCTGTGTGACCCTTTCGGCCACAAAACTCACAACAACATCGAATGCTGTACACTCTACGATTCGATGTAGTTGCTTGTTTCGATGTGGATGGTCTGTCCTGCTGGTTTGAGGTATTCACCGGTGACTTCCTTTGGTTCTGTGACCTTATTTGTGTAGGTTCAGGATTCTCCGCCTTCCTTTGTGTATTAAGTGTCCGACAATCCTGGGCATCGTGCCCATATCGATCACACTTTGTACACTTTGGTGTGTTCCGGCGTCGAAGGCATTCATCGTATACATGCCCTTTTCTATTGCAGAAGCTGCAAGTCATGCGTGCTACCCATGGATTTGGTGTACGCTTGCCCCTACCTTGACTAGAGGAGTCACTGAGATAATCACCTCCGCCTCTTTGAA